>JAQHUG010000202.1:2756350-2770495 GCA_028555095.1 Dicrostonyx torquatus
CAAAGCCTACTCCCAACACCTCCTCCAACAAGGCCACACTTCCTAATCCTTCCCCAACAGTTTTACAAACTGGGGACCAAACATTCAAACATATGAGCTTAAGGTGGCCACTGTCGTTCACACCACCACACTCATCTTCTTACTGTGACAATACACACAAGATGGCTTCAGGACTGCTGTACTGCTGCCATGCTAGTAAAAGCTACCTGCAGAGGTCAAGCTTTCCTGCCCCAGTTCATTTTATATTGAGATCAAAAGTGGTCGGTCCTGTGTTCAAACCCTACCTGGGTTAAATGTTTTCCTTCTGATGTTAGGTTTTTCGCTGTTTGTACTCAGTTATGGAGTCTAAAAAAAAAAGAAAGAAACATATCCCAAAGCCCCCCACTTGTTTATGTGTATGTGTTCATGCCTGTGTAAAGGTATGTAAACATGTGTCTGGAGCCCGAGGCAGCTGAAGGTGTTGTATCTCCTGGAACTGGAGGTATGGATGGTTACGAACCATCATGTGGGTGCTGGTCAAATCCAGGTCCTCTCCAAGAGTAACCAGTGGTCTCACTGGCTGAGCCTATTTCTAGCCCCTCCCCACCCCGTTAACTCAGAATGGGGTGAACATAAACAAGATTAACATGTTTCTGTAAACGGAAACTCTTGGGAAAGGTTTGTTCAGAGCAGTGCCAGTCTCCTACCATCCAGGCTACTCACTTCTTACCCACCTCCAAGTGGCCGGCTGTCTTGCATTTATTTTTATTTTCTCAAAAAAGGCCAATCTCAGGGCCAATGAGACAACTCAGCAGGGAAAAAACTTGTCAACAAGCCTGAAGATCAGAGTTCAAACCCCAGGACCAAAGGAAATGACTCCTGAAAGTTGTCCTGTGACAGGCACAGGCGTGCATGCACTCGCTTACATGCATGCACATCTATGTGAGCGAACGCGCGCGCACACACACACAAACATACACACACACACAAAGTAATAAAATGGTTCAAGGGTTCTTTGGTTTGGATTTGTTTGTTTTTTGACAAAACTATTCCACTTTGCTTATCTGCTGCTGTGCTCAAACACTTCCCCTGAGCAACCACGGGAGGAAAGGGTTGATTTGGCTACACTTCCAGGTCACAG
Organism: Dicrostonyx torquatus; assembly: GCA_028555095.1. Taxonomy (NCBI): domain Eukaryota; kingdom Metazoa; phylum Chordata; class Mammalia; order Rodentia; family Cricetidae; genus Dicrostonyx; species Dicrostonyx torquatus. The sequence goes on from JAQHUG010000202.1 coordinate 2,757,471, forward strand.
TCCATCGCTGACGGAAGTCAGAGCAGGAGCTCAGGCTGGAACTAAAGCAGAAACCACAGAGGCCAGCAGCTTGCTCCCAGGGCCACTTCGGCTACTTTTTCTTGTTTTTTTTTTTTTTTTTTGAGACAGGGTTTCTTTGTGGCTTTGGAGCCTGCGCTGGAACTAGCTCTTGTAGACCAGGCTGGTCTCGAACTCACAGAGATCCGCCTGCCTCTGCCTCCCGAGTGCTGGGATTAAAGGCATGCGCCACCAACGCCCGGCTCGGCTACCTTTCTTACACAGCGCAGGCTCATTGGCCTATGGATGGTGCCCACAGTGAGCTGACAGATTCCAGAGCCACCTGAAGCAATTAGCATCATCAACTAGCAATCAAGAAAATGTCTCTCAGACATGCCCAAAGGCCAAACTGATGAGGAAAATTTTTTCGGTTCCTCTACTCAGGTTCCACCAGTTGACAAGGAAGATTACTCTTTCTCAATGAAGAGCAAAATAAGACTGCAGTGCCTGGAGAGATGGTTCAGGTCCTGAGAGAGCACACTGCTCTCCAAGACACAGACACAAGTGCAGTTCCCAACACCCAAGTGGCTCACAAAGGCTTGTAATAACTCTCTACCTTCAGGGGTATCTGAAGCTTCAGACCCCCTAGGTCCTGGCACTCAAATGCCCAGAAACACATGTAATTTAAAATGATAAAAATATTTAAAAAAAGAAATAAGTCAGTAACTGAGGTAGGACACAACATCGAGGAAAAAATGTATTTTAAGTAAATGCAACAGAATATTTACATAGCAGCCTAAGGGACCAACAGAAACTGGACACTCAGAAGCTTCAGGGAAACCGGATGGTGGCAAGGAAAACAGCTATGAGAATGTCTCCTGGCTTACTGCATAAGGGACAGCAAGGAATTCCCACATTAGGAAGCAGGCTGACATTCAGTTTTGATGTTGGGAGACAGGGGCTTGCTATGTAACCCAGAAAAATCCCCTCTTACCACCCTCCTGCCTCAGCTGCTGTAGCGGGGGATTACAGGGGAGCCCCACAAAGCCTGGAGTTGTTTGCTATCCTGTTTCCACCTTCCAAAGTTGTTACAGTTGTTTCTCGAGCCCAGGATAAAACAGGCATTAGTTTGGAAAGACAATTAAGTCATCACTACGTTTTAAATGCCAACAGAGTGACTTTGCCCTAGGAAGGGGGACAGGGATCCAGGGATGGCAGAGAGAAAGTGACTGACGGTTGGCTGTACAAAGTAACACTGGGAAGTGGTACCAATCACACCAGAAAAACCAGCACAGGTTTCTGAAATGTCTAGAAAATTTATGTATACATTAATCAGTAGCATAATGAGGACCACTCGTTGAGCTTAGGACTAAATGAATGCATTGTAGAGAGAAAAGCAGGCGCTCTACAGACAGAGGGCTCTTGCCCTGAATCCAACCTGAGTTAACAGTTACAAGATTTCAGTGAGTTATTGAACATCTTTGCCTGTGGAAGGTGCAATGTGTCCTATGAGAAGTGACTGAGAGATGACAGAATAGCACAGTTCACTGCCCCTGGTCCAGGACAGAGATTTGGGGAATAATTTCATCAATAAATCAGATTAAGCTAGTCAGCGAGATAAAGAAACTAATAACCAAGTCACCCAACTTAAATAACATGCCTGAAAGGGAATAGGGGATTAATCTTCTCTCCAGCATTTTGTCGTAATGGCATAAAAATCTCCAATACTCGGCTTCCATTCTCAGTTTTGAAAGTGTCCCAGGATCTATTTTTAAAGTGTAAAAATATACACTGATATGCTTATTCATAAAAGACCAACAACTCAAAATTGCTTCCTGTCTAATGATCATAGGCTTAAGGCACGCCTTCAAGCGAAGCACAAAACACAAGATCATCGTCTAAGAACCTGCAAACACAAGGGATCTGGCAATATTCACTAAATGACATTTTTTTACGTTTCTATTTTGGTTTCAGCAAACCCAAAAGCAAAATGAAAACTCCTTAAATGCTCTTAATCAAAATATTAAAACACACAGTAAACTTTCAGAGACAGTAATGAACACTGGCAGAGACCAAATGTTACACAGTTTGGTCCACTCCTGTAAGAGACCTTCCTCTCAGGAGCATGTGTCAGCCATCACGTCCAGATAAACTGGAAAATACAAAAGGTCACCGTTTCAGTTTGCGATATTGAAAGGGCCTAATAAATTTCAAAGTCTTAAGACAACTCCCTGGTGGGGTGCGGGTCCACACCAGGCTACATTTCTGCCCTTTAAGGAAAGAGGGAAAGAGAGGGGAGCAGAGAAAACAAAATCACCCAGCACTGCTATGAAGCCGTCTCTCAACTTTGAAAATGCAGTCTTTCCTTAGTGGAGAGCAATACACGCATGCCACACACAGTACACGGCAATCATTTGTGTTCTGAAGCAGGAGATGCTGGGAGAAGACAAGAAAAAGCTTTTTCCTGTTCTAAACTTGCAAATATCCAAAATCCGTTATCGCCCCCCCCCTTTAAAAATAACCAAGCCGAGAGCATCGTATCGGTTCAAAAAAACCCAATAAGCCCCCCCCTCCAACAAAACCTAACAAGGCTCCAGCAGCCCGTGGAGAACTTGGGGGGCTCCGCGCCCTGCTGCTATCACCGTCTGAGCTCCCCGGGCGGCCGCACCCTCGGGCTGTCCAGGGCCTCGTCGAGCGCCGAAGACCGCGCGTCCACGGAGACCCGCAACGCGCCGCCCGCGTCCACACGGTAGTCCACCTACCTGGAGCCGGGCCGCCACCACCGAGCTGCTGCTGGGTGTTCGGCTGCGGGGAGCTAACCGTGAGCAGGCTCCGCCACACGAGACGGCGGCCACACCCAGAGCCCTGCACGCCGGACGGGGCGGGGACCGGGGCGCGGCGCGCGGGGCGGGGGCGGGGGCGCGCGAGGCCGGGGAAAGGGTCTGGGAACGTGCTGAGGCTGCAGCGCGCGGGGCTTGGGTGGAAGCTGGCGGGAGCGAGCGCGATCGGGGCGGGCGGGGGGCTCTCGAGGGGATCGTAGAACCCAGAGCGCGCTTGGCCTGGGTGGAGGCTGCTTGGTGCGCGCAGTGCCAGGGGTGCGTGTGGCTTAGTGGGGAGGGGCCGGCGGGGGCGCGCGTGGCCTGGGCTGGGGTGCACCGGGTGGGCGCGGGCACGGCGTGCAGCTTCTGTTGGGTTTGCTGGGTTTGCCAAGCTGAAAGCGCATCCCAGGCAGTTTCGATTTATCTGTGTGCCTCTGGACGTGCCGTCTAAAGAATGTGCTGGACTTCTTCGCGACTGTGCCTGGCCAGGAGTGCTCTGCTGGGGCGGGCTGCAGGGTTGAGCCAGGAGAGCCACAGATGCCTTCTGCGTTTCTAGAGCTCTGAAATCCGAAGTCAGTCCAGCCAAGCCGCCCGACTTACCCGTCGGTGGAGGCCCGAGGTTCACTGGGAACATAAAGCTAGTGGTACCGCCCCCCTCCCCCACAAAGGTGCTGAAAATATTTATGAACAAGCCAATGCTTGCAGCTCATGGAAGTTACTGTGTTGTCACTGATGCCTGGAAGGCCTTCCCCAGCATCCTTAAACACCACTTGCACCTCAAGCGACTTTGTTCACATTTCTCTGGGTGTGTTATATTGAAAATGTCATAAAATAAATGTCTCCTAGCAATTTGCTGCTTCTGCAGGGGTATTGCTCCTGCCCCCACCCCCATCTTTCTTTGGAGTTAATTCCACTTTGACAGACGGTTGCTATAGCATTCCCTCTCTGACGTCAAACAATTTAAAGGAACAGCACAGGGTAACAGGACTGCAGCACCAGAGAAGGGTTTGAAGAATATTTGGAGAGCTTTGACACCCCACAGCTTCCATTCCCTCCTTGTCAACTGCTCCCTAATATCACCTGAATACAATCTACAAGGAGGCCAAACTCGGCACCCTGCGTGGGACTGGGAAGAAAAGGTGGCCTGTGTGTAAAAGCCACACCACCACAAATGTGGAAAAGGGAGGTACCAGGATGATGAAATGTTTGGTTCCCCCACACACACCTCCGCAAAGTTTTGCTTTCCCTAACCCTCGGTGCTTTTCTCCTTTAAGAAGAAAATGAAGAAGTGCCAGCTACATATCAAAACGCCAGGAAGGGTTGGTTGCAGCCTGAGTAGTCTAATCTTTGATGGTGTGTTTTAGTAATAAGTCTTAAACTATATCGTTGGAAACAAAGGGAAGCTGGCACTTAGGGAGTGCCTATATGTCTACAGCTCCCACCTCAGCCTGCCTCTTTGTATTTTATCCCCGTTTCACAGATAAGCAAACTGAGGCCCCTTATGTATGTTATGTGGTCTCCTGCTGGATGTGGCACCTGGCTAGAACAGGAAAAGATCTTGTGATTGGTTCTCTCCTAAGCCTGTGTACTAGCGCTTACCAGAGTGTAGGATTCTGAGAAGGGTTTTACTGTGTGCTGAGTGGAAAGCACTGGAGTGTTGATTCTGTTCTAGAGAATAGAGGGGAAACAGACATCAACAGCTCCAGAACACAGATCGATGAGCTTTGGTGATTTGTGAAAATTTGATGTGGACAGAAAACTTAGCCAAATAGTTCAAGTACTAAAAAGAAATATTTATCGTCCAAATAAACCCATCTCTTACTACATTTCTGTTTTGTCACACTTGGTGCTTAGTTTTCTAAAGAGAACGCTTACTTTTAAGACGAAGCATATACTGTACTTAGGAAAGTAGAGTCAGTGAGATTTTCGTCACCAAGAGCACTGTGCGGATACGCTCACGCTCACAGACTTTCCACTCTTGATCTGTGATTGTGTGAATTTGAATTCTCTTCATAGTGAGTGGCCCTCACGTTTACAGTGCTACAGGTTTGTAATCTCTGCTTGTAAATCATAGTCTAGAAACGCTCAACCTTTTTGTTACATAGCTAAGTGTGCTGTGACTAATAGAACCAACAGAGTGGGCAGTTTCAATACTGAATCTCCCCCTCGGAGTTGAATGGTTTAGAATTATGAGGCCAAATTATGTACAACACCCACATCACACGGTTCACAAACACCAGTATCTCCAGTTCCGGGTTACCCAGTGCCCTCTCCTGGCCTCTGATGGTGCTGCATCCACATGTGTGTATACCCATAAACACAATTTAAAAGAGAGAACGGATAACTCTCTGAAAGAAATTGTATCACAGGACCTTAAGACTCCTCAAGCAAATGAGAAGTGTGACTCCTTAGATTCCGTCAGAAGGGAGTTTTTGTGTTGTTTTTGTCAGGCATTCTCAACAGAGCAATCATTCTGGAACCATCCCTGTTGCTCAGTCTGTACTTTCCTACCAACCCTACCACAGTGTATGTGCTGAGCTCCCACCAGCAGGGTCCTTTGCCATACCCGGCCCCTCACACACTCTTCCTTAGGCATCTCAGAGAATTTATGAGAGTGTGCTGCACTGGGCTAATGATGTCCGTTCCAGGCATGGGAACGGAGTAGAAGTATGCAGCCATGTGTTACCTGGTCTGTTTCTTGTACTTACTCTTCCTAGAATCCTGTTGGAAAGGGACTTGGTACAGTGGAAAGGACACAAACTCCATATTATGTCAAAGACCCACTTTGGGACTCACATGGTGGGGGGAGTGAGAGGGGTGGGGGGTGGGAGTGGGGAGGCGGTGTGAGTGTGTGTGTGTGTGTGTGTGTGTGTGTGTGTGAGAGAGAGAGAGAGAGAGAGAGAGAGAGAGAGAGAGAGAGAGAGAGACCTCCCTTGCGTCATATAGTCTGCACTGGGTCTACCTTATCATGGAAAATAAGAGTACTGAATTCTAACATAGTTGGCAAATACGTCTAACACTGTTGATCAGTTAAATACTCACTAATTCCCTCACCCTGTCCTGAGAAGACTTTTGAACCGCTTGTTTTAGGAAGGCACTCTACTGGTGAGTAAAAACATCTGATTCATTCTCTCTTGCTCCAAGTAAGCAACCCTGAACCAATGGAGTTAAACAAGCAGTGTGTGTGTGCATGCGTGTGTGTGTGGTATAGTGGCAGTGTCACACAGCATGCTAGGCACAACAGTAACCATCTGTTTTGCTCCTAAAAACCTTTGTATATGGGGCTTGGTGGCTTGCCAGAAGCATCCGTCATTTACGTTTTGCGCTGTCAGCCATGCTGTTAGCCAATGCTCTCTCACAGGGCTTCCAAATCAGAGCTACCTGTTGGCTGGACGATCAGCCAGTCTGTGGGCAACAAACTCAGTTTCACTTCTCAGGGGCCTTTCCATGAATTGCAAATTCCCCACAGTGGTTGAGTTCCAGGAGCAGGTGTTCCTGAGAACAAGGAGGAAGTGCCTTGTTGACAGCCGCGCGGCACAGCTGTGACTCCCCATGTGCTCTGGGTCGAGCTTGCCCAGATTCGAGTGATAGGAGCCCAGACCTCTTCTTCGGGAAATAGTGACTCAGGAGAACTGGAAGCCTAAGCACCCTTACAGACATCTTCAGAAGTAGATGGTCATGTAGTCTTCCAATCCCAGCACACTGGAGGCTGAGGCAGAAGGATTGTAAACCTAAGGATGTGTGTGTGTCTCACAAAAACTCAGTGCAGGCTGAACAGTGAAACCTTAAAATCAACAAAAACCCCTACCAGAGCACTACCATCAGCAGTAAAAGTACAAACTACACAAACCTACCCACCAACTCTCAATTTCTAAGATTTTATCTTTCTTTCCCTTTCTTCCTCATAGGGAAAGCTTTATTTATGGCAATATGTTCAGTCATATGTTTCCAACAGTAGAAAATGTCTCATTTTTCCTACTCATTTAACAAAGACTAGAGACACCTGAGGAGAGGAAGCCTTGATGAGGAATCTAACAGCTTGGCCGTGGAGATGTCCGGAAGGCAATTGCTTGATTAATGATTGCTGTGGGCATACCCGGCCCACTGTAGGCAGTGCCATGCCTGGGCAAGGTGGTCCTATGGCAGAGAAGAAAACAAAGGAAGCAAGCCATGGGAAGTGAAACTGTAAGTAGCTTTTCCCATGGCCTCTGCTTTGGTTCCTGCCTTTGGGTCCCTGCTCTAGCTCCTGTCCTGAATTCCTGCAAAGATAAATTATCACCGAGAAGTTGTAACATGAAGTAAACTCTTTCCTCCCGAAACTGGATTTGGGTTCCTGTCCTGGAAAGGTTTGAGAAATTGGATTTGGGTTCCTGTCCTGGAAAGGTTTGTCTGGAAGAATTAGGGTCACTCCAGGGTGATTTTTGACTTAGCAGAGCGGCAGGGGAGCCAGTTTCTGATGAACTGACTGCCCGTTGCTTTTTTAATTGTTGTACAATTTACACCTTAGTAAGTCAGTTTCTGGACCCCCAAACCTCTAATCTGGAATCACTTGAAGGAACCAAATGCCCAAGCAATTCTCAGTCATGAGAACTCTTGGTTTTCCAAGTCCTCTTATAGCTAAGTTTTGCAAAGGTCTTGGACTCGTCAGGAAGAACCCATATAAAAATTGAACTCTTCAAACAAAAGGTATCAGTAGCAAAGAGAATATCACAAAAGGCAGTTCAAGGCCTAGGCGCTAACACTCTGGATAACACAAGCCAGATACAATGCTCTGCGGGATCTCCTGCTACAGGTGTTTTGTCAACACAGCTAGAATTATCTGGGAAGAGGTTCCTCAGTTGACATAATGTTTCCATCAGATTGCCTGGTGTAGACAAGTCTGAGGACATTTTCTTGATTAACGATTGATGTGAGAGGGCCCAGCTCACTGGGATCAGTGCCACTTATAGGCAGGTGGTACCTAGTTGGATAAGAGAGCAGTCAATCAAGCCATTGGGAGCAAGCCAGTAAGCAGCATTCCTCCATGGCCTCTGCTTCACTTCCTGTCCTGACTTGCCTTCATGATGAACTACAGCTCTAAGCTAAGATAAACTTTCTTCCCCGAATTGCTTTTGGTCATTGTGGTGATTTGAACGAGATGTCCTCCATCTTCATTTGAATATTACTTGGTCCCCAGTTTGTGGTGCTCTTTGGGGAGTCTTAGGAGAAATGACCTTCCTGAAGAAAGTATGTCATTGGGGTGGACTTTAAAATTTCAAAAGCCACGTGACGTTTGCAGTTTACGCTCTCTGTGTCCTGTTTGTGGGTTTGAGATGTGAGCCCTTGACTGCTCTAGCTGACACGCTTCCCCACCATACGGTGATGGACTTTTATCCCTCTGACGCCGTGAGTCCCAGGTACACCCTTCTGTAAGCAGCCTTGGTCACGGTGTCTCATCACAGCAATGGGACAGTGACTAAGGCAGTCATGTCTTTTGTCACAACAACAGAAAGCAGGACACATAGGATCTCATCCTGTAGCTCAGGCAGGCCTCAAGTTCACAGTAGCCTTCCTCCTTCAGCCTCACAAGTGCTGAGGTTACAGGCATGAGCCACCAAGCATGTCCAGTTACTAATGTGATTTTTCAAGGTAGTGTCTCACTATGTAGACAAGGCTGGCCTTGAACTCACAGATAACTACCCCTGCCTCTCGAGTTCTAAGGCATGTAAATCACACATGGCTAACTGCTTCTTTAATTTGCATTTTAAAAATTATATTGTAAAAGTGACCTTTTGGTATACAGTACTATGAGTTTAAATTCTTGCAGAGTCAAGGGACTTCTGTTATAACTATGATAAGTGCAGTGCTATCCCCTGAGTAAATTCTCTTATATTCCCTTTCCTTGTCCCCTCATTCCTAGTAGCCATTGATTGTCTTCAGTTCCTACAGTTCTGTCTTGTTTCATTTTTTTTTTCTCCCCAATACATACATATCGCTGTATGTAGCCAAGGCTGGCCTAGAAATAATGGCCCTGCTACCTCAGCCTATTGAGTGTTGCAATTACAGGCATATACCACCACCCTGCCCAATGAGGTTGTGACTTCTTGAGAATATTATATAAGTAGACTCTCATGGAATGTAAACTGTGAGTCTAGCTTCATTCATTCAACATAGAATGTTCATTCATGTAAAAATAATAGTTTTATTCCTAGAAAATTCTGTATATTTATATATTTTGATCCTGTCCATCCACCATTACCTCCTTCCAGTTTCCCTTAGTGTCATGTCCTGTGTCCCTCTCAACTTCAAGTCCTCTTTCTCTTTTTTATAGTTTTTATTTTACTTAGCATGTGTATGTGTGTATATGCATATGTGCACTTGAGTGTAAATTTCCATGGAGGCCAGAGGCATTAGATCCTCCAGAATTGGAGTTACAGGTAAGTGTGAACCACCTTATGTGAATGCTGAGACCTGAACTTGGGTCCTCTGGGAGAGTAGTACTTGTTCTTAACCACTGAGCCATCTCTCCAGCCCCAACCATGTCTTCTTTTTCTATTGTTATTAATAACCCTGAGTCCAATTAGTGCTGTGCATATGCACATGGGGATGTGGCCATCATTTGGACCAGTGGTAACCTATCATGTCCCTGGAGGTGAGTGATGTTCCCCCTCAACAGTCTTCAACTGCCAACGTTCCTCCTATAGGGATAAGGCAACGGATCAGTCTGTATACAGGCAGGAAGCAGAGAGTGGACAGGAAGTGGACCCCAACTATAAAACCTCAAGGCGGGCTCCAGCGAGTCTCCACCTCCTAAGTAAATATTCCACAGTTTTCTAAAACAGCACAGCTAGCTGGGGGCAAGTATTCAGACACATGAGCCTAGGGGGATAATTCATATTCAAACACAACAAATGTTTTCCAAAGTCTGCTAAACTCAATGTGTTGGGGGCTGCAGACCCCTGGCCCCTTGACTTTCTTTGCCTGCCTCAGACCCTTTGCCTACTAGAGTGAACTGAACAAAACAACTTGTTTTCCTGTATTTGCAACTGCTCTGAGCATGAGACCCTCATGAGTTCCTAATGCCAGGGGAGTGAATTCTTGTGGGTTTTACAGCTGGAAATCCCAAGAGCTGGGGCGTGGCTATCAGTTAAGGATCCCTATATAAGTATGCCTGGAGCACAATAAAGTTGGCATTCTTGTTTCAAGTATGACCCGTGTCCTTATGTCTCTGTCTGTGTTTCTTTGTGTGTATGTTTTTAAATCTCCAGCCTAGCTCCTGGCTCATGCATACCGTAGAGCGTAGAGCAGACAAGTCGCTTTACATCAGTGTGTGTGCTCTGCAAAGCCTGTAGCAGCATTCGCCAGCTCTCTTTCCAGATCTTTGCCATACTCTGTTTCCTGCTCCACCTAGTCCCTTTGCTCTTCAGAGGATCGTCACTCCGTCCCCAAACTGGCTCCTATGTCATTCTGCCCAGCACTCTCAAGAATGAAAACCTTAGCACTCTTCCTGCCCCAGGGTACCAAGAAGGTCACTGTGAAACACTCCTTTTAACATAGATGTTTGTCCCCAAACTGTGAGTGTGCCCTCCTAAGCAGGTAGCAAGCGCTACACCAGGTAGTAGCCTGCTGGGAAACACGTCGACTTTGCTAGCAGAAATCGACATGGTTCCCAGTGATTCTCCTGGACACCTTTCCTGGGATGAGGACGCTGCAAGGGAAGGTTCCGCTTGCCCTTCAGCTCCTCATCCATGGGACTTCCCAGCCAACCTGTTTTATCCAGTTACTGAACAGAGTGAAGCTCTGGGGAAAGTTCTTTTGTGCCTGTCTTAGCAGTCCTGTGAGAGGGTTTTGAAACTTTTTAAGAACTTAATGATATGGTAATTTTTCAAGTAATCTTCCAATAAAGCAGAAAGAGCTCTGATAGCTGTCATCAATGTGTCACTTCCCTCCAGCAATGAAAGCTGAGGAGGCACAATCTAGTAACAGGAATAGTTTCCTAAGGGAAACTTTGCAGGACAGGATGAAAGAGGGCCCTGTGGAACAGCTGCTTTTATTTGTTGGTAGAAACACCATTCTCCATATCAGACAACAAAAATTACTAACATGCTCTTTAGAACACAACTCTAAAATTAAAATAATGATCTGAGGACTGGAAAGATGGCTTAAACAGTTAACAGCACTGGCTGCTCTTGCAGAGGACCTGGGTTTGATTCCAGCACCTGTATAGTGTTTCACAGCAACCTGCAACTCTAGTTCCTAGGAGGCTCTCTTGGGGCCTCCAAAGGCTACATATATATTGTATACATGAACTTAAAAAGAAGTTCATGTGCATGCGTGTGTGTGTGTGTGTGTACGCATGCACATGTGCGCACGCGCGCGCACACACACACACACACACACACACACACACACACACAAGTAAATAAGGCAGCCAGACTTAAAAGAAGGATTTTGAGTGTTCCATTTGCCTCTAAAACGTATTTAACAGAACAGGCATTGAATTCAGACTTCCTTGTCTACCTCTCTAGATGGACCAGGAGATCTACTGCGCTTCGAATATGAAATGTTCCCCCAAGCTACAGTGTTGGAGTGGTGCTGTTTGGGAGACTGTGGAACCTTTATGAGATTAAGTCTGTCTTGACAGAGGAAGTCCACCAGGTTTTACAGCCTGAGCCCACTTCTCTCTGCTTTCTTTATGTAGAGGCTGCTTCTGCCACATCTTCCCTCCGTGACAACTGTATCCCTTTAGATACAAAATTAGCCAAAATTAGCCCCTTCACTCCTAATTTGCTTTTTCCTGGTCTATTACATCAGAGTAACAGAAAAGTAACTAACACAACATTTAAATTATGCTTCCAAAAGTCCATTTAAACTGTAAAACATCCAAGTGACATGATTAGTGACAATTAATTCCATGTGGGACAAGTGTATGAGGTCTGAAAAGCACACCCTGAAAGACTTTCCACTGTCTCATGCCACTTTTAGTGCCTGGGCATACTATTCTTGTTTGGCCTACATTGTAATTGTGTGATTCTTTGCTGTCAAAACTGCAGTGTTTTGACAGGGGGCTTACTCCTCTCACACATTTATCCATCAGTCTTACCTTAGCTTCTGCACCCCTCAGATTTTCTTGATAAGTAAGTCAATGAATGAGTGAAGACTAAGGGTATGTCTCCAGGAGTACACTCAAACAGTCATTCATTTATAAGTATTTAACGTGTTCACAGACAGAAATGTAAATCACAGCTATTTAGGGACAATGAAGATGAAAAACCAAAAACTCTTGGTTTTGTCTGAATGCTCCAGGAACAGGACCTCATCCCAGTTGGTGATGTAAAAGCAGGGGTAAAGGTAGGGCATAAGTGGAAGGACTTGGTATCATTTTTATGTATTATATCACTCTGAGCTAACACAGAGAACTGGTCTACCTTCCATGCTTTCAGTCTATCATATGATGGGAGGAGTGGCAGGCAGCCCATTTAATGACAGTAGCTAAAGAAGACTTTGACAGAATTCATTCTCCCCAGGAGCAGTGGTCCTTGTTCTCATGTATCCAGAGTGCTTTAATGGGTGGTGGTGTTCCTGCTTCTAAGTGCTCCTTGGGAAACCAAGCCCTGGAGATGCTGATTCAAGCTATTAACAAGGTAATGATGGATTAAATGGTAATTGCTTTCTCTTTTCTTTAAAAGTGTGTGTGTGGGAATCAATTATTAAAGCCAAATACTAGAAAGAAAGTATCTAAAATACTCTAGAACAGGAAGGAATTAAGAAGCAATCTTCTTTTAAGCAGAGTTCTTTTTGGAAATTTATTATTTTTAAATAGACAATTTTGTTTATTCTTTGAGAATGTAACAGATGCATACAATGTATTTTGATCATATCACTCCCACTCCTCCCTCACCTCTACCCAGATCCATCTTCCCATCCCACCACTTCATATCCTTCTTCTTTTAAAATAGCCAATTGAGTCCAATTAGTACTGTCCATATACACATGGGGTGGGGGCCATATCCTGGAGCATGATTGACCACCTAGGGGCCATACTCTCTCTGTCTCATACTGACTCTCCCTCCCACCAGAAACCATTAACTGTCAACAGTTCCTCAGTTAGGGATGGTGACTAACCAAACAGGGTTGAGCCTGTTCCCTCTCCATGCTAGAGCTTTGCATGGCTTGCTCTCCTGCAAGTCTGGTGCAAACAGCCACAGCATCTGTGAGTTCCTGAGGACA
>JAQHUG010000202.1:2836392-2846575 GCA_028555095.1 Dicrostonyx torquatus
CCTCAGTTGAGAAAAATGCCCCCACCAGATTGGCCTGGGAGAAAGCCTATGGGGCATTTTCTTGATTGAGATAGATGTGAGAGGGCCAGGCTCACTGTGGGCAGTGCCACACCTGGGCTGGTGGTCCTTGGTGGTGAAAGAAAGCAGACTGCTAAGCAAGCCATGAGAAGTAAGCCAGTAAGAAGCTTCCTTTTATGGCCTCCTGCCTCCAGGTTCCTGAGTTATTTAGCTTCCCTCAGTGATAGACTTATAGACTGTGAAGTGGGGGGGGGGGAAGGTTTTCTTTTAGTGGTTTTTGTTTGTTTGTTTGTTTGTTTTTGGTTTTTTTTTTGTTTTTCGAGACAGGGTTTCTCTGTGTAGCTTTGGAGCCTTACTGGTACTCACTCTGTAGCCCAGGCTGGCCTCAAACTCACAGAGATCTGCCTGCCTCTGCCTCCCTAGTGCTGGGGATAAAGGCATGTGCCATCACCGCCCAGGTCCAAGTTACTTTTTATCCCAGCAAAAGGAACTCTAAGATGGAAACTCTTAAAATATTATCAAATTCAGCTACCATCTTAGTGTGGTCCTGACACCCCTGGGCCACAGCTCTCATGTTTGACTCCTGAGGATACACATCCCAGAAGATTTCACCTCACTTAGTCAGGTCTCATCTTAATCATGCTGTTTCAGCTCCAGCTGATCAACATCAACTGCCCTAGCAATGCATAGGCTTCGTTTAAGTGATACTGGTGTCTTCCTAATCACAGTACACTCTTAAACCTAAGCTGAACAGAAACCTTAGATTCTTAGTTCGGAATATCATACAAACAGCCCCAACAGAGTTTTGAAGGACACTGAAACTTCATGAGCCAAGCCTACGTGGTCTGTGCTGCTCTCAACCATCATCCAGTCTCCACACTGGTCGGGCTTCAAGTTCTAAGCCCTCCTAATTCAAAGCTCCACGTCCTTCTGCAACCACTCTCCCCCAAAACAATACAGCTATGCCCACCACAGCACTAGTCCACTTTCTGGTACCAATTTCTGTTCACACAGACAGACAGACAAGAAAGTAGGAGGAGAACTATCCAGAAAGAAGAAGAGAATCAACAAGAGAGAAGAGGTTAGATGGGGTAATTGGGGGGTGGGTAAAATGTGATAATATATGTTAAGTTGGGAGCATAGACCTCAGCCCCTTGCATCTATCCTAGCCCCCAGGCCTGAGAGTTAGATTGGTCTGGACTCCAAATCCCAGCATGCCAGGTCCTGACCCCTCGGCGGGGGGAGGGGGAGAATCAGGACCACTCCCAAAGAAGGAACATGTGGTCTCTTTTCCTTCCACGGCCTCCCGGTTCCCACTCAGGGCCACCCAAGAGCGCAGGACTCCCATTAAACCTGATATTTTTTAATTAGGCTTGATTGGGAATTTGCATCAGTGGTGTAGGAAGGTCCTTCTGTATTTCTGTTGCTTTCATTGGTTGAATAAAGAAACTGCCTTGGCCTTTTGATAGGGCAAAATCTTAGATAGGCAGGAAGGACAGAATGGAATTCTGGGATAGGGGAGGCTCAGGGAGAGCCCGCCATAAAATCGCCAGAGTCAGACATGCTGAATCTTTCCCGGTAAGACCACTACCTCGTGGTGACTTACAGACTATTAAAAATGGGTTGATTCAAGATGTAAAAGTTAGCCCATAGAGGCTAGAACTAATGGCCAGGCAGTGTGTTAAATGAATCCAGTTTGTGTGTAATTATTCCGGGTATAAGCTAGCCAGGTCCAAAAGCAGGCCCAAGGCCAGGAGCTGGGCTCCAGGAATGCGGCCCGCTCCTTGATGGGGACACAGCCGCCCCTCATTACTATACATCAGCAGAGAGCTCACATTAGAAAAAAATCCTAACAATATATATATACATACATATATATGAAAATATCATTATGAAATCTATTGTTGTGTATAATTAACATATACTAACATGAAACTTTTTTAAATTCCTCAAAAAATTATGCCTGCACTGAACATATGCAAGTTTTTGTTGTCATTATTTTCTAAACAGTTATTTTAACAACATATCATTTAAATATGTTAAGCATTTTAAGTAACTAGAGATGGTTTAAATGCGTGTAGGGGGATGTGAGTACCTTATGGACAAAGCAGTCATTCGTTTTGGTACCTTCACTCAGTACTGGTACAGTCCTCTCATAGATACCCAGTCATAGCTGGCGAATGATAGCTCAAAACAGGTATGAGTCGGGTGGTGGTGGCGTATGCCTTTAACCCCAGCACAGGGGAGGAAGAGGCAGGTAGATGTCTGTGAGTTCAAGGTCAGCCTGGTCTACAGAATGAGTTCTAGGACAGGCTCCAAAGCTACACAGAGAAACCTTGTCATGAAAAAATAAAACCAAACCACCAGATACGGTTTTCCCCATGCCTGCCTTTAAGTAAGTAGGTCTTTCTATTGACTTTACCAAATAAATTTTTATGAACTACATGTATTTCATGTATTTCCTTGGCGGGTGGTGGAGGTTAGTGTGTATAGCAAAGACTCTGTGCTGTTCTTGCCAAATCCAGCCATAGAATACAGAGCTGCAGACGCAGAGATGGGAGCTCATTCCTGCATTGTGAGGTCTGGGTTTCTGGGAATTTCATCTGGCTGCATGTGTCATGAATTTTAAATATTGTGTATCTGATTCCAAAAGAGGAAAAATAAGTATGTTGTCCTTTCTTGAAGTCTTGGCTCTGGTCATTACCCTGGCAACCCTTACAATCGGAAAGTGACGTCAAGAGAGAGGAACAGCAGTGCTGGGGCTGCGCTTCCTGAATTCTAGATGACCCCACAGACTCACATGATCTCCAGTGCCTTGAGAATGAGCATCACAGTGTTCTGTTTTATGGACATTTTTCATAAACTTCTCAAGGCCTTGGAAATTCAAAAGGCATCTGAGTTTCCATGTTAACAGATGAGAATTTGTTCGTTTATTAGCTTAGGTGTTCTGTCCTACACAACTGCCAAGGAAAACCAGTAAGTCTTCAAATATCTAGAAGCTTCCTTTTTATTCCAAAAGTAGTTTTCTCCAACATTTTATTATGGAAAAACTCAGACATAGCAAGTGAAATAAGGTTAATGTGGATACCCATGTACTTATTATCAGATTCTTTCATTGTCAGTATCCCTTAGAAACCTTACCTGATGTGTCTCTGCCCATTTGTTCATGCATCCAATCATGCATCTACCCATTATCCCATCCATTTCTTTATCCATCTGTCATTCACCCATCCTTCTATCATCCAACCACTTATTTATCTATCCTTCCACTCATGCACCCATCCATCATCCATCCATCATCCACTCATCCATCCATCCATCCATCCATCTGTACATCTATTTTTCCATCCATCCACTTAACCTCTCATTCATATAGAAATACTTCTGATTTTGATGCATTACAAAATAAGTTTCCACCATGGAAATATGTCCCCCTTTGTAGTGTCAGCTTACTTACCATTAACTAGAATTCAATATTTCTTTTATATATGTTATGTACATATATAAAAATGCAATAATGAGGTGGTGCACGCCTTTAATCCCAGCACTCGGGAGACAGAGACAGGTGGATCTCAGTGAGTTTGAGGCCAGCCTGGTCTACAAGAGCTAGTTCCAGGAAAGGCTCTAAAAAACTACAGTGAAACACTGTCTTGAAAAACAAAACAAAAAAAGCAAAAATATTAAATATAAATTGCTGAGTTTTGACAAATGAATACATCTGTGTGATGATCATACTCCATCAAGGTATAAGACTTGGGCTGGAGAGATGACTTGATGGTTACGGGTATTTGCTTCAGAAGACTCAAGTTCAGTTTCCAGCAGCCACATGGTGGCAGCTCACAACCACCTGTAACCCAGGTTCCAGAGGATCTGATGCCCTCTTCAGGCCTTTCCAGGTAGATTTTTTTTTTCAAAAGGATACTAAATTTGTCATGTCTTGAACCTCATTACTCAGGAGGCGCAGCAGGTGGATCTCTATGAGTCTGAGGCCAGTCTGATCTACACAGTAAGTTTTAGGCCTGCCAGGGCTACACAGTCTCAAATATAAAAAGTAAAATATATATGTATATAACTTGGTTACCACCTAAGATGATCCCTATCCACTCAGTTCCCAGAGAGCAAGTGTTCTGACTAGGCTGGCCTCAAACTCAGAGCAATCCATTTGCCCCATCCTCCCTGGTGATGACTCACCATGCCCGGCGTAGACTCCCTTCACAATGGCTCCTGGTCTTAGAACTCCTGGAGACGGCGACTTGTGATGCCAGCTGATTCCTCACCCAGAGCTAGCTCTCTGTGAGGGAGGGGCTGCTCCAGACCCGTCAGACCACGGGTTAAGACTGGCTTCCAGTATCACAGTAGAGGCCATCATACACTCTAGGCATACCTCATGCTTGCAACATTAGAATCTGCTCTACTTTTTCTATAACAGATCTTTCTTTGGACTGCCAACTCCTGAATAATGACACTGGGCTTTTTAGTAACTATGAAACCTTAGCTTTAGCTTAGGTTCGTTCCCAACTAGCCCTTAAATCTTAAATTAACCCATTTATATTAATCTGTGTTCTCTCTTGTGGCTTATTACTTCTCCTTGGTACCACATGTCTGATTTCCTCTGCATTTGAATCTCCTGCACCACATTCTTTCCCAGAGTTCCTATCTTTGCCTGGAAATCTTGCTTATCCTTTCCTGCCTAGCTTTATCCGTTCAGCTCTTTATTAAACCAAACAGAAGGTGCTTTAGGCAGGTGAGGTAAAACAGAGACACATCTTTACACGGTATACAAAAAGATTATCCCAATATTTTTCCCGTTGTGTGAAGGGATTTTGGGATATTGGTTAACAGTCCTTTCGCAGATAGTATGTCTTGCAAAAGCAAATGTTCCTCCCTCCCTTCCTTCCTCCCTCCCACCTGCAGTGAGAAAAGCATTGGTTCCTCAAGAGGACCTACTGATTTTTAAAGGCCTCTTAACATCACTAAAATGGCCATCAGATTTTAATACGAGTTTGGGAGGGGACAAACCACAGCGTCGGCCCCACTTAGTGAACCCTTTCCAGCAGCAACCACTCCTGATTAGATGGGACTGGAAACATGGCTTCAAGACTCATACCAGACAGAAGAGACATGGAGAACAGGATGGTTCCACTGGGGTTCAACAGAGGAGAAAATGACCAGGAACGTGTGTTATTCGGTGTTCAGTTCACAGCTAAGAGGAGATGGTCCAGGAAGCTACCACATCCCTGGGACCCCAGGACCTCTTGCCGCCCTGATCGTCACTCCTGACCTTTCCTTCCCTCAGGAGCCAGGAGACTACTTCGTGACTTGACTTCCAGCACATCTGGATCAGATGATGCTGTGTATCACAGCCTCCGGAAATGAGGAATGGAGCCAGCTCAGCAGCTGAGTGTATCCACAGATATTTCAGATATAAGGAAAGAACAGAAGCAAGTGGAAGCCCTGGGGAACATGCACAGGGACACGTGATCATGTTAGCTTTAACCTCTCTCATACCCTAGTCTAAGACTGTGGCTAAGGCCGGAACTAGTCTCTATCCATAAGCAAAATCTACACAAGTAAGTATCCACTACATAGTGGCAGTTCCATGAATCTTTTATGAGTAAATGGTTTTTAAAAAATGGTTTACTGAGAGGCATCAAGATGGCTCCATGGATAAAGGTGCTTGCTTCTAAGACTTAAGTTTGATCCCTGGCACACACAGGATGGGAGGAGGGAACCTTGCCAGTTGTCTTCTGTCCCCCACAGTAGTGTCATGTGGATTCTCATCTCTCTCTCTCTCTCTCTCTCTCTCTCTCTCTCTCTCTCTCTCTCTCTCACACACACACACACACACACACCCTTGCACATGTGTATAATGTAATAAAAGTGTAAAATAAAAACACAAATCTACTGTAATATAGCTATACTTACCTTTTAAACACAAAGGTTCTTCTCCAGACCTGACATCATTCCTTGAATTTCCCTATTGGCTCGCCTTGCCCGTTATGCTTCTGGACAGTACATAATGCCTGTGTGTGAATGCCATTTAAAAAGACAACAACATATTGTATTAAGAAGATGACAAGATAAACGTGGAAATGAAAACCATGGATTTAGGCTACTTGGGCTCCGAACTGCTGAGGAAATGTGTCTCTCCATGCACCTCACAACAGCGTTCTTTGTTTCACAGTGTGACATCATTTATACATTCTCAGAAAGCAGCCCGCAGAGGCAACAAGTGGTAGGTCACTCGATTGATTTCTTCAGTGTTTACTCTCTTACATCAGCTTAGGTAAAACAGCTCCCTCTTCGGCAGAGTTTTTATAATTAATGTACATTCTTTAAAAGATTTATTTATTTATTATGTATACAACATTCTGCCTCCGTGTATGCCCACACGCCAGAAGAGGGTACCAGATATCATTAGATCATTACAGATGGTTGAAAGCCAACATGTGGTTGCTGGGAATTGAACTCAGGACCTCTGGAAGAGCAGTCAGTGCTCTCAACCACTGAGCCACCTCTCCAGCCCGTTAATGTACATTTTGAAATGGGAATTTGTGTTTTCATTTCTCCCTCTGGGGATATAGCTTGGGTGGTAGCGTGTTCGCCTAGTATGCCTGAGGCCTTGGGTTCCATTTCAGAACCACATAAACCAGGTGTAGTGATACACACCTGCATAATTGTTCACTGGGAGGCAAAGGCAGGAGAATAAGTTCAAGATCATCTTTGACTGCATCACGAGACTGAGGTCAGCCTGGGCTACAAGAGATTGTCGCGAGTGAAAAGTAGTTAATTCAAGCAGCTGTCACACTCTGCATGTCTGCCAGGGTAAATCCACACACAGGCTCTTGAGTCTCAACCTCAGTATCACAGAGGTGCAGAAGAGCAAGCAGAGACACAAGGCTGTGAAGACGGAGGAAGCCACAGCCTGCGGCAGCCTTCGCCGACTGAGTGAGGGCATGGGATGATTGGACATTCCACATGAGGAATCTCAGTTGTTGATGACAGAAATCTAACCCAAAATAGAAAAGGGGAGATGGGAATTTTTGGTTTGCAACTGCCGGGGAAGGGGCGGGCACCAGTGGGCTCCAGGGACTCTAGGAGGCAGGAAGTGAGAGCTGTTGGAATTCCCTGCCTTGAACTCTTTCTTGGGAAGCTGTGTTGGTTGAAAGGCTCAGGATTGCACCAGGGTCCTACCAAGGGAACATTTTGGAAAAGTCTGAAGAGGGACTCTGACAGTCTGCTCTGCTCACCTGCCCAGTGCTGGGGTGAAGATCTCTCCCTGAAGCTCGCCCAGGAACAGAAGGGCAACTTTGGGGCACACAGGCTAGAGCCCAGCTGTCAGGCTCAGTCCAGCTGTTTGCTCTGGTGGAAAGGGTCCCGACCTGCTGGGATGAACTCCTGAACTATAAGTGACCTTGGACTCAGGCTGACCCCCTCAACTGAGAGTCTCTGGAAAGAATTGGCATCTGCATTTAGGGGAGTTTTGCAGATAGGAAAAGTTTACTGGTTTTTGTTTTGTTTTGTTTTTCTTTTTTGTTGTTGTTGGTTGTGTGTGTGTGTGTGTGTGTATGGTGTTTTAGTTATTAAACTTCCCTTTTCCAAAATACCATGTGTACCTTTCAGTGTGTCTCATAAAAACACAGGATATGAGCGCATTCAGAGACATCTGTAAGAACCCCAGTCCAGGTGCAGCCCTGCTATGGATGACAGAGGCCAAAAGTTGAGTGGGAGGTGGGGGTGGGGTGGGCTAGTCTGTAAGAATCCTGTCTGCCCACGATCAAGATGCAGCCATGCTGGTGAAGGCAATCCAAACATCAAGGCAGAGGTTGGGAGGGGAGCAAATATCAAACCTAAGTCAGGGTGCAAGGGAAATGTATTTTTCATCAAAAAGAACAGATCTGAGCTGGAGATGCCTCCCCCGGTAAATGACTTGAAAGTTTTCACTGTGAGAGCGTGAGATAGTTTGGAGTCCTAATACATCAGAAAATGCCGGAGGACCTGAGGGGCAGGGCGGGAAAACCTGTAAGCCTGGCCCTGAGGGGCATGAAAGGAGGCTCCTGGGGGACTCACTGGCCAGCCAATTGAGTGAAACACTGGTCTCCAGGTCCAGTGAAAGACCTGGTCTCAAAATGTAAGGTAGAGGACCTGCAAGACATCTCAGGGGGATGGGCAATTCTGACTAAGACTGAATTAGATCCCCAGGACCCACATGGTGGAGGCCTGTAAGCTTTCTTCTGACCTCTACCCTGGCACTGTCTGCATCATGAACTCCCCTTCTCCACAAAACAAGCAGGCAAACCAACCAACAAACAATACGTGTAAATTTAAAATCAGCAGGAAAGTGATTAAAGACTCCCAACACTGACTTTCAGTATCCACACACGCCTGGTCCTTTCCGCTTTTCTTGTACCCATGGTTCTTGGAGCCAAGAGGTGAACGAAGAGTCCACATCAAATGTGTGTGCTGTGACCCCTGCCCTTGCTGCAATCTCGTGATGCTGCGGCCAAGAGAGCAGCTACTGAAGTGGGTTTCTAGGCAGCTCACACCATCATGTTGGTGCAAGAGAAATGGACAGGAAACAGGGGGAATGACACTCCCTGCAGGTGCGGTGACTCAGGAGAGCAAGTGAGGAGCTGCTGAGCTCCAAGTCCACAAAAGGAACACGTGCTGGGGCAGAAGGGATTGAGCTGTATGCCCCGTTTCCCTCAGAAAGAGATATCCCAAAGACCTAACCCGTTCTGCCTGAGGTTGTGACTCCGTGGAGAGATGTGGTCTGTACACACGAATTTAAGGGCAGACTCACTCAGCGTCACTGGAGTGGGAAACTTGGACAAAGACATCTTCTCACAGGGAAGATAGTACCGCGACAAAGGACAAAGAACGGCTTCCCGAGGATTGGTGCAAGCAGGGAGTCTGGGATGAGCTGCAGCAAATGAACGGAATTTTTGGATTTTTGTTTTGGTGATGAGATAAAATACACACAGAAGTTCAGGTTACCTCCCGGTCTTCCTCAGTGCTTTTGCTGTCTCTCCAGGACCACATCGTTACCACTGCAGCACACAGCTGGAGTATTATGAAGGAACCCGCCATTTCCAAATACAACAATATCATATTATGCTCTTTTGTAAACTCTGGTATATTAGTGAAATGGTTAGCAGGGGTCTTCTTAACCCAATGGCAAACAAGCATGCGCTTCTGACCCAGTGTCTTAGTCAGTGTTCAGTGGCTGTGAAGAGACACCATGACTACAGCAATTCTTATAAAGAAAGCATTTCATTGAGGCTTGCTTACAGTTTCAGAGGTTTAGTCCATTGTCTTCGTGGTAGAGAACCTGGTGGATACAGGCAGGCATGGATTCGAAGGCAGCAGGTAGAGACAATAGGCCTGGCTTTTTGAGCATTGGAAATCCCAAAGCCCTCCCTCACTGAAACACTTCCTCCAACAAGGCCATGCCTG
Source organism: Dicrostonyx torquatus (assembly GCA_028555095.1). Classification (NCBI taxonomy): domain Eukaryota; kingdom Metazoa; phylum Chordata; class Mammalia; order Rodentia; family Cricetidae; genus Dicrostonyx; species Dicrostonyx torquatus. The sequence continues at coordinate 2,845,867 of JAQHUG010000202.1, forward strand.
TTCCGACAAGGCCACACCCTGTTTCAACAAGGCCACGCCTCCTAGCCCCTGTCAAGTAGCTCCACTTCCTAATGATCAAACTTCCAAATACGTGAACCAATGGGGGTTCTATTCAAACCACTGCACGCCTGTGGTGAGAAGCCTAGATTCCTGATACCTGTTATCTCAGCAGGGCTTGCAGGAAACGTCAGTAAACAAGATGGTGCTTTCTATGCCTCCACATATACATGCGTACCCACACAAAAAATGTCTGTGCTGAAATTCACTTGCTTATTTTGCATATTTTGCAGAATGAAATAATTCTGGGCATACCTATTTTATTTTTAAAAAGATTCTTTTTTTTTTTTTGACAGAGATACTCTTCCAAATTTGTTTCCTAGCTTGTGTGTCTGACATTTGTAGCTTTTTCAACAGAGAATTTAATAAAGACTAAGGAAGAGATCTTTGAAGTGATGTAGTAACTGCTGCACGGACAGACTGGGAGTGAGAACTGGCGTGGTACTACAAGGATAGAAGGCCAGCGCCACCATGAGGTGAGGCTAGAAGTTGCACCTAGGAACACAGGAAATTCTTCATGCTTGGGTATTCCCAAGGCTTTGGAAAGTGCAATGCCTACTGCTTTGGACTCAGAGTCAGTCTCTGAGTGTCTTAGGGTTTTTATTGCTGTGAAGAGACACCATGACCATGACAACTCTTATAAAGGAGAACA
>JAQHUG010000202.1:2859287-2887711 GCA_028555095.1 Dicrostonyx torquatus
TCAGCAATTCTCTTTTAATCTCTTCAGATGAAGTTGGTGCCCTTGTTTTTGACATTGGATCATATACAGTGAGGGCTGGCTATGCTGGCGAGGACTGCCCCAAGGTAAGAACAGCGATAAAAATTACTTAGATAGGTAAGAATCTAATTAAATTAAAATTAAAAATTAAATTAAAGCAGAATCTCAAAGCAAAATTGACAGTAGACACTAGGAACCCCACCAACCCCCATGAAAGCAGGTGATTGTTCATGCCATGTTTAACTCTCCAGGTTGATTTCCCCACGGCCATTGGTGTGGTGTTGGAGAGAGATGACGGAAGCACCATGATGGAAATAGATGGTGACAAAGGCAAACAGGGTGGTCCCACCTATTACATAGACACCAATGCCCTCCGTGTACCCAGGGAGAACATGGAAGCCATCTCACCACTCAAGAATGGCATGGGTATGAATTATAAATAGTGTTCATGGTTCTCTTAGATATAAAACAGTAACTGATGGGTATTAGGTGGTGTTTGTTTTAATTCCACAAAGTAATATTTTGGGTACTAAGAATACAAAGGTGTAAGAAATGTTCTTTTCCTTAAGGTTGGGTCAGGAGAGTTTGGTGTATGCACAGAAAACTGTTTACTGTATCCTGAGTAAGAGCTGTGTAGGTGTGGTCAGGAAACAATGGTATTAGAGTGGAGGCAAGAGTTCATGCTGGTTCTCACAAAGTCCTGACCAGCTGCTTGTCCTTGTCCTCTTTCTCTTCTGATCACCTGCCTGGCCCGTAGCAAGAATTGTTAAGTGTCTATTAAGCAACGCATTTATATTTGGGGCAGATCTTAGGCCCACCTGGATAGCCAAAAAGAGATTTTCTATGTAGGAAATGGTAACGGCCTTTCTGTAAAGTAGACTCTGTATTAAGGCATTGATTTCTAAGTCACAGAAACAGGCTCTCCATCTTAGAAGATGCTCATTCAGAGTGTGATGTTTCTGTTCTAGTTGAAGAATGGGATAGTTTCCAGGCTATTCTGGATCATACTTATAAGATGCATGTCAAATCTGAAGCCAGCCTGCATCCTGTTCTCATGTCAGAAGCACCGGTGAGACCCACTGTCCTTTTTTCTTCTTTTACTTCCCACTCACTTGAAGATTTTCTTTTTCTTTCTTTTTAAAAATGAATTCATTAATTTATCGTGTATGTATTTACACATACATAGGTGCTCATGTGCCAGGCACACATGTCAAAGCCAGATAACTTGTAGGCATAGTTCTCTCCACCATGTGGACCCCAGGGATCTAACTAGGGTTATCAGGCTTGGTGGCTAAAGCCTGCTGAGCCATCTTGCTGGTTCTGCTTTTAAAGAGTCAATGAAATTCACATTTTGAATTTGGGAATTTGGGGAAAGATTAATTTTTATTATGATTAAAGCATTTCAGCAAATGAAACAATTGGCTTTGTGAATACTAGTTACAAGAGTGATGATTGGGTGTTTTAAAAATTCATGTTTAGGATTTTATGTCTAATAGTACTTTTGTTTTTAGAATTTTGATTTTCCTGTGATTTGAAAAGTCTTTATATCTAGAACTTATGGCAGCTGACAGTTTTGCCTGTTTAATAATAATTTATGATTTATTAAAAAAGGCAGTGTTTTGTTTTTTACCAGTATGGCATGGAGTAGTCCATGCTGTAATGACTGCACTGAATAACCGGGTCCCTCCCTTCCACAGTGGAACACCAGGGCCAAGAGAGAGAAGCTGACGGAGCTGATGTTCGAGCACTATGGCATCCCTGCATTCTTCCTGTGCAAGACTGCAGTTTTGACAGCGTATCCTTCCGTATGGGATTTTCTCTGTCTGTGCAAGACGCTAGTTTTCCTCCTTTCTAGCTTCTTACCTTCGAGTACTTTTAAACTTTTTCCCTGTTCCTGGTATATAGTCATTATACATTGTACACAATCTCCTTCAAATATATCATGTACCTGAACCATTTTTACCTGCTTCGGCTCCTTAGACTCCCCTGCCTGCTCTAATAGTCTCCCTCTTTTCCTTTCCACTCTGCCTTCCAGGGGTGTGTGTGCACGTGCGTGTGTATGTATGCTGAAATGCATATGTTTTTAATGTATGTGTGAAGAAATTAACATTGTACATGCAGTATCTGCTTGCCTTGTCTCACATAATTTGGTCTCCGGTTTTCAAGCAAGCAGCATTATTTTATTCCTTCGGCTAAACGAAGCTCCAGTGTGTGTAGACGACATTTTCTTCATGTTGATAGACACCTAGTCTGACTTTATGACCTGGCTGTTGCGAGTAGTTCTGTGATGAGCGTGGGCATGCAGGTTTCTCTCTATGTTGACTTAGTTCTTTTGGCACAGACCCAGTAGGTTTGAATGGATACTAACTAATTTAATTTTTTGAGGACCCTCTTTACTGATTTTCATAGTGGCGGGAGTAATTTACATTACCACTAGCAATGAATTCTCCTTTCCCACATCCTCATTGGCCTCTGTTGTCTGTTTTTTTTGCTGATAACCATTTTGATTAGGGTGAGATAAAATCTCATTGTGGTTTTAATTTGTATTTTTGTGGTAGCTTTAAGGATGTTGAACATTTTCTCATGTGTATTGGCTGTTGGTAACTCATCTTCAAGAGCTATGTATTTCATTAGGCCATTATTGATTAGGTTGCTTGTCTTTGGTCTAGTGTTTTGAGTTAGGTACATGTTCTAGATTCTTTGTCTGATGTGTAGCAGCAGAGTGCAGTTTCTGTAGGCTGTTGTGCCCTTCTGGACTCTCTGGAATCATTCTTCGTTGAGTCAGGATGGTTTTGTGTGTTCCTTCCCTTCTCTGCCATGAGACTGCTGAACTTCCGTAGTTCTGAACCCACCATGTTCTCTTTTATCTTGTACTTCCTACTTGTTCCTACTCCATCCACATCCTCCCCAGGTTACTGTTGAAGTCCCAGGATAGGTTGGATGGACTCTCCTTTATCCTTCCAGGACATCCCTATTGGAGGAGGTTGCTAGTTAGTTGCTGGCTGCTCAGCCCCAAAATAACCACACAGAAACTATGTTATTTGTAATGTTGTTTGGCCAATAGCTTAAGTGTATTTCTGGCTAACTCATATCTTAAATTAACCCATCTCCAGTAATCTTTGTGTCACCATGAGGCTGTGGCTTACCTGGTAAAGTTCCGGTGTCTGTCTCTAGCCGGCTACATGGCTTCTCCCTGACTCTGCCTTCCTTTTCCCCTCCTAGCTCTGTTCTGCCCTGCTCTGCTATAGACTCAAAGCAGTTTCTTTATTCACAGCATACAGAGGGGAATCCCACATCACATCCCCATACCAAGCTTTTCTTTTTGCAGATAAACTGACCTCTGTTTTACTAAACAAGATACTCTTCATGGCAGAGATGTTGGTGTTAGTTTTGTGTATCTTCTGCCTTTTAAGGAATCTTAGTGGCAGCCTTGTGTCCCCCTTCCCCCACACATTGTCTATCATTTACCTCCTCTGAAATGTTATTAGCACCAGACTCGAGAGGACGTAATGGATGTTCAGTAAGTAGTTGAGGAGCCAGTGAAAGGGCCCCACTTAGAAACCTGTGTATGGTTCTGTAGCGTGCAGTCTAGTGAAGTGGAATCTGTCCATTTTTACCATCTGTTGAGTCTACCTGGAATTGCTTTGTTGGGCCTGCTGGGGTAGAGGCTGGGTTGCCACCTAGCTGCCGGATCTTGTTGGGCCTGCTAGGATAGAGGCCAGGTTGCCATCTAGCTGCCTGGTCTTGTGGGGCCTGCTGGGGTAGAGGTTGGTTGCCATCTAGCTGCCGGATCTTGTTGGGCCTGCTGGGATAGAGGCCGGGTTGCCATCTAGCTGCCGTTATCTTTGCAGTGCTTCTTCAGCGCTCTCTACCCAAGGTGTCACAACCTTTACTGTTCTTGTCAAGTTTGTGAATTTTGTTAAAAATATCTCAATTTATTGGAAGCCTTTTGATTAATTGTAGAGGTTTTCTTTCTTTTTTTAAAAAGTACTTATTTATTATGTATTCAATATTCTGTCTGTGTTTATACCTGAAGTCCAGAAGAGGGCACCAGACCTCATTACAGATGGTTGTGAGCCACCATGTGGTTGCTGGGAATTGAACTCAGAACCTTTGGAAAAGCAGGCAATGCGCTTAACCACTGAGCCATCTCTCCAGCCCTGTAGAAGTTTTCAATATGCTCATTTTAACCAGCTAAATTAAAAAGGTTCTGCATAGAAACCACTCGAGGTGTCCTGCCTGTGGAAGTTTGTTTTCAAAACAGTTACTGACACCAGTTTTTCTTCCTTGACAAGCTTTATACTGTATAAATGATAATATATGCTTAAAGAACTGACTTAAACATTATAAGAGCCAGCCTTTTATAATCAGCACTAACGCTGGAGCCTTGATGCTTTATTTTTCTTAATGCTTTAAACTAGATTTGCTAATGGTCGTTCTACTGGGCTAATTTTGGACAGTGGAGCCACCCATACCACGGCAATTCCAGTCCATGATGGCTATGTCCTTCAACAAGGTAACTACTTAATGAATGCATACTTAATGAGTGCACAAGATGATTTTCCCTGTGAGGACACAGATAATGAAGACAAGTTAGGAATTCTGTTAGAGCCCATTCAGTCCCAAGAAATATATTTTAAATGAATGCATGACTATTCTTTGAAAGGATAGTTTGGTTAATTCTACTAAAAGAAACTATTCCTATGTAAATATATTCACAGTCCTAAGGAATTCATACTTTTGGCATCTTCAACCTTGTTTGATTTGATTCTCAGGCATTGTGAAATCCCCTCTTGCTGGAGACTTCATTACCATGCAGTGCAGAGAACTCTTCCAGGAGATGAATATAGAACTTATTCCTCCATATATGATTGCATCAAAAGTAAGCAGCATGTGAAGTTTCTTAGTGAGACCTGCCTTCCACTTCCGCCACTGTCGTGAAGTCTCTTAATTAGCATGTGCTCTTTCTGTTCTCAGGAGGCTGTTCGGGAAGGTTCTCCAGCAAACTGGAAAAGAAAAGAGAAGTTGCCCCAGGTTACAAGGTCTTGGCATAATTACATGTGCAATGTAAGTAACCTGTATTGTCTTTATAAATAAAGTGTTGATTCTAAACTATATGTTTTTATATCTGAAAACATAAATAGCTTGGGGTGGGGAGCACTTTTCATATTTTTGAAGCAGTCCCTCCAGACTACTGTTTAGCAGCTTGAAGGCATGGAAGCGGTTTTGGTTTTAGGGTAGAAACAAGCACACTATTTTATACTGTTTTTGTTGTTAAGATGCTTTTAGCAAGGTGATGGTGGCACATGCCTTTAATCCCAGCACTCAGGAGCAGAGGCAGGCAAATCTCTGTGAGTTCAAGACCAGCCTTGCCTACAGAGTGAGTTCCAGAACAGCTAGCACTACGCAGAAAAACCTTGTCTCCAAAAACCAAATAGAAAAAAAGGGGGGAAAAAAGATACTTTTAGTTTGTGTAGAACTTAGTTTATTTTAGGTATGATTTCTTCTCCAGCATTAATCATACATGCAGAAATATATCTCACTGCTTCAACAGTGAGCCAGTGAGACTTTTTACTCATAGTCTGTGTCTAAATGTGTGGACCTATGTGGGTGAGAGGGTGATACCTTTGCCATTCCAGAGATACATAGTAATTTCTAGCAAAAGGATATGAAAGACTTAATTGACTAAGTGTATTCTGTGAGCATGCTACACCCAAAGTTGTGTGTGTTAGAGAGTGTCCTAAGGATCCTGTGTTGACATCAGCCTGTAGGCCATGTTCATCTCACAGCAGTCACTAAAAATGTCTGTATGAGATGTGACATGTTTGCATGTCACATATGCGGGTGAGAAAATCTTGCTTTAAAAAAAAAAAATCAAGGAATTTTTAAGGAGAAGAATGATGTTCTGAAGCTGGTTTAATTTGGTGGGGCAGTGGTGCAGTTTCCTGGTTGTTTTTAATCTCTTCATTATTCCATAAATAAAAACTGTAATTGAAATGTACTTCAGTTGTGTAGTTTCAACTATAGTAATGAATTTAATTTGTGCTATAAATTGTAAATCCCAGGTAACTGTAGAATTGGGTGTGTTGATGCCGTCTTTGGTAGAGTTTCACTCTTCAAATGCCTCAACCGAATGAAGTTGGTCTGATGTCATTGAGCAGACTCACAAGAGTCACATGAGAGCAGGTTGCACAGGCAGATTTCATCCTTGTTTCTTAACTTCTCTGTCCACAGTGCGTCATCCAGGATTTTCAAGCTTCAGTTCTTCAAGTGTCAGACTCCACCTACGATGAACAGTAAGTTTTCTGTGGGACTGACCATCCTTCAGAAATAAGGGCTTTTGTGGGTTTAGCCTAAAGACATAACGTATATTCTGAAACTGCTCTTAGGTGTTTGTGCCCTGACTTGGCAGATTGGTAACTCTTTGTAGGTGGTTTATCGTTGGAACAGTGTTGTTCTGCTTTCTGTGAAATGCTGTTTGCCCTTTGCAGAGTGGCTGCGCAGATGCCAACTGTCCACTACGAATTTCCTAACGGTTACAACTGTGATTTTGGTGCAGAACGGCTAAAAATTCCTGAAGGATTATTTGACCCTTCCAATGTAAAGGTGTGAAGCCAGTTTTTCAAAAAAGGTCAATTTTGTCTGACTTTCATGAATTCATATAGATACATATTTATGACCCTTTCATAAAAGATGCAGCTTTTCCTCTGTGGAGAACTACGGGATTATAGCATACTTTAGACTAAGTGGGGCTTTTCCATGTGAATACTTGCACTCTTGTTCCAGGGATTATCTGGGAACACAATGCTGGGAGTCAGTCATGTCGTTACTACAAGTGTTGGAATGTGTGACATTGACATCAGACCGGTAAGTGTCAGGCTCCTGTTATTGTCTCTTATGGCAGTGAAATGCCTCAGATGAGGTCTGCAGCTTTGGCCACTGACTTTGAGTTTGATGATAACCATGTATAACGAGATGGACACTGGGAAGGTTGTGGGACCAACAGTGCCCAGTGCTGCTGACACTCAGCTCAGCTCCTGAATCGCACTCACCTTTCCGTGAACATGGTTTGTGGCTGCTGTCCTGGACAGGGTAGAATATTTCCACCCTCAGAGTTTCTTTGGACATTGCTGCTCCAGATTTCCTAAAATGTCATAAAGCAAAGTCCATATGCATTGGTGATTTTTTTTTGACATCTGCTTATATTATTCAAAAAGGTATGGTTTAAAGTATGCGTCTTTTACATGGATTATACTAGATGATTTTTGTATTTGTTCTGCTATGTCAGGTGTTAAACTGCTGATATACTATATTGACTTGATTATATACTATATTCATTTAGATTAGTTAGAATTTATTTAGCTATAGATTTATTTCATAATCTCCTTAGTTTACAACCCACATCCTATCTAAAGTATGGTGTGAACAGATGTGCATGTATAAACAATATGTCACAGAAGATCTTGAGTGGCCATGAAGATAATTTCTTTCAAGTGACCTAGCAACCTCTACTACTTCTAGGACAGTGGGGGTGTTAGTACAGAATTTCAAAAATTTATTTTTTGTGTGTTATATGTGGTGGGTCAGTTTTGTGACTGTCACATGCGTTCCAGGAATCAAACTCATGTGTCCAGATGTGCACAGCAAGCACTGTAATCCACTGAGCTGTTTTTCTGCTCTAAGTTTTGATTTTTTTTTTTTTTTTTTTTGGTGGAAGGTTACTGCAGGGCAGGGAATTAAATACATTTGCAAGAATGTTTGTACTGAGATTGTTTTCTGTTTACTTAAAGTTAGCAGATGGGGCCCAATTTTTGCATTTTCTGTTTCAAAATTTAGATGATTTAGATGCTTTGAATGCTGGAAGAAGAACCACTTCCCACAAGTGTCCTCTGATTTCCACACATAAGCTGTGGTGTGTGCATGCGTGTATATACACACACACACACACCAAATGGAAAACAGTGAGTGGGATTAGTAGCTGGGTCCAACTCCCAGCAACAAACAGTACTATAGGGTTGTTAGAAACATTTGGAAATGATTGCTTCTCTTCTAGGGTCTCTATGGCAGTGTGATTGTAGCAGGAGGAAACACGCTAATACAGAGTTTCACCGACAGGCTAAATAGAGAGCTTTCTCAGAAAACTCCCCCAGTAAGTGTTTTCTCTTCTTTGTGGTATTTAGTTGTGTCCATTCTCACCGAGTGGAATTTAATAGATAATTGTGGGTCTTTACAGTATGAGTAATAGCTATTATTAATCAAAATGTCCTGCATTGGTTCCTCTTCTATTACTTGAATCTGTTTAATGTTTGTGTGTACTATGTGCACATGTGTGGTGTATTCACCCTGTATGTGCGTGTGGAGACCACAGGTCCAATTGGGTATTTTCTGTCTCTCCACCTTATTTACACACACACGTCCACATACAGGTGTGCACACATGAACATGGCATTCCCATACACTCACAGGGCACATGGTGGTCATTTTCAGAGAGAAGAGAATCTGGAGAGGTAGTTCACAGCACATTAATAATACCAGTTACATATGCTTAAAGGGTGTTTGGTGTGTCTGTAGAAACTGTCTGGCTTTGGCTGCTCATGTTTTCCATGTGCTGTATGTTTGATTGATGCTATTTGGGTGTTGATGCATTGCCATGGTTGACATCTGCCTTCAGCATACTGCATTGTGGGAGATAATGCTCTAGGGCAGTGGTTTCAACCTTCCTAACGATGCAACCCTAACACAGTGCCTCATGTTGTGCTGACCCCCAACCATAAAACTATTATTTGTTGCTACTTTGTAGCTATAATCTTGCTACTGCTATGAATTGTAATAGAAATATTTGATATGAAGGCTATCTGATATGTGATCCCTATCAAAGGGTCATTTGACCCCAAAGGGGTCTTGACCAGGTTGAGAACCACTGGTCTAGGGGAACAAGCAGTAGTTGTTCTCACCGTTGGATTTCATAGAAAGCCCACAAATATAACTATAGGCATGAATGGTCCAAGGTCTCCCAAAGAGTAATTTAGGGATTGCAGGTATGGTTCAGCCTCACCTGCATAAACTCTTTGTAGAGTACTGAGTTCCCAGAACTGACATTGAGAAGCTCACATCTCCTGTAAGTCCTGTTCCAGGGCATCCAATGCCCTCTCTGGCCTCTTGAGGCAACTGTACTCATGTGAACATACCCTCACACAGACGTATACATAATTAATAAAATGAGGGTTATTTTTTCTTTTTAAGAGTAATTTAGATACTCTTGTCCTTTAGAAGTATTAAAATCAATGAAAATGTCAGAAAAAGTTTGATTCTGGAACAGACACCTGTACCAGCACCTTAGCTAGTCCTGTGCTCTACTCCACCACACACAGTTATTCACTGTGAAAATACTCCACATATATGTTGTGTATGGCGCGTGTCTGGTATGGAAATTATCCCCAGAGGCAGATTTCTAGGGAGGAGGGAAAAGTCCCTTATTATAGGAAGTGAGATAAATACAGATTGAACCAGGCCTGGTGGTACAGCCACAGGGAGGCTGAGGCAGGGGCTATACCGCGTTCACAACAGAAGCACTGAGGTTATTAGTTTTTTGAGATGAGGCAAGCATTGTTCCATTGTAGAGCACGCTTGCTTAACTCAGCATTCTGCCCCCCACCCCCAGCCTGAGTGCTGGGATTGCAGATATGAGCCACCCTGCTGAGTGGAAGTACTGATTTGGAAGACAGGCAATATAAATCTTTCACTTTGATAGGGAGAGTTGAGATAGAGGGCACTCGGGGTAGATGGGAGACTGTGAGAGAGTAATAAACACCTAGTATGGTATCTTTTGAAGTGCGCATGTGTATGTATATGAAGTTTTTGTTTTTATTGCCTTGTCAGTTTGTCATGTTTAACAGTTAAGGAGTTACATACTCACGAATTCTGTCTTTACATCTGTAAATGAGATGACAGAGGAAAATAAGTGTCAGTGTTTAAAGGAGCATCATAAGACATTTTTAGTGGAGCTGTTCAAGGGAAGGATTCCAAGCTCTACCTAATCTCTTCCTTCATTGCTGCAGAAGTGAAAAGTCACAGGGGAGTGACATGCAGAGGGCATTCAGACAAGTTATGGACAGTGAGAGTTAGAGCTCCGATTTCAATTCAGTCCAGTGTTTTCCTACCTGGTGAGGTGCCGCATGCCTGTATTTGCCCAGTTCTGAGTTACACACCTTGTATTCATTAAGACCTTTCCTATGAAGTAGCGTAACCTATATCAACTGTTAGCTACCTTATACCATGTAAAATTACTGGTTTTTCCCTTTTTGTGTGTATGTGCATGTATGTGAGAGGAGGGAGGGGTGTTGGGTTGGCTGTGCCATGTGGATGGTAGCTAGCTAGACCTGGCTGTAGACCAGACTGGCCCGAAACTCAGAGATCTATCTTGCCTGTCAGTGTGTCCCAAGTGCCGGGATTGTTTGTGCCAGCATGGCCCTGGAGGTTTCTCGGCACCCAAGGCCCAGGCTGGCTATCGTGGTCGTCCTAATATCCTAACGCTTCCTCTGTTGTAGAGCATGCGGTTGAAACTGATTGCAAACAACACGACGGTGGAACGGAGGTTTAGTTCATGGATTGGAGGTTCCATTTTGGCATCTTTGGTTAGTGGACAAGCTGCTTTATAAGAATAGAGAGGGGAGCTGTGAGAGTGGGAGCGACTGATGTGCAGCAGTTTATGAAGAGTTTTAGCGTCTGGAAATGCGCCATCTTTTTATCTGAATAATTCTTTATTATGTCTGGTTCTTACTTTTTGTCGGGGCTCAAGAATACGTTTAATATTTATTCTGTACTGATAAAAATCTGTTTGGCACTATTAGTAACCTTCCATGATTCCCATTTTTTCCTAAAACAGCACTGTGGTTTTTCTGGTAATGGTTTATTTATAATACTGAGTCATATAAATTTTCAATATAAGCAGAAATTTTCTTTACAAAATGATTCTTTGATTTAAATATACCATTAAATGCTAAATTTAATAAAAAAAATACTGAGAATGATTTCAGTGCTTCATTGATCTTTACATTTAAAAACTGACAAATGAGTGGAGGACCTGGTAGGACAATCTGCTCAAATATATTTATGTATAATAATGGCCCACCCTTTACCAACTTTAGGCTGGCCTCCAACCTGCAGTCTTCTTCCTCAGCCTCCAGAGTGCTGGACTACAGGTCTGCACTGTCACGCTTGACACCTTATGAGTGGACATTTGTCAGTCTACACTGCCTTCCCTTTTAGGGAGGGCAGCTGAGCTCTGCTTATAATACCTCTTTTGGCACTGGGCAGGCCTAGGTGTAGTGCATTTAGTTGTAAGCCATTCCTTTTGGAAATTTGGTTGTTACCCAATTCCTGATGAGATTGTCAAGAGCTGCTCTGTGGGCCAGGGAGATGACTGTGTTGGGTCTTGATGTCAGGAGATTGTGTTTCAGGCTAGACTAGAGCATTCCCTTCTCCTCCTAAGAGGTGAAATAACTGACATGGGCCTAATGACAGGTTCCATTACTGCCTTAGGGCACTTTGTCGTGTCTGCAGCCACTTTTCTAATTTCTAAACAGTCTCTGGCCCATCTTAGAGGAAGGTAGAAGGAATAGGGGACAGTAGTATTTTGGAGGAGGGATTTTAATAGTTCAGCAGATGTTAAAGGCATTTATGAGTAAAAAGCACTACCTTTTAATAAAAGGTGGGCATAATGGAATGTTTCTTTCCGTCTTACAGGGCACCTTTCAGCAGATGTGGATTTCCAAACAGGAGTATGAAGAAGGAGGGAAGCAGTGTGTAGAACGAAAATGCCCTTGAGGGCTCCACCCTGCCTGCCGCCACCTCATGTCTGTAGCTTTAGTACACTCAGGAAAAGACCATTTTTTGTAGAATGTTTATACATGTTTGCATATTTCAATGTCCACTTAAAATTTTTAAGGCTTTAACTGGCTCTATAAATTAAAATGAGTTTGTGCTTTCCTTGAAATGCACTTATTCTTATTACAGGCATTTTATAATTTTGTATGAATGTCTATTTTCTCTAAATATTTTGCTTTCAGTAAGTACTTTCCAGCTCTCCTGTGGGTTGGTGGAGTTACTTTTTATTGACTAGTAAAAGTTACTGCCTATGCTTTTTACCTTAGGCTTACAAAACTAAATAAAAATCACCACCCGTCCTAGCAGGGTTTTTGGATTCTTGTCTGTGTTTGTGCCTTGCTATTGTCAGCACTGCTTCTCCACTGTTTTGATGGTAGGAAGCAATCAACTGTCTCACTAACAGGATCGATATTCCTTTCGTGCTTAAAAGACATTATGTGTATGGGTATTTTATCCTTATGTGTGCTTGCACCACACTAATGCCTGGTGCTTGTTGAAGCCAGGTGTTGGCTCCCACAACTGGAGTTTAACATGGTTATAGCTTTGTTTGTGCTGGGAATTGAATCTGGGTCCCGAGCTTTTAACCACTAAGCCATCTTTCCAGTCCTGTGCACATCCCCCCCCCCTTTAACAGTGGTGGTAGAAACAGAGCATTCTCAAACTGACTTTGGTTCTAGCATCACTCTGACAGCTAGCATCAGATTTATACCAAGACATCAGGTGTTATTAAGCCTGCTTAGATATCAGGATATGGGAACTGAACCCCAACTCTGCCTGGTTTTGATAGAAGCAGCAGTACTTCTAGGGTTAGTTAATATGCCATGTTATCCACAAGAACAATTGATACCATTTGAACAAAAACATTTCTTTATAAATTGCTAAAGACATATTCACATCAGGACACGGGCTGCTTCGAGAATGAAATCGGACTTCTGGGTCTCATCTCAGACAGTACTTGACTTCTGGTCTTGAGAGAGGTGTGGGAACTTTGCCTGGAGAATTTTTTCTTTCTTTTTCTGTAAACTTTCCTTTCTTGCTTTAATGCGGGCTTGTTTCTCAATTCTCAGTCTAGAATAAAAATGTAACAGCAACTTAGTACTTGGCGTGTATAAATCAAGCTTTATCAGCGTCACTACAAACGCAAGATAGTGGCGGTCAAACCACCTCATTATGTGCCCGCGGAAACTGAAGGGAAGTGATGCAGCAGAGTTCTCAACCACCTGGCATCTTAACTAGGTCATAAGTATGGACAGTTTCCAAAGCTTAGGATCAACAGCAGAGGCTGGGAATGAGCGCGGTGTTGGGGACAGGGAAGTTCTCCTGATGGAGGGTATGGCTGTATTTGGAGACACTGAGCTAGTGTAGTTTGAAACAATGTGATAAAAGCCTTGAAAATCATGAAGCACAGCACAGAGTAAGGGGCTAGAGTAGAGCAGACACTGGAAGAAGGCAAACTCGAAACAGTGCAGGAAGAACTTGAAGCATGGATTGAACCTATAAGACTGGTCCTGAAAAAAGGTGGTTTTAGGGTCCCCACTGCCCAGTGCACTCTTTCGTGATGATGCTGGGTGTGCATGCCTTTAATCCCAGCAGGCAGATCTCTGTCTTAGAATGCACTGGTATGAAGCCGGGCAATGGTGGCGCACGCCTTTAATCCCAGCACTCGGGAGGCAGAGGCAGGTGGATCTTTGTGAGTTTGAGACCAGCCTGGTCTACAAAAGCTAGTTCTAGGATAGGCTCCAAAACCACAGAGAAACCCTGTCTCGAAAAAAAAAAAAACAAACCAAAACTGATTCTAAAATTAGACATTTTAATGTAAGTCTAAACTAAGATAGCTGGTCATAGGGATCAGCAGGTGGAGACACTTGATCCGATCCCCTGAACCCAGACTTCAGGAGAGAGCTGCTCCTACAAGCTCTTCTCTAACTTTCACACAGATATACTAGGAGAGTATGTATGTACACACACATACAGGCCAGTTTCTTTTCCTTTTTCATTGGATTAAGTTTTGGGGTAGAAACATCAGTTTGCGAAGAACTTTGCTGAGAACAGAAAGTATCCCTGGCAAGTTTTATCTGCAACAAGATTAGCCAGTGGTCTTATACCCAGTCCTGCCTCAGCCTTCTCAGTGCTGGGGTCCCAGGTGTACCCTGCTAAAGGACGCTTCTGTACCATGAGCACGTCACCTTTCATTCTGACACTGCCATCTTGCATCTCCTTGTCTCCCTTCTAAATGTGGTTGCAGGGGTTAAACTATCTTCTGGCTTGTCTACTATTGGGGATGGATTCATGTTGTAAGTAGCTTTCAGAAGACCCTTGTCTAGTTCCTTCGGTATCAGCTGCTGGTGCTTGGGCAACTACAATCCTGAAACAGAAGCACCATGTTCTCTGTCTCGTGTAAGCTTAGTGCAGAATCTGCCATGGGAAATGCAGCAGAGCATGATCTCAGGCGCCTCCCTTTCCCATGGGCCCTGGAATAAGAGCTTACACTCCACATGGTGCAGTGGATTTCACTCTTACTTCAGATACGGAAGTCATACAACTTTTAAAAGGATACACACCGTTGGCACAGTGACTTTATGGAGGTTAAGATTTTAGATATATGGCTTCGATCTTCTTTTTAAACTGTTTTTTTAATGTAATGAAAATATATTACTTACATAATAGAAATCAAGGTGGAAAGAGCCGAGGGCATGCGCCACCTGGTGTAAAGGGCAGCTCTGTCATGGGGATGCTGTGCTCACCTGACAAAGTGATCCACATAGGGCATCGCGAAGAACCGTTTCCTGTTGTATCTTTTATTCAGGTACCAAGGTATAGGCCACTGCTTGAATTTGTGCCTGCCAAAAAAGGGAAGTCACTGCTTTACACAAAACATTTCATACACTTTTACTTAAATTTTTCATTGTTTCCTAATTGGCCTCAAATAAATTAATCCAAATAAAAATATTAGAAAATGGGGCCAGTGAGACAGCTAAGCAAGAAGGTACTTGCTACCTGCGTTTAATCTCTAGGACACCTGTGAACAGGAGCAGAGAACCGACTCGTGCAGGTTCCCTCTGACCTCCATACATGCCACATATAAGCACATACAAGTACACACACAAATAGGTAAAGTAATCAATGTTTTTAGTTATTAGAAAATACAGTTCAAATTACATGCTGGAGATTTTTACAACAGAGCTACATCCCTTAATCCTTGGAAGAGGTTTTTTTTTTTCTTTCTTGTTTGGTTTTTGTGAGATAAGGTTTTTCTGTGTAGCCCTGGCTGTCCTGGAACTCAGTCTAGACTAGGCCGGCCTTGAACTTTGAGGTCCACCTGCCTCTGCCTCCCAAGTGTGGATTCACTGCCCAGCTCCCCTTGGAAGAGCTTTAAGACAGGTTTTGGCAATTTCTTTTTCTGTGTTGGTTTAGACGGTTCTTGACTGGATGGCTGGAATTCCACATCAAGTGAGAAGGTGCTGTGTAAGGTTCGGAGACTGTCTAGATACCTCAAGCCTCAACCTTGCTGACTCACGTTTAAGGTTTAACGTGTCCATGAGCTAGCTTATACTGGATCCTCAGAGTCGATGCTGGAAAGAGGTACGCTGTTCACTACTTGGCACAGGGCTTATCCCAATGCCCATGAAACAAGCAAACTGACCTTGTACTCAGAACTTCAAGTCCCAGCTTCTCAGTAGGTAAGGTAGGCAGAGGAGTATCTGAAATTAGTTCTTTCAGTTTTATAATCCGAAGTTACATGTGTATAGGCAGATTTTTTTCTGTCAGGAAGTATCTAACTTTTATGAAATTCTGGGAAGGACCCACAATTCACAAGACAAGAACATGGGGATGAGTTGTGTGGTCTGGAATTTAACAGACACAGCAACCTTGGTGCATAGTTTCTGTTCTAGGGGATGGGAACTTCTCTTCTTTACATAAGGTCTCTAAAATACCCAAAGGGAAGATTTTTTTTTCCCCCTCAAGACAGGGTTTCTCTGTAGCTTTGTAGCCTGTCCTGGAACTCACTCTGTAACCAGGCTGGCCTCGAACTCACAAGAGATCCACCTGCCTCTGCCTCCCAAGTGCTAGGATTAAAGGCCACCGACACCTAGCCACAGGGGGGAGTTTTAAAGGGAGAGGGATAACAAGTCATAGTGTAATCATGTACCAGATAATTCGTCCGAAGATGTCCCTTCTCCAGGCACCAGGTCTTGCTTTCTCCTGACCCGTCTGAAGAAGCCGCAGAGCATCCTCCCTCTCCTGGACAACTTTATCTAAGGCATCCATGGAATCAACAACCTGAGGTGACAACAACACAGTCAACTTCAGCCATCCTCACCTATGACTGCACGGCAGAACTCAAGATTTACAAAGCAGGCGATTTTTGACATTTTTATTTAGAAATTGTTCTTTTTAGTACTTTCTAGAAAGTCCTTTTGGCACAGGTGTGTGTGTGTGTGTGTGTGTGTGTGTGTGTGTGTGTGTGTGTGTGTGTATGCTCACAGTGTCTACAGTATGACTTTCTATAACTTCTCTTAAGTTTTATCATTTCATTTCTTAACAACTGGTTGCCATGTACCAGCTCTGTTTGGAGTGGACACAGCTCTAATGCTGTTTGAATGCAGTAAGCTAATGAGACGTATAACCGCGCTGCCCTTTGTCAGAGCAAAAGACGTATCTGTCCCTGATGGACCTGCTTGGCAACTCTAGTTCTCACGGGGAAGAATGTTAGGATTCAATAAGATGCAAGAAGATACTTTTCTTCTTCTTCCCTCATATATTATATCCTGACTGCAATTTCCCTCCCAGTCCTTCGCCCCACTCTCCTCTCCCCCAGATCCACTCTTCCTCAGTTTCCCTTCCGAAAAGGGCAGGTTTCCCAGGGATATCAAGCAAACATGGCATATCAAGTTGCAATAAGACTAGGTACATTTCACTTTCAAATAATGTGGTGGCGCACGCCTTTAATCCCAGCACTTGGGAGGCAGGGGCAGGCGGGTCTCTTTGTGAGTTCGAGACCAGCCTGGTCTACAAGAGCTAGTTCCAGCGCAGGCTCCAAAGCCATAGAGAAACTCTGTCTCGAGAAACCTCCCCCCCCAAAAAAAAGACTCAAGAGTCTTAATATTCATTACAAATGCTTGGCTGATAACTCAGGCCTGCTGACCACCTAACTCTTACATTTAAATTCTACTGTATTTCTTGTCTCTGCTTCGCCATGTGGCTCATGGCTTGTTACCTCATTTTCTACAGGTAGTGCTGTAGTGGCTTGGTGGCTGGCTGGCATCTTCCTGACTCTGCCCTTCTTCCACTCAGCATTCTCAGTTTGATTGTCCTGCCTAACTTGATCCTGTCTTGCTATAGGCCAATCAGCTTATTTATTAACCAATGAAAATAATACACATTCATAGTGTATAAAAGGATTGTTCCACAGCATCTCCTTTTTGTCTAATTAAAAAGAAAGGTTTTAATCTTAACATAGCAAAACTGTATATAATAAAACAGTTATTAAGAATTATAGTTACAATATTTAGTCTATTTGTATTTAGCAAAATTAGAGGAAATACTCTATTATATATCTTATCTTGGTGAGTCTAAAGTTTTATACCTAATTTGCTTTCACAACTAAGGAAAACTGTAAGTTTAACTATTTAACTCCATCAAAGACCTCAGAAAGGAGCAAACCCAAAGTTCCTATGTAACGTTGGGGCATCCAACTCTGGTCTACAGACTTTCCTGTGAAGCAGGGAATTCTGAAGGACTGTCCTACCTTTCTGTAATGTGACGGCTGATGGCCTACAATGGAGCCAGGGCAGGCCTGGAGGGCCACCTGGACTCCACTGAGGTTTGCCATCCACAGCTGCTGAGTCCACAGAGTACCACACATTTACACCAATGGTGTGACTTCACTACACGTTTATACCAACGGTGCGACTCAACACTACATGTTTACACCAACAGTACAACTCAGTACTGCACGTTTACACCAACGGTGCAACTCAACAATACACTTTTACACCAACGGTATGACTCAGCACTACACGCTTACACCAACGGTACGACTCAGCACTACACGCTTACACCAATAGTACGACTCAGCACTACACGCACGACTCAGCACTACACGCTTACACCAATGGTGTGACTCAGCACTAAAAGTTTACATTAATGGTAGGACTCAGCACTACACAGTTACACCAGTGGTATATCAACAGAGCCGCACTTTGATGTCCAGAGTTTTGACTTTGGAGCATTTTGGATTTCAGGCTAGAGATAACCAACAACAAACTAAACCAAAAACCTCCCAAACTGGAAATACTACTGGCCCAAGCTTATCAAAAGGAACACTTATCAGTACATACCAAGCAGGTACACCTCACTCAAAGCAAGCCTCCTTCAAAGAGCTAGTCTATCCACCTCACCATGAGAATCAACCCCAACTACGGGTATGGGCCATACTCTTCAAGAAACAACCCTGTGGTGAATACAAAGACTGAATCCCTGGATTAAAGGGATCACAAAAACAGAAATGGCATGATCCAGGATTCTCTTGCTGTAAACAATATTGTTAGGATGCTCTATACGAGGGGGATAAGACCTA
Organism: Dicrostonyx torquatus; assembly: GCA_028555095.1. Lineage (NCBI taxonomy): Eukaryota > Metazoa > Chordata > Mammalia > Rodentia > Cricetidae > Dicrostonyx > Dicrostonyx torquatus. The sequence continues at coordinate 2,877,772 of JAQHUG010000202.1, forward strand.
TGGATTATATGATCACATCAATGTTCGTAACCTGATCCTGATTTTAAAAGTGTGAAATGATTATATATGAAATGGTATTTGGAAATGCATAATTAAATTTTGTGGACAGGGGGGCATGAAATGGACTTACTTTCAGTCAAGAAAAGTGGTGTGTGTGGAGGCGGGGGAGGGGAAATAGAATAATACACCGCGAATAGGAACACATGTAATCAGGGTAAGGCTGTAAGAAGTCTTTGTACTGTTCATGCAGCTCTCCGCATATCTAGTACTGTATGAAATCAAGTTTAAAAACTCCCAATCAAACTCAACTCTCACGAAGTCATGATAACAGAGAGTTTGTTTCTCCTGTCTGACTCCTGCAGGGACACCACGTCCTGCCCTCTGTAGGCAGTGTGGTGAGAACGCGGGAAGGGAGGGAAGGGAGCTGAGGCGAGGCCCTACACTGCAGCAGTGACAAGGCTCATCTCTGTTCTCACTGACGACAGATGACAGAAAAATAAGTGCTGAACTTTAAAACAATCTGGGATGGGGGATAGTAAAACCACAGAAAAGCAAACACAACAAAAAACTGCACACTAAAATATGGGTTAAATTATTGGTGAATGGCCAAACTGGAGAGAGAATGTACAATGGGGCAGCTGGACACCAAACTCCGCACCATACCACATGGCTGCTACAGAAAGCGGTTCAAGAGACTTACCATATAGCCTGGCAATTCTACTCCAGGTAGCTGCTCAAGATAAACAAAATAAATACCCATCTACAAGCTGGAAGCTGCCACTAAGAATAAGGAGACAGCAGGGGGCGTGATACTTGCTGGGGGGGGGCGGGTAACAGCAGGGGGCATGAACTGGCAGGGGGCGGGACACTTGCTGGGTAGGGGGTAGGGGGGGAGTGACAAAGCACTCTCAAGAGAAACTGCTGGAATGGTATATAAAGCTCTACAAATTTACTAAAGAACCACACAAATAGAAAAAGGGTTGAATATAAGAATCATATACTCGTTCCTTTTAGCTTTTACCCTGTCCCACAAGCCTACCTTTTCTAACCGCTCTGGACTTGGCATTGGCAATCTCTGTCGCTTGGCCTCCTGCTCTAGAGTTAGAAGCATGTTTCTTTCCTTCAGAAGGACATACCTGTACCAAACACAAAGTCATGATACTATTCTATAGTGATTTCTTACATCAAAATTAAGAGCCCCAACTCTCTCTCCTTTTTTTAAATGTTTATCTTTGTGTGTGTTTTTTTTTAAAGATTTATTTACTTACTGTGTATACAGTATTCTGCCTACATGCATGCCTGCAAGCCGGCCAGAAGAGGGCACCAAATCTCATTACAGATGGTTGTAAGCCACCAAATGGTTGCTGAGAACTGAACTCAGGACCTTTAGAAAAGCAGGCGGTGCTCTTAACCACTGAGCCATCGCTCCAGCCCAAAAGCCCCAAGTCTTGAAGTCCTTTGAAAACCTCACACAGGCACCATTCCAAAGAGCTGCCCTCCGGCCTACTCAGGACTGCACCTTGTGAGGCATGCTGGAGGGTTAATGCACCAGCCATTGCCCGCCATCCCACAGGTGAGGAAGAGGACAAACATCTGCTGAGGAGCTAGTTCACACCGAGTGCTGAGCACTTCCAATCTCTTCACAGACTCTGGAGTTGGCACTAAATCCTCTCTCTAATGAAGACAGTTCAGCGCTGTCAGGAATTATTATCATGGGTCACAAAGCTAAGTCTGGATTCAAATCTCAGATCCTCTGTATGAATTCTACTAGCCTGCAATGCCATGACAATGTGACTTACTGGGGACGGGAGACGACATGTATCACAGAAGTTAAAAGAGGCATGCGACATCTCCTCGAGAGCTAAGGACTGGAAACAGCTTCCTAGTGACGGGATTTACGATAGAAGTGGACAAGCCAGCCAGACTCTAAAGCACTGAACTGGCTGAGCTGGGGAATAAAGCAGGAACTGTGGAGGGCAGGGTGAGCGAGACAAAGGAACCCAGAACTTTACACTAGGGTCTGCAGTCCCGGGGGAAGGAATGACCGAAGAAGACACTGGTTTTAGCATAGTGAGTGCTGAAACAGTCCTGAGTTCACCTTTGACAACGCATAATAACAGTGCTTAACTGAAACTCACTTTTCTGTAATAAATAAGCACAGTATCAACGGTTTCTGTAAACACTGTAATTCTTTCATCTGCCAAGAAAGAGAAATCCTTCAAATTGGGATAAAAAAATTGAGTGTCTACCAGAATGCCCAAGCAAATAACAATCATGAGTGAAGTAGGCTGAGTAACAGCAGACAGATGAGGAGCTGGGTAGGCACTGCTGTGCACTGACCGCTGGGTAGGCACTGCTGTGCACTGACCGCTGGGTAGGCACTGCTGTGCACTGACTGCTGGGTAGGCACTGCTGTGCACTGAATGCTGGGTAGGCATTGCTGTGCACTGACCACTGCAGTCAAAGGCACAGAGGTCTAATGACTCAAGAACTCAAAATTAGACATATCCCAAACAAGTATGGCTTAAACAAAATAGCTTTGGGCTAAATACTAGAATGTAACCTTGTCTTAACCCTCTCTCACTTACCGGGGCCATGTGCCTACATTCCCAATTAATGTATCCTTTGACACAAACCACCGGGATAATAGGCTAAAACCCTAGGCCATGAAATGGAATAAAAAGGAAGGCAGAAGTTTGAATGATCTGGCCCACAGTGAGACTTTAGTTGGAGACATTATCTTCTGAATGTTCTTTTAGAACAGACACAAAGAACCCTGTTTGAAATGGCACACTCCTGTTGTTTTGTTTAATATTTCCAGTTTTTAAAAAGCTTTACAAACAAACGGTGGGAAAAAAGAAACAGGAGTGTATTTACACCAAAAGCTCTGGATCTCAGGAAGCACAGGTTCCACTTGTTGCAGATGTTTTAGAGGACCTTTCTCAGTTTTGTCTTCTCTGTGTGCATGTGGCTTATATTAAAGACTTCACATCTTGTCAAATGGTTGACAGTTTATTGCTTGGAAACCTATTCAGCCTCTTGTTGCTCCTAACTATGGATTAGGGCTCCTAGGAATTGTAGATGATAGGGCTCATTTTACAGAGTAGGAGCTGAGTCACCTTTTGAACTGTAACTACAAGAAAGTGTCTACAAGGTCTTTACCTGATTTCTGTCAGCATTTATATTAAATAATAAATTAAGAAGGAGAGAAAAAACAGAAGGTAGTTTAAATGTGACTGACCAACCTGTCCCTGTGTCGTTCCTGAGAGTGTTTCTCAGCACTACTGGTATCGGTCTGACTCTTACAGCATACTCTAAACGTCCCACTACCTTCCAACTGTGCAACTGTCACACACGCGCGCAGCTCATATGCTCACCCACTGCACCATGAAACAAATCATTTTTTCTAATTTTTTATCACACAGGGGTAGTTTTGAACCCACTGTTTAAAACTGTAACATTTCAGCATGTAGAACACCTACCAAAGTTTATGTAAGTCTTCATTACTTTTGTTCCTTAGCTGCTGGCAGGTCCATGAAGCTCCTATGAGAATGAGAAATGTGTGACATTAAATGATGCTTCTAGCCCTATGCCCCTGGTTCATTATCCACTCTCGAAATCTGTTTCTGTATCTGTAAAATATGGAATGGAATTATTATATTAATATGACTAGAATTCAATTAAGTAACATGAAAGTATCAGCAACATGACAGGAACATTCAGAGGCTGCTAATATTTGTGTCAAATGTATTTCCATTCCTTAAATTATTTTTAATTATTCATTACAAATTATTTTTAATCATTACTAAAAAAAAGTGCCAACTAAAATAACCTAAACCTCCTATTAGTTAACATTTTTAAAGTACCCTTCTTTTAAACATTCCACCAACCTGCTGAGGAAATATTATTTTTATTCAGTTATGAGAATGACCTTTAAAATCCAAAGGAAATTCTAAAAAGAAATCCTAAACTGGATAATCCTAGGATGACAGAGGGCTCAATCAATTAATACAGACCATTCTAAATAGCTTACCAGATTTGACCTTTTCTTCCCCCCAATTCTTTGGGTCATCAAAAAATTCTTCTAGTCCTTTCCTTGATAACGTGGTATGAAGTAATTTACACTGGAGAAAAGACGTGACATGTTGTGTGTTCTTACGCAACAAACTAAGGGGAAACCTGCAATTGAACACAAGCAAGTGATGGTTCAAGTTTATAATGCTCAGATTTTATAAGCAAGAAACATTTATTACAATGTCAAAAATTCTACCTAGTATGTTGACGCCCAAAACAGTAAACTTCTAAAATGTGTTAGAACCTGTTTCTATTGTAGAGATCGCTACCCTACAGTTTCAGAAACAACATATTTACACGTCTATCTTTTTTTATTTTATTTCTGTGTGTATGTGTGTGTAAGTCCACACACTCATGTGCCAGGACACACATGGAGAGGTCAGTCCTCTTCTGCCTTGCTGAAGCTCTAGTTTCTGCTGCTTGGCTGACTGTGCCAGGCCAGCAGGCGTGAAAGCTTCCGGGTGCTTCCATTTTCTTTTCTTTCTTTTAAATATTCTTTATGGTTTATTTAACTTTATTTTATGTACATTGGTGTGAAGGTGTCAGATTCCCTGACACTGGATTTTCAGACAGTTGTGAGCTGCCATGTGGGTGCTGGGAATTGAACCCGGGTCCTCTGGAAGAGCAGTCAGTGCTCTTAACCACTGAGCCATTTCTCCAGCCCCTGCTTCCATTTTCTTTGCCTCCTGTCTGGGCACAGAAATGTTGGGACGGCAGATGTGTGCTGCTGCATCCAGCTTCTGCTGCATAGATCCTTGGGACCGGGCTGAGGTCTCCTCCTGAGCCATCTCGCTGCCCCCACAATTACATTTCAGAGTAACACTTTTAGGTGCTTCCTCCACTGCAGCAGCTCAATCTATGAACGGATCAAAACCACTGCGAAAGTCAACACTGCAACATCACAGAGGCACAAGGCTTTCTCCTTTAATCCAGTAATCCTGTATCTAGAGATTGTCAACGTCAGAGAAGGGAGCTCACAGACTAAGATGGCCACAAAGGAATTAGATGTGATAGCAAAGAGCTGTTAATTACATCAACATACAACGAGGGAATTGCTAATTATCGTATCACTGCTTGAAAATCTTATGTAGTAATTTAGAAGTTATGTTTTGAAAAATATTTAATGACCTGGTAAAATGACCTAAAAACAAAATAAATGTAAAATGTTTCTCAAGTGCTATCTTCTGAAGCAAGGGTGTTTACTTGATTTGATTATGTTTTTGTGTCCTGGAGACTGAGCCCAGGGTCTCAGGCACGTTAGGTAAGTGCTCTACCACTCGGCTACATCCCCAACTCTTGACTTGAATCTAATTATGATGAAATAATCAAACAGAGACATATTCTAAAAAAAACAAAAACAAAAACAAAAAACAAAAGAACAAACCTAATCCTACCCAAAATGCCAGTAATCGAGACAAAGGAAAACAGGACATATTGGATTAATGGTAACTGGGGCCATAAATGGTCCTTCATTGGGTCCCGAAAAAAAGAATGGAAGCGGGGCTGGAGAGTTGGCTCAGTGGTTAAGAGCACCAGCTGCTCTCCCAGAGGACCTGGGTTCAAGTTCCAGCACCCACATGGCAGCTCACAACTGTCTGTAATTCCAGGTCCAGGGGACCTGACACCCTCACACCAAAGCACAGAAAAATATTAAATAAATTAAAAAAAAATTGGAAGTGAATGGTGACAAAGAAATAGAAAGAAAAAGAATGAAGAAAGGTTAGTGCAATTTTCATTTTTTTTTATTGTATGTTAAGTAACAGCAGTGTATTCCTGGGGGTGGTAACTGGGTCATACTTAGTAAGGAAATGTCCTTGGTTCTACATTTGAAGTTTGACCTCTATCAAACAGTGCAGGAAAAGGAGTATAAACACAGGGATCTTGAAAATGTGATGACAAGCCAATGACTTAGTTACTTGGTGAAGGGCACCGAGTGATGGTTACTGTTTTACTCTGATAACGTTTCTGTTGTTCTGGGGTGAAATAATGGCAAACAAAGCATGTATACCTGCGAACTTAAAGAAGAAATGGCAATGTGTTCATCTGGAGCGCACACTGTCTCTACCATCTTCAAATACTTTGCCTCTCTGAGTGACAGGTATTTATTTTATTAAAAAACACATAACAATTACTTCATTAAACATTTAAGATTTATGTATGTTTTCCTTCATATGTGTGCACCATGAGTGTGTGGCTGATGCCTTTGGGTCTCCAGTTAAAGATGTTGGTGAGCAACGCGGCTGCTAGGAACGTAACTTGAATCCTCTGCAAGTATAAGTTCTCTTAACCACTGAACCACAAATTATTTTATTATCTCTCCAGCTCCAATTTATTTCATTGTTAGGGGGTAAAAAGACGATGAGAGACGAAACAATTTATTCAAATTTGTCACCCTGATCAAGTTACAATTCTGCAAAATTTTTAAAAAGCTAATTTCCGAAGTTAGCGTTAATAATACCGAGCATAATAGAGGCACGACAGCTGCGTGTTGAGCCGAACACGGGTTGCTTCCTTCAATTTAATCTGAGGTTCACTATGTATAAAACTTGGCTCATGTACGCAAATGTCCAAGATGAGCAAGCTGCCTGTTCTCACACTCGCAGAAACCCCTCACTTCTCTCATCACTGTCACTTAGTACCTGCCGGTTCGAAGCCGACCGTGCAGGCTCGGCGACGCCTTCTGTTCCAGCTCGACCCCTCGGAAGCGTCTGTTCCGACACAGCCAGCCCCAGAACAAAGCACCCGAAACCCCCAGGCGGGCGGACCCGCCACCCGCGGCGCCCGATAGCCAAGGTGGGCGACTCCAAGGTCACTCCCTCGACCAGAGCTGCGCACTCTGCAACAGGCACCCAATGAGGGGCGGTCATCCCTTCTTTCTTCACTTACCCGGGACGAGCAGGCGCCTGGGGATTTACTAGGGAACCCGCAGCCTTCAGGAACGCCGAGACTCTTCTACAAATACCCACTACACTGGGCGCAGCCATATTTCTAAAGCAGGTCCACTGTGCCAGTGCCCACAATGTCACTTCCGTTGTTGCGTGCCGACAAGTGAAGCAAACGCGAACAGTTTTTGCCCTTTCTAAACATGGCCGTTCTCACTGCTTTCGCTCCAATCCCTTATCCGCCGTAGTGCTTCTATTGGCTCTCTTCGCGCTCCCCACCTACGACGTCGTCACGTGTGCCCGCGAGCGCCCACACGTGAAGCGAACAGAAACCGGCCACTGCCCTTACTCAACATGGCAGCCTCTAGCTTTCGCCCTCTCACGTGGATTGACCCTCCCGGCTCCCGTTGCTCAACCCACTTCCTCCCCTGCCGGGAGTAGCCATGGCGGCTATGAGCCTGCTGCAGAGGGCTTCGGTCACCGCACTGACAGCACTGTCTGTCCGCCGTGCTGGCTCTAGACTCGGAGTCGGAAGCTTTCTCACACGGAGCTTTCCGAAGACTGTCGGTGGGTGCAGGCCTCGGAGACGCGGGTGAGAGGTGGGAGGGCTGTTTCCAGGTGACCTTGGGACCTCCGAGCGGGGGCGCAGGGACGAAGTTGGCCTGGGGTTTCTAGATGAGGTTTCTAGACTGGCTGTGTGAGGGGCTGCTGCAGAAATCCGATGGCCTTGTTTTAGCGTGCGTGAAGCACGATGTCACTCACCGTGCCGGCTGCTGCTTCCTTGCGGCCATGACAGACAGGTATGGAGCTGCCGTCCGCGTCTCCCAGGGCAACACACATTTGTTATTGACTAGGTCTCGGCCAGTGAGAACGGGTCCGAACTTTCCACCCTCCTCCCCCAGGTCCCGAGTGCTGGGACTACAGGCTAGAGCCGCAGCGCCGGGCCCAATCTGGATGGGTGGCACCTGTGGCTGGTTCTAACCCGCAGGTAGACCGAAGTGAAGGCTGGGATGATGTTCATAGGCACGGTGTAAAAACGGCACCCGGTGACAGCTGCCTTAGGCACAATAGTAACTACCTGTGACGTGTTAGAAGTCCACGAAAATATTTTGTTTGATTTTTTTAAATTTAGTGTTAATGACTGTGTAAATGCTAAATTGAGCCCAGATTGTGTCTGTTGTATGTTAATGCAGCCTTAACTTTACTCTGGCAGTGCTTCTCAACCTGTGGGTTACGACCCCTTTCACAGGGGTCTCCTGAGACCATTGGAAAACACAGATATATACATTACAATTCATAACAATAGCAAAATTGCAATTATTTTATATGGTTGGGGGGTCATCACAGCATGAGAGACTGCTTTAAAAGGTCGCAGCAATTGGAAGGGGAGCCTAAGAGGACTAAAGAGCTCAAGGCTCAGGACAGTCATAGTGAGGGCCTAGGAACCTGACCCGGGTCCTTCTGCTTTCTAGAAGAGTAAACATGGTTTTATTTAGTATTCGATCTGTTTTCTCTTTCCAAACACTCTGAAAAGTAATTGCAATGTTATTCCCTCATTTTACAAAAGAGGAAACCGACTTAACTAATATTAAAAATAATTTGCTACTCTACGTTACCAATAATAGTGGCGATATTTATTGAGCATCTGTTAAGTATCAGGCACCGTTTTAAGTGTTAATTCATTTCATCCTCTTGGTCAGAGAAACACTGTTTATTTGCCTTGTGCAGTACAGAGAAATGAAAATTTTACCCTAAATCCAGTCTCTAAACATCTTGTTGTATTTTACCCTTTCTCTCCCAAGTTAAGTGGCACCATCATGGGAGGAGGCACTGTGCATAGGGACCTTCTGGATTATGCTGGACAGGATCAGTGCTTTTAAAATTGCCAGCAGGAGTTTAAGCTTAATGCAAAGTCCATGTGCTAACACTACTTGGTAAAATATTTTTGCAAAGCCTTTTTTCTTATTACAAATATCCTCAGACATCCAAGTGGAGAACCCTCAAATTCTCCCCCAAAGAGTGCTTGATGGAGTCTAGCTAAACCGAAGGCTCCCAGGTTTCTCTTTCTGTACTATTCCCTACCCTTGCGTGGCTGATCTTTCTGATGAGAACAGGGAATATCTAGTAGCCGCTTGTTCTGACTGTGGTTGTTTCACCTTATCACTGCTTTCGTAGGCGTCCTGTGCCTGTGTCTCCTAAGTCTTCCATGTTTCCTTGAGAACCACAGAAAGGTTGCTAAGCCCATCCCCCATCTTCTTGTCTCTGGCACTAGACTGCCTCGATCTAAATCCTGGTTGCAGAATTTACAAGCTTCATGACCTTGAGTGAACACCTCTGGGAAGCTAAGTGGAAGGCACTTGTTCCTGCTCTTCATTCCTCATCTGGAAGATGATCATCATAAACACTTTACAGAGCAGCTTTGAAAGGCGGACTAGGAGACACTTCTGACACCATGCGCCTGCACCCATGCATTAGTCTTTTCAAAACAAATTAGAAAGTACAGCATGACATTTACTATGTTGTTTGATTTTTTTATTTCTTGGGTACAAGCTTTTGCACATGCAAGTCAGCTGAGTTCTTCCCCTGGACTGCATCTGTAAGCTCTCTTTCTCCTTTCTCTTTATAAAGTTTTGAGACAGAGCCTCACTAAGTTGCCCAGGCTGGTCTTGAATACATTCTGCCTTGCAGGCTGCCAGTAGTTAGACTTTTCTTTCCTCACTTGCCAGTTCCCAAATAACAGACATGGAGACTTATTCATTATAAAAGCTTGGCCGATAGCTTATGCTTCTTACTAACTAGCTCTTATAACTCAAATTAACCCTTTTATTTATCTGTGTGCTGCCACATGGCTCATGGCTTGTCACCTCATTTTGTACACATCCTGCTCCCTCTGCATCTGGCTGGTGACTCTCAGACTCCACCCTTCTTCCTAGAGCCCTCCTAGTCTGACCCTCCCACCCAGTCTCTTCCTGCCCAGCTGTAGG
>JAQHUG010000202.1:2937759-2955473 GCA_028555095.1 Dicrostonyx torquatus
TGGAGGAGGTGTGTCACTGGAAGTGGTGTGTCACTCACTGAGCTGTGTCACTGGTGTTCTTTGCTGGTTCAAAAGACTCTTTCCCATCCCAGCGTGCATACCTCTCTCTGCATCCTGCTGCAGATGGAGAGGAGTCCTCAGATGTTCTTTTTTCCACCATCATGGACTCTAATCCTCTGAAACTTTAATACCAACCAATCTTTATGTTATTTTCTTGGTTATGATGGTTTGTCATATCAATTGAAAAGAAAAGTTGGGAGGAGGTAAGAAAAATAGGAGACATGTTATAGCAGAAATAGCTGTGTGTGGAATGCCAGCATGCTGGCAGGAGCAGGAGTCCACTACTCTGTGGCAGATCTTCTTGGAAAGCCCACCCCTGGGCAGAGGACCACATTGTTTCTATGTGAAGGAGGAGCCAGCACTGGAATCCCTGAGATGGCTGTAAAAGAAGGGCCATTTCCAGGATGTAGAGACCCTAATCCAAAAACAGAAAGGATGCACTCTTGGCCCTAAGACATGTTCTCATCCCATGGCTGAGTTATAGAGCTTTAAAAATGGAGTTTAGGGGGTATTTCCAATAGATAAATATAATTACTTATAAGGAAGAATAAAGTCAAACTGTTCCAAGTTTTCCATGTTCCTGCCTTTGTGAAATTATTTCTTTTTAGCCATCCATCCATCTTGCTTCATATCTATAAACATATTAGTTATCTGGAATGAAATTCACCATGTGCTAACAATAACCACTCTGCATGTAAGAATTTTTGAAGATCTGCATGATTTATTCCTTTTAATCTTTTTCCTGGTGGTTTTCATATTGTTTGTTAGACAACGATTATGGAAAATTTTAAGACTCCTTTCTGTCGGAGTGAATGAATATGCTGCTCACAGACACAGACACAATTTTATCTATATTCTTCAAGAGCAGGAAACAGACAGAATACAGCTTTTAGTTAGGAAAATAATAGCAAAAGGGTCAAAGTTTAGTCAGAATGTGACTTCTGTAGTTTGACTAGTGGGCATTTGCTGGTCTCAGTATTCAGTGACTTACAATAATGGGTAATAATGGGCTTGGCTGGGCTTGGGTAGGTTCAGCTAGGCTCCTCTGGACTCTGCTGGGCTTGGCTTGGCTTGACTGGGATCTGCTGTAGGTCTACTTGTATCTTCTCTTTCCAGATCTCCAGGTTGAATAAGTGTCTTGATAGCATTGGGGTGTGGAAAACATTCTGTCTACAGGGAAACATGAGAAGTCAGGCCATGCATTAGTAAATCTGAACCAAACACTGAGCTTGATCTCAGACTGTCCTGCCTCATTTGTATTACACATTTAACTTAGCCCTTCAATGCATAAGAGTGATTTCAACTTGTCTCCTCTTTCGCCTTCTCCTCTTCTTTTTGAGATAGAGTCTCAGTATATAGCCCTGGCTGTCCTAGAACTCATTATGTAGATGTACTAGCTTTTATTGTCATCAACTTGATGTAAGCTAGAGTCATCTGGGAAGAGGGAATCTCAATTAAGAAAACACCTCTATCAGGTTGACCCATAGTGAAGATTTTTTTCATTATTATTATTAGTGACTGATGTGAGATGGCCAAGCCCACTGTGGGCGCTACCACCCTTAAGAAGGTGGTCCCAGGTTGTATAAGAAAGCAGGCTGAGCAAGCCATGGAGAGCAGACAAGCAAGCAGCACCCCTCCATGGCTTCTCTTCATATGCTGCCTTCAGATTCCCCATTGAGGTTTGCCCTGACTTCCTTTCATGAAGGACTGTAAGCTATTAGATGAAATGAACCCTTTCCTGCCCAAGTTGCTTTTGGCCATGGTATTTATCATAGCAATGGAAACCATACTAGGTTAGCAGACCACAGTGGCCTCTAACTTACAGAGGTACACCAGCCTCTGTCTCCTGAGTGTGGGCATTAAAGCTGCTTTACTTCCCAACTTTTAATGAACCTTGGTCCAGTTTGGAATGTTCCAGTAGAGTAAATTGCTACATGAGAGCGATCAGTTCTGAGCACCAAAATGTGCCAATACATTCCCCTTTCATGCTCCTCTCTAATTTGTCACTACTTCTTTCTTTTCTTAAGTGCATTTTAGCTGGACCTTTAATTCCAGCAGTCAAGAGTCAGAGGCAGGTATGCTGTGGGATAATACTTCTGTATGCTGTGAGTATATATTACTCTCACTAGCTGATAATAAAACTGATTTGGTTCACAACAAGGCAGAATATGACTAGAAGGGAAAGCCAAACTGAAAATACAGGGAGGAAGAAAGGCAGAGTGAGGAGGAGAGACGACCCAGCTGCCAAGAAAGTAAGATGCTAGAGAACAGGAAAAGTCACAAGCTGTGTTACAAAATATAGATAAATAGAAATGGGTTAATTTAAGTTGTAAGATATAGTTAGTAATAAGCCTAAGATATAGGCTGAGAATTTTGTAATCAATGTAAGTTTTTGTGTGATTATTTGGAACTGGGTGTTCAGGATAAAAGAAAAGCTCTGACATTTACATAGGTAGATCTCTGTGATTCAAGGCCAGTTTGCTTTGTATAATTAGTTTCAGACCAATCAGAGCTATACAGTTATATTATCTCTTAAAAGTATATTTAATTTTATTCAGTATTACATTAGCTTTCCCTTCTTTCCTCCCCTCTGTGTGTGTGTATGTATGTATGCGTGCGTACATGCCTTAGGATCTTAGTTATTTTTCTATTGCTGTGATAGATACCATTACCAAAGCAACTTGTAAAAATAGTATTTAATTATCCTACTTTCCAGAGGTCTAGAGTCCTTGGTATTGGAGCAAGCTTACCCCCACTTACTCCCCTCTTCCAAGGAAGTTAAACCCCCTAATCCTTCTCCCACAGTCCCACCAATTGGGAATCAAGTATTCAAAATACAAGCCTTTGGGGAACACTCACATTCAAATTACCACACAAGTCTTGTGTGTGGTGGTCACAGGATAATACTGTGAAGTTGGTTCTCTACTTCCATCTTTATATGGCTTCTGAGGATCAAACTCAGGTCACCAAGTTTGAGCAGCAAGTGCTTTTATGTGCTAAGCCATCTTGTTGCATTCAGAGGACATACTTTCCTTGAGAGATATTCAAGTGTCTAAATTGTTCTTGCAAACTACTGGCTTTGGATGAGACGGTCCACGTGACATTGTAAACAAATGCAGTTCATATAATGAGTCTCAAGATTATGCTGGCAACCTGTTAATACACTGTGACTTCCTCCTATACTCTCAAGTTTTCTCTAGCGTATTCTTTTGTAAATTCAGCTTCTCAGGAAGTCTCCTTGGTGTGTGAGTTTAGACCAATAATGGAGGAGGTGACAAACTAAGGAGAACTGTGTTTAATGATTTTATCATAGGTCTTATTTTCATATGAACATTTTATGGATGAAGCCACTGCAGTGTGCAGCTAGAGTTCCATTTGTCTAGGCTTTAGCACTAATTCTAATTGGTATTAATAAATAAAATATTGGAGTCAGCTGTCAGGGGTGGATGCTGAAGATCAGAGAAGCAGAGTGGCTAGCCACTAGAGAATTCTTACCTCTACCAATGCTCAGACAAGGGCAATCCTGTCCTCAGACTGCCTCCTCAGACTGTATCCTCAGGCTGACTACATCAGACTACACCTCAGATGCATCCTCAGACTACATCTGTCTCCACTGAACCTCAGACTGCACTGAAGATCCTGTCTCCTCCTACCTTATATTCCTCTGTCTGCTCAGCCATACCATCAATGTCTCCATCTTACTAGTGCTGGGATTTAAGGCATGGGATCCCAAGTGCTGGGATCACTTTTGCATGCCCTCTGCTTCTCCTTTAGACTGGATCAATTTCATGTGGCCCAGGGTAGCCTTGAACTAACAGAGGTCTGTCTGCCTCTGTCTCCTGAGTCCTTGGATAAAGGTGTGTGTCACCATTCCCTGGCCTCTAGTGGCTTAGCTCTGCACCTAAGCTTCTTTAGGAAAGCTTTATTTATTAGAACACAATCAAAATATCACTATATTTCTTCTTTTTGGTCTAAAGTAAAAAAGAAGGTTATAACTAATATAATAAAAACTATATACAATAGATACAATAACTATAAACACACACACAGGTAATAAGTATATCATCAATGTCTAGTCCATTAGCAATTGGCAAATTCAGAGAAAATAATATCTATGCTCATACCACCAGCAGCGCAGAAACATGTCTCCCACAGCTGCTTGCAAGATGGAGCCGACCACCAGCTGCCATGAACTAAGCAGATTGCAGTCTCCCACAGGCCTTGGTACAGAGAAGGCCAATCAGTTGCACACCGTGTGGCTGATTTACCTTTTCCTCATACAGACAAAAAGGGTTTATGGACAGCATGCTATAAGCTGCTTGGTGGCAGTATGGACCTGATGCTTCCCAGAGTTGGGGGGTGAGTATGGCTCCCAGAGCTGGCAGTGAATGAACCTCCACCATGTTGCAAAGCCAAACAGGGTGGAGCCAGTAGCCAAAGTCTCGGCTTTGGTCCTAGCCATGCCCACTTAGCATTTTAAAAACTCTCCTGGTCAGAAAATGATTATAGATGCACAATAAAAACAGATACAGATAAAAAAGGAACCTCTAAATGGGTCACAATATGTTTTAAAAAATATGTGTAGACTTGGGAGAAAGAGAAGGAATAGAGACAGTCATAGATTCAAAGAGTAGTTTAAAGATAATAAGGTGAGGACCTTAAAGGAAAAAAATGTAATAAAAATTATAATAAGCCACATAAAGATGAAAAATACACAGAGATTTTCTGAATTATGTATACTATTGTGTTTTCTTGGCATTTTAACTGTTACTGAGCTAACTGCAGAGAGACATTTCATTGTGGGAGCTGCTAAGTTAAACCAATATAAAGGTATCTTGTCTTCAAAATTTGGGTTTAAAGATATGTTGCTTTGAAAAAGAAGTTCTACTTTTGTTTCCACAGAAGATGAGAAGCTGTGGATTTTTCCCAGGCTAATATTGGTTTGATCAAGCAAGACACCCTGACAAACCTCTGGATTTTGTGATCCAAAATCCAGAACAGCTTCAAGGCAACTGGCTGAGATGTTGCAGCCTCACAGACTAATACAACCAAGATTTTGCCATAATTCTGAATTTTCTTAGGATCCCCATAAGATTTCCAGCATTCTCAATCAGCAGGGAGTAGTATAGACAACTACATCCAAATTCCCCAAAATATTGTTTATAAATGTTTGTTTTCATTTAAAGGGGGTTGATTCTAAATGATTAAAGGTCATAGTCAATCTCGTTATAAAGAAAAAGGGGGATAGAACGTAGAAATTATGAAAAAGGTAGATTATGGACTCTACTTTAATCCAAAAACAACTATTAGTCTCAAGATACTTTACATTGGTATGGATTTTGGTTATTGAAACAAATTGAGGTCAATTTTGTTATACTATGAGTATATTTCTACTCTTGTTTAATGTATTATGTTCATGCAGCTCATTTAAAAATGTAATGTATAGTAAAGAAAGACAAATTAATAATCATTTAAAATAGTCAGACTTAGAGTCATGTTAGTTAGGAGTTCTAGCTATGCATATATATATTTCAGATGGATAGGTAATCTTCAAACACTTCAAAGACTTATAGAATATGTCATTTGAAATGTTTTAAGATCTTCGACTTTTCATGACAGTGAGAGACATCTGCTCCTAGCAGCACTAATTACTTTAAAAGGATGATGGACTTTGAAGAAGCTCCTTATGGAGTTTGCTTTCATTGTGACAAGGCTGGCCATTTGGGTAAGAAATGGCTCTTGCTGCAACTGCTTGACTGTATGCTGTGTAAACTGGACAAGCAGGATCCACAGGAAAATTAATGCTAAATTTTGCCAAAACAAGGTAGGATGGTCCTTCAGGTTCCTATTTCACAGAAGAAATTGCCAGACATTCTACAGGACACTGAGGAAAATGACTGACAAACTGCCAATACAGGCAAGACGTCTTTCAAATTTCCTTCTTCATTGAAAAGTCTGCCAGATACTATGGGCCTGTAGGCTGAAGATAGATTCCCCCAACATTACAGAAGAACTTTGGGTGACTGTCCAGGCAGCAAGATGTCTCTGTCATTTCTAGAGTTTTGGAAGTCGCTTACAATGCACTTGCTGTTTTCTTAGGTAATGTTATATCATTCTGGAGTTTTTGATAGAGTTGAAGACTAGATGGTTAAAATTATATCTTACCTTAGTTATGATAAGAGATAAATTAGATAAGAAATTTTAGACAAAGATAGGATAGATAATAGAACATTTTCTTTAATTTTGCCAAATGCAAATATACTAAATGTTGTAACTATAATTCTTGCTTGATGACTGTTTTGTTATATGTAATTTTACTATGATAAAGCTAAAATTTTCCTTTTTTAATTAGACAGAAAAGGGGAGATGATGTGGGATGCCATTGTATATGCTGTGACTATGTTTTATTACCATTGGTTAATAAAGAAGCTGATTTGGTCAATAGTCAGGCAGAATAGAGCCAGGTAAGAAATCCAAGAAAAAATAAAGGGAGAAAGGAAACAGAGTCTGGGAGATTCCAGCAGCCACTGGAGAAGCAAGATGTAAAGTAATGCTACAGCCATGTGGAAATGCATAGATTAATAGAACTGTGTTAAAAGCTAACTAGTAATAAGCCTGAGTCGTTGACCAAAAGGTTATAATTAATATTAAGCTGCAGAGTGGTTATTTGGGAACTGGTGGAAGAGAGAGAAACCTCCAGTTATACCAGGCTGTTCTGGAACTTGCCATCTTGTCAATGGTAGCCTCAAACTTGTGATACTCACATCTCAGTATTCTGAGTGTGAGCCTATAGGTCTGCTTTACTACACCCAGCAAGATAAGTAGTTTTAGATCAGTTTCCTACGGCTAAGACAAGAGGCCACAGACATGGCAGATTAGAACAATGGAAATCTATTCTCTCCAGTTCTGGAGGCTGAATCTGAAACCAGTACCACTGTGCTAAGATCTTGGTCCATGGTCACATTTCTATTCCCTCTTCTTCATGTGTCAGCTCACTTTGTCGCATAAGGACACCTACATTACTTTGGGGGCTGATCTTGATAATGTAGGCTACTTTCTTTACCTTCAGATCCTTAATTGTAGGCAGAGTTTTCTTGTCCTGCAGCCATTCTCAAAGAATCACTCAGAGGTTTAATATTAACTACAAATGTTCTGTGGCGAGTTCAGACTTGTTACTACCTAATTCTTACATTTAAATTAACCCATGTTTCTTACCTACAGTTTGCCATGTGGCTCAAGGCTTGTTACCTCATTTTCTACACATCCTACTTCCTTGGCACCTGACTGGCATCTCTCTCACTCTGCTCTTCTTCCCATCAATCTCCTAGTCGGCTCGTCCTGCCTATAATTCCTGCCTAGCTACGGTCAGTCAGCTTTTATTAAACTAATCTGAGTGACAAATCTTCACGGCACTTAATTGAAGACCTTCTTTTGCCTGTAAGGTCATTTTCACAGGTCCTAGGGATGAGGACACAGAGGCCTCTGAGGAGGCCTTTTCCCCTCTCTAGGGCTGAGCTGCAGTTGATTTGGGGAGCTACCTCTCTCTGTGTGACCCTCTGACTTGGTCTACTCAGTGCTCACTGATCCCTTCATGAGCAGTCTGGTTTTCAGGCTTTAGCTCATGTTGAACCTGATTGGAAGACTCTCTCCTTCAGTCAGTCCCCTCCCCTAAATTCTTCTGTCCCCACATTTCCAGAAACTCTATTAGACATACTATGCATTATTCATCACACAGTAACACAAATTTTAGAGGACGTGTTTTATTTGTGCACCTTGCCCTCCTAGCTAGATTTCAAGATACTTGAGAGCAGAGACCATTTTAGAATATTTGTACCACAGGGACTGTACACTGTTTCTCCGGAAAAAAAAATTAAAAACTTCAATTCTAGAGGCGTTACTGGATAAGAAGCATTTGTGAAGCACTAGCAGCTGTTAGAGGAACAGGCAGCAGCTCGAGGCCAGCTGTTGGGTGTTTGACAAACATTTGTTATCCTCAACAGGTTTTCAAGGCATTGTTATTTATTGTCTTGTTTATTTATAATGGCCTCATTTCTCCTTTGATGGATGACTCCCTCCCTATCATAGGCCTGGCTCAGTATATTCTGAGGCTTGCCCAAGTAGACTGTTTTCTAAAAACCTGGATCTTGGGTTGACTGAAGAGGGAAGGCATTGCATCAGCTGATGGGTGTGTCCAGAAGGAAAGATTCCTCACCTTCCAGTTTTTTGAGACAGGGTTTCTCTGTGCAACAGCCCTGGCTGTCCTGGAACTCACTTTCTAGACAAGGCTGGCCTCGAACTCACAGAGATCCACCTGCCTCTGATTCCTGAGTGTTAGGATTAAAGGCATGTGCCACCATCCCAACCAAAGGGAAGCCTCTAAAGTAGATGAGTGTCTAGCTATAGGGCCTTCGGTGATGGAGTGAGTCACTTTTCACCCTCCCACTGAACTCTTCCTGTTGATTATTCAAAGCTAGATTCTAGCATTTATCATGGTGGGTCCCTGGTTGGTTTCAGAGAACAAGCCACAAGCTGCAGATCCTTGGGGACAGGAAGGGTGTTTGAATACTTTTCAGTTCTGAGTTGATGGAAGGCACGGATTTCCACTTTAATTTCTAATCGACAAGTTGCAGACCACAGTGCTCAGATGTGAAGCCAGTCAAGTTAGCAACTGTGTTGTCTGAGGCTGTATGCCAGAAACACAGACAAGCATCCAATATCCTAGGCATACAGCAGAGGGGGAACTGTGCTCTTTCAAAAGACATTAGGTAATTTAATGCAAGGGTCAACATCCTCAAATCCTTAGAATTTTCAAAGAATAGGGTGAACCTATTGTCTATACGAACACGAAAAAAGAATTTATTTCCAGCCAGATGTGGCACACACCTGTAATCCTAGAATTCAGGAGGTTGATGTAGGAGGAGGCACCTGTGAAGAGAGAAATTGTGTGTGTGTGTGTGTATGTGTATGTGTGTGTGTGTGTGTGTGTGTGTGTGAGAGAGAGAGAGAGAGAGAGATATGAGTTTCCTTTGTGTCTGTGGCATATGAGAAGAGTACCATGTATTCTTCTAATTAAAACAGAGACATCCAGGACTGTGCAGGGACTGGTGGATGTCCGATTCTGAAGTTCTTCCGAACAAGCGGCACTTCTCTTCTGTAATGAGTCCAAAATTTCGCTCCTGGAATTAGCTAGCATTTCACCCATTGTTCAGTGCTTCTGTGTTCTCTGCTGAAAATCATTTTACATGGCAATTCAGCATGGGAAAAAATCCAGCAGTTATACTGAAAATCATAGGAATCAACTCATTTTACCAAATGGTCTGTGATCATAGGGCCAGATCTTGAAAATGTTTGACATAGGAACACAAGCTGAAAGTTTAAGTCCAGCAAATTTGGTTGATCCTGATGTCCTTACCGATGGCCTCAGCATGCACTAGGATTCTGGTGTGGGCCTTGGATGCCCAGTGCAAAGCCTGGACCAATTGCTAGCTCAGGCTACATGGTGACAAGGGCTAGATATCTCTTAGCATGGCAGAGGAGCAGGGACTCAAGAGACAGAACTGCTGAGTTCAGCCCATCTAGTATGTTTCCTGCAGGGCTTGGAATCTTTTTGAGGCAATTTACTAATTGCTCCTCCTGGCTCAGAATGCTAATGACAGGAGTTCCTGGTGCAGCAGACTCTCTTATGGCTGTGGTGTTGACAGAGGCCGGGGTGGACATCCTAGGTGGCAGTGACTCTGCCAGAAGCAAATCCAGCGTGCTTATCACGTCAGGCAGAGATCAAAGTGTAAGAAATGGATCTCAGAGGTGACTAATTCATACAGCCATGACTGTGGTCCATCGTGGGTGCACAAGACTGAAGGCAGTGGCCATTCCACTAAGCTGTCACATTCGACTCTCACCAACTTTATGGTCAGCAACAGTGGCCTGAGGCAAGCCACATGGGAGTTAGTGGTCATACCCATGTGGATATGGGAAGTCCCAGAGCTCCTTGGTGGAAAAGGAGGCTGGGCTCCTGGAAGGAAGGAGGCACAGTATCATCGCCTACAGACACTGTGGACATTTCCCCACTTTTCTCTGTAGCCAGTCCCCAAGAAGCTGTGTTTTAGGTCTTTTAGAGAACATTGGAAATTGGCTTTGAGCAAAACCAGAGTATGTTTGGATGCTTATCCTTTCTGCCAGGAGCAGTTTATTGGGGACTAGCACACCTCTTCTTGGGCCCAGCAGGACCCTCAGTTCACCTTGCACCAAACTTTCTGGAGGCATCATTGGAATTCATTGCCCAGGGTCTCCACACCGGGTCCCCGACCCATGGAGAAAAATACCTTGGTGGAAACGACGAGGTAGATGAGCTGGTAGTCCCTTCCCCTAAGGCAATACAACAGTCATGAAAACTGAAATCCTGGAATTTGCAGCACTACCAAAGACCAAGAAGTGGATGTGGTTGTTCTCACCATGCCCCTGATCTGTCTCTGGCTTTGGAAAACTATGGGAATAACCAATGACCAAACAACAGTGAACCCTGTAGTGATCTCAGTCTAATTGGTATTTCAGAGAGCTCCTTGAGGCAAGTTAAAATATCTCTTGCAGTTGGTTTGCAGCTACTGTTTTTCCATGATGCTAATTAAACCTGAAGATATGACCTACTCCCTTCCTACAGGTCATGTCAATTATCTGATTCTGAGTCTTTAGTGACCTTGACCAGGGTTTGACAAACTTATTCTGCAAAGGCTGTGTGTGTGTGTGTGTGTGTATTTTATGGCTCTTTAGACCATAATAAATCTGATGTGGCTAGTCAACATCACTCTTGAAGCAGGAACGCAGCCTCAGCTCTAACAAAGGCAGGGTGCAGTGTTGTGGAATATTAATTTAAGATGTGTGACACTCATTTATGCTCTGGAATCCCTTTTTAATGATGCAAAGATGTGTTACATTTGTTTAAATTAAATTAACCTGGGTTCAGGACGTTGCGTCAGCAGCTAGCTGACAGGGAGTGATAGGGAGGAACCATGTGTAGCTAGGGTTCTTAAGTGGGGGCTGAACAGAAGGACACATGGTTTTTGGGGGAGACTCGAGCTAGGGGAGAAGGTTAGTTACTTGCTATTCATCCTCTCTGAACGATCAGAATTTCACCTGAAGTTTTGAATCCTGAGTTCTATAGAGGGCTAGATCTAGATGAAGTTTCCTTTAGAGGCAGTAATAGAACTGTTGCCGAGGGAACAGAATTCCTGCCAGGCTATGGTCCGTGCAGCTGAATTGCTACTGGTAGCTGTGGAACTGCAATTGCCGATTAGGGCAGCAGTCACTTAAGGGGCATGCTACCCCACTCCCAAATAATCACGCATGGAGACTTTTTCTTACTTATGAATGCCCGCTCTTAGCTTGTCTTATTTCTAGTAGCTTTTCTTAATTTAAATCATCCCATCTACCTTTTGCCTCTGGGTTTTTTATCTTTCTCTAGTCTATATATCTTTCTTTACTTCTTACACTGTCTCTTGCTGTATAGCTGGATGGCTGGCCCCTGATGTCCTCCTCTCCTTCCTTTTTTTGCTCCTTGATTCCCTTCCCAGATTTCTCCTTCTATTTATTATCTCTGCCTGACAGCCCCTACTATCCTTCCTCCTGCCTGGCTATTGGCTGTCTAGCTCTTTATTAGACCAATCAGGTGTTTTAAACAGGCAAAGTAACACAGTGTCACAGAATTAAACAAATGCAACATAAAAGAATGCAACACATCTTTGCATCATTAACAAATAAATATTCCACAGCATAAACAAATGTCACACATAGTCAACTAATGTTCTACAACACTGCAGCCTACCTAGTCCTGATCCTTACTTTTATTATAGGGCACAGTGCTAATCCCTATTGTTATTCTTTTTAGTTAGGGGGGTCCCTCGGCAGCTTGCTGTGGATCCCCAGGGTCGAGACCACGTGGTTGGGTCTCTGATGGGAAAAGGTTATAGCCATTAGCTAATTATTTGGGTGGACCCTTAGGTCCCCCTTATGTATAAAAGACATAGCCCACGTGTGCTTGTTCTCTCGATTTCCTGCCCGGCGCTCTCTTGGAAAGCGTGGGATCCTGGTATTGTGAGTCTGCTTATATTCTTTCATCTATTAAAATACATATATTCTAAAGATAGCTGGCTTGGGTGATTACATCATTAATTAAATCTACAGGTCTCCAGTGGCAGCGGTGGCCCCGGCAGCTCATGGCGGCTAGCAGGCGGGCAAGAGAGAGATACGGATGCACCATGTAGAGTAAAATTGAACATTTATTAGGTGGATTATGGAGGGGAAAGGGAAGAAGAAAGGAGAGACAGGGAGAAAGAGAGGGAAAGAAGGAGAGAGAGGAAGAGGGGAGAGCAGAAGAAGCACAGCACAGCTGCTTCTTCAGAGAGCAGAAACAGAGAGAGAAATCTACAGCTGCAGGCATGCTGCAGGCAGGCAAGGAGCGGGCGTGGCTTGCTCTTAAAGAGACAGAATCTATTACACCTATAGTGATGATAACATGCAGATGGGACCCAGGACAGAATATGGTAGGTGACCAGTGGCAGAGGTTGAGAGATACAGTCCAAAAAAACACAGGACATATCATCGGGTGAAATTTATGGGGAGGGTTTAGTAACTATTGGTTACCTTTGTGTCCTTGTAACCATGACATGTCATGACATGTGATCTGACAGGAACAACTTAAGCTGGTAAAGGAGGAAGGATTTATTTTGTCTTATGGTTTCAAAGGGTTCAGTTCATCATGGTGATGGTGGCCTAGTGGGGCAACTTAGTTGACATGATGGTGTCCAGGAAGAAGAGAAAAGGGTGCTCAACTGCCTCCCCACACAGTACACGTGTGTATGGGGGTGTGTGACAGTCCTTGGGGAGTGGTACAGCCCATACTCAGATAAATCTTTCCCCTCAGTTAATCCTTTCTGAAAATGTCCTTCTGGACATTCTCATAAGTGAGCCTCATTGATCTCATCTAGGTGATGTTCAGCCCAAAAGCACGACCCGGTGGCTCACTGGCTCATGCCTATAGTCTCAGCCCTTGGGAGACAAAGTGGTTGAGAACTGCCAGGAGTTCAAAACTAGCCTGAGCTATAGAGTGAGCCCTGCTCTCAAAAAAAAAAATCAAGTGAAACAAAACCAGAACAGGCATGCAGTCAAGTTAAGAACGAAGGCTGAATATCATAATAATCTAGAAAGAGAAGCTTAAGTTTTTCATCTTTGCTTCCTGCCCCTGAGAACGAGGCATAATCCCCAGTGAGGTTCTCATCATAGGTAAAGATCTTACTTTGACCAACTTGCTGGGCTCTGAAACACAGCACTGGAGGCATGGCTGGTGTTTATGGTTGTGCTCACAGCAGTTTCTCCATCATCTGGGAAGGTGAGTTTTCCTGCTTGGCGGTGGACATCAGAAAGATGGTGTTGTAATTGCCTTGAGAGATGATCTGCCCATTGAGATGAGTACCCTGTGAGCCAGGCTTCTGAAGGATTGTGGGAAACACTACACATGACATAGTCACCATGTATCCTGGAAAGACTCTGATGTTGAGAGCTATCTCAGAGTTGCTCCTTCTGACAAAGCCTACCGTCTAGACAGACAGTTGTGAATCTAACAGCAGAAACTGGATTACTTTTATATGTGTAGTGAAAGGGGAACTTAAGAACCAGCAGAGGAAAAGTTGACATGATCAATAACACTGTACAAAAATGAACACTTCCCTTGGATTCATAAAAAATAGATGCCATGCTGGCTAGTGTTTGTCAGCTTGACATGAACTAGAGTTACCTGGGGCGAGAAAACATCAGTTGGGAATTGCCTCCATCAGATTAGCCTGTAGGCAACTTTGTGGGGGCATTTTCTTGATTACTAATTGACATGGGAGTGTCCAGCCCAATGTGGGCAGTACCATCCCTGGACAAGTGCTCCTGGGTTGTAAAAGAAAGCACACTGAGCAAACCATGGCATGGTGTGACAAGACTTTTCCTGGGGAGACACTACATACACATCTACTTACCCCAGATAGCGTGCTCAGTAAAGACCGAAGCACGGATACCACCAGAGTCCAACTTAACGAACCAATGAGTTTTATTGGGTTAATTACAGGGATGTGGGTGATGAGTTACTTACAGGAGGGGAAATGACTCAAAGACAGCTGCACCATCAAAGCCTACCCCAGCATGTGTGACAGCTCGTGAAGTTGGGAATCTGGAACACACTGTACAGTCTGCAGGCAGCTCAAAAGTTTGGAGAGTGCCCTTTCTGAGTGACTCAGGTGTTCTTTTCTCCCTTTCATTGAAAATAGTTTTTTCTCATATAGTTTATCCTGATGAGAGTTACTCCTCCTTCTACTCCTCTCATTTCTTCCTCTCTCCTCCTTCCCTTCTGGATCTACTCCCTTACTGTCTCTTATCAGAAAAGATCAGACATTTAAGAGATAACAACCAAATATGACAAAATAAAATATAATAAAATGAGGCGAAACCCATCACATCAAGTCTGGACAAGGCAACCCCACAGAAGGAAAAGAGTCCTAAAGGCAGGCGCAAGCATCAGAGATACACTCATTCTTATGCTCAGGCGTCCCTTAAAAATACTGAGCTGAAAGCTATAATACACATGCAGAGGAACTGGTACAGCCCATGTAGCCCTGCGCTTGCCGCTTCAGTCTAGGTGAGTTCATATGAGCCTTGCTTAGTTGAACCAGAGGTCCTTGTTTTCTTGGTGTTCTCCATTCCCTCTGAGTCTTATGCTCTTCCTGCCTCCTCTTCCATTGGACACCCTGAGATCTGAGGGGAGAGATTTGCTGGAGATACCCCCATTTAGACTTTCTCTTTACATAATGTCTGGTGTGGGTCTCTGCACCTGCTCCTATCTGCTGCCAGAGAAAGCCTCTCTGAAGATGACTGAATAACACACTATACTGACCTATGAGTATAGCCGAATAGCATTAGGTGACACAGATGTTCTAAATCTCTTGCAGGCAGCCCCGCTGGTCTCTGCTTCTTCCAGGCAGCTGGTCTGGTTTGAATCTTTGCAGTTCAGCTTGTCCAAGAGTGACTCTCGGCAGCCTTTATTGTTTACTCTAGGAAGGGAGTGAATCTGATCAGTTTCAGGGACTTCCTAGTGTTATTTTGAGTTGTTTGAATTATGGCTTAAGAAGCTTCCCTGAAGAATTAAATGTTTCCATCTCAGAGGAAGCAGCTATGGAATACATGGGCAACAAGCTAGTGAGGTGCATTCTTTCACGGCCTCTGCTTCGGCTCCTGCCTTGGCTTCCATTGATGATGGACTGTCACTCTCTGTGCTTTCTAGCCCACCAAGCCCATTTTGTGCAGCCTGCTGGAATGTTGCCTGATCTTGCTGGCTTGATCTTGTATAGGTCTTGTGTAGGCACCTACAGTTGTAGTGTGTTTGTGAGTGGGATGGCTCAGTCATTTCCAGAAGACAGCCATTCATAGAACTCCTCTCCACTTCTGGCTCTTCCAATCTGCTTCCTTTTCCTTGATATTGTTCATGGGCTGAGCATCAGCAGTCATTTATTATGGGCAAGTTATGAGTCTGTATTAACTACCGCTTAGTGCAAAAGAAAGTTTCTCTGACTAAGGTTGAGAACTGTACTACTGATATAAATATTTAGAAGGCCGTTTGACAACATGTCCATTTAGCAAAACATTAATAGGGTCCCTTCTGGGGCTTATGACTTCCTGAGTTCATGTGATTTTGACTATGTTTATAGTAACAGTCATGAATTCTCTCCTGAGGAGCAGGCCTCAAACTTGATTAGAAAGTGGTTGGTTACCCCGATAATACTCATACCACTTTTGCATCAGTGACCATGTCTTGCTTGACAGGTTGGTATTGTGGCATTCAGTAGTCACTGCTGGCTAAACCATTGATACCTTTTCTATTTCAGTGGCCTGCATAGCATCTTCCAGCACCAAGAAAGCTAGCCAGCAAGGGTGGGGCATTTTCAGGTCTCTTTCAGCTTGATTTTTCCATGTTCTGCAGCCAAGGGTGATGTATTTTCAGCACTAAAGTCCAACTATCTAGTTATGGTGGGCCATCAACAACAATCATATCCAGTCTTCTTTTTCATGTGGGTACTGGGTATTTGAACTCAGGTCTTGATATTTGCATAGCAAGTGCTCTTACCCACCGAGTGATCTCCCTGGTCCCTGGATAATCTATGTAAGCTTCATGGCTTTGTAGAATTTTCTCAAGGAGAAAACACCATAATTTTCTTTTATCAGAGCTTATTGTTTTGCAGTTAACAAATGGTACTTCTCATGAAGGTTACCCGCAGGACAAAGATCTTATGGTTCACCCTTCACAAGTATCATCGGAAGTGGCTCTTTGGGGATCACTGACATTACCGGCAAACCTCCGAGATAAAGAGCTATTTCATTAATTGAAATATTTGTTAAATTTTTTTTTCTCTGTAGATTCCCTGTATTTTCCCCTTTGGCATTAGTCATCATAACTAATGTTCATATCACCTTTGCTGTACCCTCTGTTAGTTCGTGGAATAGCATTTGTGCAGCAATGAATTTTACCAAAGATGCACAAGGCTGGCTGCAGAGAGCATTTATTGCAATGTCACTAAGATGAGTCAGTCACTTGTCAGGACTTACTGAAGGCCTGACTAGAACTGTTCTGTGTAGTCAACAATGCACAAATACAGAGCTCACAGTTTGAGACATGGAACCTATGCTAAAAGAACAACTGTCATATTGGAGTTTCTGAGCCCCGCGGTAGTGGTGCATGCCTTTAACCCCAGCACGCGGGAGGCAGAGGCAGACAATCTCTCTGCGTTCGAGGCCAGCCTGGTCTATAAGAGTTAGTTCCAGGACAGGCTCCAAAGCTACACAGAGAAACCCTGTCTCAAAAAAGACAGGAAGAAAAGGAGTTTCTGATGACAGACAGCAAGTGTTCTAGTGTTTATTGGCATTTATTTTCATGTGCTCAAATGCAGAATCAAATGCAGGGCTTTGCATATGTTAAGTAAGCATTCTCCACCACTGAACTGTGTGTAATTTATTATTATCATTTAATATTATGTGCATGTTCACATGTTCTCTCACACTTGTGTGCATGCAGGATGCCCGTGAAAGTGAGAAGTGTTGGGACCCTCTGGAGCTGGAGTTACAAGAGATTGTGAACCATCTGGGAACTGAACGAGGGTCCCCTACAAGAGCAGTATACTTTCTTACCTGCTGAGCCCATGGCTATCATTTGTTAAGATGGCTTTCTGAGAGCTGTTTAAACTGTTAGAAAGGACTTCATGGAAAAGCAACTGCATTTGAAAAGGCTGAGATTAACTGGGCAGTGGTGGCACATGCCTTTAATCCCAGCACTCTGGAGGCAGAGACAGGTGGATTTCTGTGAGTTCGATGCCAGCTTGCTCTACAGAGAGAGTTACAGAACAGGCTCCAAAGCTACAGAGAAACCCTGTCTTGAAAAACCAAAAAAGAAGAAGAAAAGGAGGAGGATGAAGAGGGGAAGGAGGAGGAAGAGGAAGAGAAAGGAAAAGGAGGAGGAGGAGAAGAAGAAGAACAAGAAGAAGAAGAGGAAGAGGAAGAGGAAGGAGAAGAAAGGGCTGATATAGATATGAGGGGAGAGAATGTTCAACTAAAGATGGCGCCCCTTCATCTCT
>JAQHUG010000202.1:2968450-2990704 GCA_028555095.1 Dicrostonyx torquatus
ACATCCCTGTGAACACCTGGGATCCCCTCTAGAGACAAGTCTCTTGCCAATCATAACCCTCCACTCCTCGACTGCACCTTGGGAGCCCAGTCCTTTGTTCTGATGTGGATGTGGGTCTCTGACTCTATCTCCATTTATTGGGTGAAATTTCTATGGTAATGCTCAAGATACTCATCAATGTACCTATGTGACAAGGCCAGTTCAGGCATCCTCTCCTCTGCTGCCTAAGTACCTAGGTGGGGATATCATTGGGGACTTTTCTGCACATTCTCTTGTGTCCTAGGGATATAATAACTGGCAGAAGGGAGATAGTTACTGTCGCTACCCTGTTTCACAGGTAAAGAAACAGTCAGAGAGGTTAGGTGACTTCAAGGGCTCATTCAGAGTCTGGTGTGTAACAGGTGTGATGTAAGTTCTGATGTGATTGGACCCCTCCTGGGATGGGATCTTTGTGAAGGCATGAGGCCTTTCACATGTTTGAGGCAGTAAATTGTCTTTAAGAAGAGCAGGTCAGTGGGGAGATTGGGCAGCAGGGCTAATTACTATTCCAGGGACTGTAGAGGATGATGGTCTTGATCAGATTAGATTTGGTGAAGATCTGGCAGTGGTGACAAATACCTGTGATCCCAGCACATGGGAGGTGGAGGCAGGAGGACCAAGAGTTCATGGCCAGCCTTGGTTACATAGGCAAGTTCAAGGATAGCCTGGGCTATGTAAGACCCTGTCTCAAAACAAAATTAGTTCAGATGGACAGGCTTCTTAGGAGCGAGGGACTAGAGAGAGGCTGGAGGCCAGGTGGCTGCTCCTCTAGAAGAGGAGTGGAGAGAGGGGCATTGTGGGGAGTTGGAAACCTGGAGCAAAGGGTCCCAATAGGAAGTTGCTTTTGTCCTAGAGGATACCTGTTCATCAGGACAATGGCCACGGAGATGGAACTTGGGGGCGGTAGGTAATAAGCCAGTAGAGAGTTTGGTGACTGAGTCCACAGAGCCAGTAGGAGAGGACTCCTGGCCAGTGTCCTGGGAATGGAGTATGTCAAGGGGGCCATGAGGAAGGTGAGACAGGATATACAAGTGTACTGGGTCTTTGTCCTGGCTGGGAAGTTAGGAACAGTAGGGACCTCCAAGGCCAGGGATCTGGGAATGCAGTGATCTGAGAACTCTGGATTTGTGAGGGACTGGGAGTGTCTTCTGTGTACCTGGGAGCCACCTCTGTGTCCCTGGGAGTCATCTCTGTGTGCCCAGGAGCCTCCTCTGTGTCCCTGGGAGCCACCTGTGTGCCTGGGAGCCTCCTCTGTGTCCCTGGGAATCATCTCTATGTCCCTGGGAGCCACCTGTGTGCCCAGGAGCCTCCTCTGTGTCCCTGGGAGTCATCTATGAGTGTTTTCCTGGAATCTTGTCACCCACTTTGGAGGAAACAGTACCTGCTATATCCTTCCTGTCTTTCCTCTGACTGATCCAAGTTCAGGTACCCTCCGGCAGGAGCCTGGGGCAGTATTTCCTCCAGACACATGAACAGGCTATCACAAACTGTTCTGGGCAGAATACATGTGACGTCACACCACCGTGGAGTAGATTTGTAGTGTGTACTTGTGTACGCGATTAGCTAGGAAGGAGAAATGCCTTAAAAGACTTCCAAGTGGCTGCAATTGTGCAAACTTTCTCCGAGAGAAGTCAGATGTTGGTTTCTTCTGTGCCCTGGCTAATTCTTTAGATGTGACTTTGGAAGAGGGGTGACCAGGACATAGATTGTTGGTCTGCTTGGGGGGTGGTCAGAACATTGGACGGCCAGGAGAAAAGAGAACGTAGGAGCAGGAATGTGGGAGGTGGGAGTACAAAAAGCAGTGTGAAGCTAATTCTTGAATCATATTTTGGGGGCAAAACTGAATAGGGTAAGGTTGAATAGTTCAGGTGCATGGCCACTTAGGGTTCACTGTATGGGATAACGGGTCTCCAGCCTGAGACTTTGTGAGTGCGAATTCTTTCTCCAGGGTCCCCCATTTGGTTTCTGGACACAGCAGATGAGAGCGGTAAGACTGAGGATTCCCAACCCTTTGGGTGGTTCAGCAGTGTCTTCCAGCCCAGACCTTGGGGTCATGAAATTTGTTCTGGGTAGGGTGAGTTCAGCGAGACACAGCCTCTTTACAGGGAATCAGCCACCCTTTGACACCTGAGAAGGGCACACCTCTCCTCTCTCTACAGGAAAGCCTGGCCGAGTGCCTGGCCCAGGCCCCTCACTTGAGTTCGGTGGCTGGCCCTGCCTCTTCTGCCTCGAATGCAGCAGTCTGGAAGGAAAAGCTGCTCTTTTTTTTTTTTTTTTTTTTTTTTTGCAAGCACTGGCAGCAACTACGGTGCTTGCTGACAGCCTCCCACCTGACTCCTGCCAACAAAATGACATCTGCTTCTCAGAAATACTTGTCAGCCTTATGGGACAGGCTGGCCTGGTTCAGTCTAGCTCCTACTCCTTAATAGCCAAGTGACCATAGAAGGGGCTTCATATCTGTATGTCTATGAGAGGTTAGGGGTCCCCAGCGTAGGACATGTGTAATCCTGCTGCCTGTCAAACATGTCTCTCTGCTCTTCTGTGTAGTGCTGTCTTAGTCAAGTGTTCTGTTGCTGTGAAGAGACACCATGGCCATTGCAAGTCTTATAAAAGAAAACATTTAATTGGAGCTTGCTTACAGTTTCAGAGTGCCATGATGGGCACACAGGCTGGAGAAGTTGAGAGTTCTACATCCTGCTCTACAGGCATCAGGAAGAGAGAGACACTGGACCTGGTATGGGTTTTTGAAACCTCAGAGCCTACCACCATTGACATACCTACCCTAAAAAGGCCACATTCACTCCTACAAGGCCACACCTCTTTATCCTGTCAAATAGTGCCACTCCCTAAACCTTCCAATATACGACCCTTTGGGGGACACTCTTATTCAAACTACCACAGTATCCGTGACCTTTAGCCTGTGTTTTTTGTGTGTGTGAGTGTCCCCTCTGAGAAGAGAGTGACACTCTCACAAGAACTTCTCTTGGGGTTGACCAGCGGCTCTTAGCCTGTGAGTTGCAACCCTGCGGGAGTTGAACAGTCCTTTTACAGGGTCGCCTAAGATCTTCTGCATATCAGATATTTACATTACAATTCATAACAGTAGCAAAATTACACTTATGAAGTAGCAAGGAAAATAATTTTGTGGTTGTGGGAAGGGTCACCACGACATGAGGAACTGTATTAAGAGGTCATAATTGAGAACCACTGGGCCTGACAAACAGGCATCATGTTCTTGGTGATCCTGTGAGATGTTGGGCTCACTATGGACCTTAGGATTTTCTGACTTTTTGAGGGAATACCCATGTAATACTGCTCATACTTGTATCATCTTAGCAAGAAAGGCTTTTATGGGCTTGCCTTGGAACCCACTCCTCACATTCACAGAGTCTAATCAGGGTAGGGAGTTGCATCCTGAACCCATCTCATTTAAAGAATAAAATTAGGGTCTTGAGAGATGGTTCAGTTGGTAAAAGTTTTTACCTTGAAGGAGGAGGCCTGAGTCTGAGCCTCCCAGTCCATGTTAAAGCAAAGCTGGGCGTGGGTTATAGAGAGCTCAGTGGGTGAAGTCCTCAAGTGTAAGTACTGAGTTTGGATCCCAGCACCCACGCTAAGGTTGGGTGAGGCTGTGCAGTGCAGAGAGGACGGAGAGAGAGAGGTGGGTCCCTAGGGCTCACTAGCTAGCCAGCCTAGCCTATTTGGCAAGTTCCAGGACAATGAGACTGCCTGAAAAGAAAAGGGCGGAGGGTGCCTGAGGAGCAATACCTGGGGCTGGCCTCTGCTTCCCACATGCATGTATATACATGCAAATGGACTCACACAAATATGAACACATGCAAAGAATAATGAAATTAGCTAAGATGTTAGTGAAAATGAGATCGTGAAATCTGCAGGTAAATTGATGGGGCTGGACACAGCCATTCTAAGTGAGGTAACCCATACCCAGAAAGACAATTGTTACAATTTCTCATGTCTGGATGTTAACTTTGAATTTTCAGACATGTGCGTTTCATTTGGAATACCTGTAGAGGTCAGGAATTTAGTAAGGGGCTTTGGGGGCAAGGTGATTTCAAGGGGGCGGAGATAGACTGGACTAGTAGAAAGGCTTAAGGTTGAATAAAGGAACAGGAAAGCTTGCAGTGGGGTAGGGGCTGCAAGGTCAGAGTGGAGGAAGGAATGTGGAGAGGGATAGCTAATGCTAGAGCCATTTTGAAAAAAAAAACATACGGAAACCTTCTAAGAGGGGGAAGACAACACCCCAACTAGATATTACATGCTAGCAAATAAAAACCCCAGTACCAGGAGTAGGTTATCTCTTTTTGAACTTTTGGCTGATGGTATCACATAAACAGCAAACATTATAGGCTATTGCCAGTGCTTTTGGTTACTCTCCTAATTGATGGGGCTCTATTGCTTAAGACACTGTGTACTTGAGTAGCACAAAATGGAGACATCAAGGTGGTACTCACCTAATAGCTTCATCCCTACTGGCTAGCTTTCATAGTACTAGAAGGTGTTACACATGCGACCAGAAAGGTAACCATTAACTTTATCCAGTTTTGAACCCTGCAAGTTATATTGATGGCCTTGTCAAGCTATCACTGGTGCAATAGTGGTACCAGTGTTATGGGAGTAACTGAATACTTTCTGATTGGTTCTCAGGCCTGCGCCATGAGATGGAATCCATACTGCACAGTGAGAACATGACCAAGAACTGTGGCTAGATAGGTCACAGGGGAGACGCTAAATGGACACAGTATTAAAATGTGTTCTAAGGACTTACTGCTATATCCATAGAATAATTCCTCTCTCAGCCCTCATCGGAGAAGGTTCTCAGCGAGCAGCTTACATCCCGCTTCGTAGATGGACTGCACAGGAATGCCAGGGAAGCTTCCTGCTTCCCAGACTTTCTCCTCACCCTGCCTCTACTTCCTGTCTGGTTGACCCGCCTATATGCCCATGTGTACACACATGCACAGACACCCCATCCATACACTTGCACATGTGTACACACATTCACAGGCACCCCATCTGTACACTTGCCCATGTGTACATACATGCACAGATACCCCATCCATACACTTGCACATGTGTACACATATGCACAGGCACCCCATCTGTACACTTGCACATGTGTACACATATGCACAGGCACCCCACCCGTGCACTTGCCCATGTATACATACATGCACAGGCACCCCATCCAAACACTTGCCTATGTGTACACACATGCACAGGCACCCCATCCGTACACTTGCACATGTGTACATACATGCACAGGCACCCCACTTGTGCACTTTCCAATGTGTATAAATATGCACAGGCATCCCATTCATATACTTGCACATGTGTACATACATGCATTGAGTCCACTCAGACAAAATAATATGAAGAAAATGATTCTACAATGTCCCTCCATCATATGAAGAAAATGTCACATATTAGAGGATGTATGTTGTATATGTTATAATGTTTTATACACACACACATACATACTCAGTTTTGTTCACTTTGTCTTCCTATGTTTCCAAGGCAAACTTCAGCCTCCTGAGTTCTGGAATTACAGGTTGTGCCACCATGTTTGCTGGTTCCAATTTCTTTGCAGGAAAATCACCACATGCGTGTTCCCTCAGTATGTGCTCTCAAGTCTGCTTTAATGCCTGCTGTTTGAAGGATGGGTTGTGCATGTTACTTCATCTCGTGATTCCAGGCAGCTTATTCTAGTTATTTTTCCTCGACTTTTATTTTGAAGTCAGTGTTCTAGAAGATAGTGTGCCCTTGTCCCTTTTGTCTTCCTACTATAATAGCATATGGGTCAGTCTCCATCCTGGCTGTGGCCCTGTGCTGATGCTGGCTCCCTATGCCATGCTCATTATGGTAGTAACCTCGTGTTTGCCACAGGAGATGCTGGAAGTGTCCCCAGCTTTCTGAGTTGTCACCTCTCACATGCACTTTCTGCTTTTCTGCCTGCCAGTGAGGCTGGTCTCCAAGAAAACACTGTCATAAACAGAGTTCTCTGAGCACCTGATGATTGACAGTGTGGAATATTTTTATTTGAAATGACTGTTGACTCATTCACATGTGTCTTGGAGACTATGACCTTGACCTTTGTTGGGGAATCTTCTGTCATTGTTTTAAATGGCAGACAATGTAGAAGAAGTCACTTTGTCCTTGATGGTGCTTATGAATAGCATGTAGGGTAGGTAATACGTCATAAGTGATGAATAAATGGCCATGTAAAGGTCATACACATTGAAAAGCATTGCATGAACTTTTGACACCACTGTGTGGGAGAACTTATAATGTAATCCATCACAGAGCTCTGAGCCGTCTTTGTGTGTGTGTGTGTGTGTGTGTGTGTGTGTGTGTGTGTGTAAGAACAGTTGGAAGGTAAAGTATTTCCACCCAAGGTTACCGTTGTATGTCCCATAATATACAAATGGCAGCAGTGGGAAAGGGAAGGGGACAGTCACCCATCCAGAAGACAACGTGGCCCTTTGACTGTGGAGCCCTCCCACAGGCCTGGAATTGTCGTTGTAGCCTTCTCTTCAGGAGCTTGTGAGAATGTGAAGAGTTAATATTTCATGTTTTAAACATTTAACACCAAAATTCTTAGTATGATGGTACACACCTGGAATCCCAGAGGCTTAGGGAGAAGAACATGTAGCTGAGTTACATGATTAGTTTAGGGACAACTTGGGTTACGCAGTGAGACTTTGTTTCTAATGACAGACTTTTCCCTGGAAAGCCAAGCAACTGGTTATGCCATGTTCTGTTGGTATCTCTGGTAGGCCTCTCTACTCAGGAAGGTAACTGAGGAGCAGTGGATCTGGGGGAGAGGGGAGATGGGGGGCAGAGAGAGGAGTGGAGGAAGGGGAAACTGCAGTCGGGATGCAATGTATGAGAGAAGAATAAAAAAATTAAAGAAACCTCTTACTGAGTTGAACCTCAGTGTTGACGCCTTGTGATTGTGGCAGCTTGGCTTCTGTGGGGATGCAGATTTTATTCATGATACTTTACATCTTTCTGCCTACTGCATGATCTCTGCATTCCCTACAGTGTATTTTTAGCAACACACCTTTATTATCTGTGTGTGTGAGTGTGCGTGACACTGCACGTGTGGAGGTTGTAGGATGACCGTGTCTGTTCTCACTTTCCACCTTGCTTGAGGCAGGGTCTCTCTTTCGATGATCACTGCTGCTTATGTCAGAGGTGTGGCCTGAGAGCATCCCTGGCTCCTCCTGCCTCTGCCTTCCATCTTCCTGGAGATGCACTGGGATTACAGGTGGATGCTACTGCCCCAGTTCTCATGTGGGTAATGGGGATTTGAATTCGGCCCTCACGTTTTCTTGGGAAGTGCTTTACCTGCTTGGTCAGCCCCCAGTTTTGTCCTTGCTTTTTAAAATGTTTCTGTGTTCTGCTCTCGTATTCTTCCATTTACAGCTCATTCACCAGATGTAGTTGGCTTGAAGCTGGCGGTGGAGGCGGATGTTTCTCCAGGTTTCCTTGGTGGTAGCTTTAGAAGAGAGGGGCTCGCTAGCTAGTGAGGAGAAGAGGTTGGGAGCTAGGAGCTCTCATCAGCTTGTCTCTGCACCTGTGTACTTTGCTACACATGAATGGGGGAACTTCATCAGCCTCAGTGTGTCATGAGTTTTGAAAGAACCTGTTCAGAGCGCATGTTATTGAGGGCTGACTGAAAAATGGTCTGACTGGATCTATTATATAGCTTTTGAG
Source organism: Dicrostonyx torquatus (assembly GCA_028555095.1). NCBI lineage: Eukaryota > Metazoa > Chordata > Mammalia > Rodentia > Cricetidae > Dicrostonyx > Dicrostonyx torquatus. Next base: position 2,976,224 of record JAQHUG010000202.1, read on the forward strand.
GTAGTGTCCTAGGGTTTCTGTCATTGTGATGAAACACTGGGATCAAAAGTATGTGGAGGAAGAAAGTTTTTCATCTTACACTTCCACAACATAGACCATCACCGAGAGAAGTCAGGAAGGAAACTCAAGGCAGGAACCTGGAGGCAGGAACTGAAGCAGAGGCCATGGAGGAGTGCTGCTTACTAATTTGGTCCTCAGGACCTGCCCAGCCTGCCTTCTTTCACAAGTCAGGACTAAATGCACAGGAATGGCATCACCCACAATGGGCTGGGCCCTTTTACATCAGTCATCAATCAAGAAATGCCCCAAAGACTTGCCTCCAGGCAATCTGGATGGAGGTATTTTCCTCAGTTAAAGTTCCTCTTTCCCAGATTACTCTAGCTTGTGCCAAATTTGACAAAAGAAAACCAACCAGGAAATTATTGACCCCTTGTCAATTTGACACACAAACACATTGCTGATAAACCATAACTTTTCCTTTCTTGTTCCCAAAACATCATCAATATGACAATATGAAGCACTCCAGATTTTAAGTCTAACAGTCTTTAATATTTTTAATGCTTAAACGTCTAAAGTCTTTAAAAAATACTCAAGATTTTTTAAAAAAAATCCAGTTTCTACAACTCTAAAGTCTCTTCTCTCTAAAATTACCAAGTTTCTCTAAAATATCCAAGGTCTCATAATCGTGGATTTCTGTAAAATCAAAATAAATATTTTCTTATCCCAAGAGGGAATAAACAGAGCATAGTCATGAACCAAAACCATCAAACCAAAGCAAAACCAAAGTCTGATAGAGTGAAACTCAGTGTCTGACATCTGGGACTCCAGAGTAGCTGCAGGTCCCGGGCTCTGCCATCTACAGCACACATAGCTTGCCTCACAGTTTCAGGCGGCTCCACTCCACAGTTGCTGTTGTTCTTAGTGGTGTCTCCAAAATGCTGGTGTTTCCACTGCACCTGAGAGGCCTCTCCTCAGGGTTTCTGGACCGCCACGCCTCAGCTTCTCTCTATGGCTACTCCAATCCTGGGGCCTCTACTGCACTGGAGGCTTCTTTCACCAGTGGCCTCTCCTAGCATCGCACAGTGCCAAGCCTCAGCTGCTCTCCACAAGCCTTCAAAAACAAGTGCCTACTGGGAGACTTTTACAAGAGCAGCTGCCAGCAGGGGGCACATCCTGGGTGCCTCTGGACCACACCTTCTGTGTGCTGACCTGAAGAAACATGTCACAGAAGATGTCTCCTCAGTGATGCTGGTCTCTTGTTACCCATAGCTGACTCTTCAGTCACTCCTGACTAGTACTGATTATCCCAGCAAAGAACCACTTTTGTGATTCTGGTCTGTTAACCACAGCTGATTGATTGATCAGCTCCAGATGACTCAGGACCACAGATCTTGAGTCTCAAAATACTGAATGAGCCTGATAAAGCCTTTAAGGGACTCTCTGACCTCCCTCTGAAACATCACCATTGAGGACTTGGTCACTAGCAATACTCCTAGCCCCTTATATGCACATCACTCTGTGGCTTTTCTAGCATAGATTATGAAGTCTTCCCATGATCCTTCTGAAACACATGATCTGGTCTTTCGCAGCAATACTCTATGCCTTGGTACTAATATCTGCCTTATTAGGGTTTCCATTGCTGTGATAAAACATGATGACCAGAAGCAACCTGGGGCAGGGAGGGTTTGTTTCATCTTATACTTCTGCATCATGGTTTGTCACCGAGGGAACTCAGGGAAGAAACTCAATGCAGGAACTCAGAAGCCGGAACTGAAGCAGAGGCCGTGGAGGAGTGCTGCTTACTGGCTTGGTCCTCATGATCTGCTCAGCCTGCTTTCCTAGTCATGCAGGTCAGGACCACATGCCCAGAGTGGTGCCACTCAAAATGTGCTGGCCTCCCACATCAAGCAGTCAGTACATATACTGATTGCCTACAGGTAATCTGGATGAACGTATTTCCTCAATGGAGGTTCCTCTTTGCTTATGTCAAGTTGACAAAACCCCAGCAAGGACAGATGGAGTATCACTTTGTAACTCAGTCTGGCCTGAAGCAGGCTGTAGTGGATTGTCTTAAACTCATGGATATTCCCCTAGTTCAGCTTCCTGAGTGCTGGGATTAGAGATGTGAGACACTGCCTAGCTAGGACCAGTATTTAGACATTAACGAAGCAAGAGGGACAGGCGCGTAGATCATTAGACCAGGATGCTTGTTGATTCTTTGCTGGTCAGCTTTGAGAGAGCTTTCTGTTCCGGTGCACCCTGAACTTTGCACCTTTGACAAGCTCCCCGTGAAGCACCCTCACAGTAGCAGAGAAGCCACTCCTTGTTCCAAAGGCCAGTCTTGGAGGAAGATGTCTGGATATTTATAACAGTCTCCATCCTCTCTCTCTCTACCAGAGCTGTTCTCTTTGATTATGGACTTTGGGACAATGCCACACAGCCCTAGAGATGGATGCCAAGTGATTGGTGTATTCCTCTCTATCAAATGCACTAGAAAGTGAAAAAACAAACACCAAACTATTAGATGGGCTTTGCTAGATTATTAAAGAACTGGCCTGGCTATTACTTTGAATTTGCATTGTGGAGCAGTTGGATATTTGTCTTTAGGAAATTATTAAATAGCATTTTCCTTCTTCCATTTGTTCATTTCTCTGTTTGCTCATCTCCCTTCTGCTGATTTTCCCCAATTATAAAATGACTACACTAGCAGGAGAATTACCGCATAACAGCAGATAGCCAACATTTATGTAATGCTTTGTGGCATAGGGAGCTCTTTGGTGTGTATTTTTTCTTTCCTACTTAGGCAGCCTTATGAGGGGGGAGTTACCAAAGCCTTGTTTCCAGAGAGCATGGAGCCCGCCCGCTTCCTGTCACTCCCATCAGGCGGCAGAGCTGGCTTGTTCATGACCTCTATGACAAATTCCATGTGTCACTTACCCCCACCCCATATCTTACGGTTTAGATTCTTTAATTGAATTCACATTTATTTTATTGAGAGCAAATGGAAGTGATTTTTTTCCTGATCACGATATGATGCTTGATTTAATAAATCAATGACCATTATAGATATATTTATATGTATCTATCTATTGAGTGCAATTATGATAGAAAACACATTTATTTAAAAGAAAAACATCTGAAGGCTTCTCTAATGTATTGATCAAGTGAATGTTATCTTTAAAGGATTTTTTTTCTTTCCTTCTTTCCTTCCTTTGCTCTTACTCTGTAGCCCAGTCTAGCTTCAAACTCACCATCCACCTGCCTCACTCTTCTTAGAGCTGGGTTTACAGGTGCACTTCACCACACCGATGTCAGTATAAGGAATCTTGATACGTGTTGGCTGGCAGGTATTTCCCTTTTGGATTTGTTTTTCTCTTGTATTTTTCCTGTATTGTTTCACATGCATGGGTGCTTTGCTGCATGCGTGCCTCTGGGCCTATTGCATCCTTTTCTTGTTTTCTTTGGAGGGGTGAGACTCGCAGTGGTCTGTGAAGAAAGGCTGTAATTTTATAAACTAAGTATCCAGAGAGTCATATTAGGTAAAGTGAGAGAAAAAGATATGAAATTGAGATAGAAAGTCAAGTACCTTGGACGTGAACTTCATTTTAATGAAATAACCTAATGTGTTTTGAAATGTGGCAAGGGGAGATAAAAAGAGAAACAGATTGAAATCTAGCTCTGGAAGTGCCAGGATGTATATACTTGGGAAAATGACTCAGGATTAGTGTTTTAAACTATGAAATGAAAATATTAATAAATAACTTGAAGTGGCTAGCAGAAACAACTATTACAAATTCTCTTGGACAGCATAGCAGGCATGTCTGTTAGTCTTTCACTGTGACAAACACTGGAGAAAAAGTTTAATGGAGGAAGGATTTATTCTGGCTTATGATTTCAGAGTCTCAGCCCACAGTTGGCCACATTGCTGCGGTTTCTGGTGAGGCAGGATGTGGTGGTGGGAGGTGTGTGGCAGAACAGGGTTGCTCACCTCACTGCATCCGGGAAGCAGAGAGACAATGACTGTATTATAGGCCTTCTGCATCCAGCTTTGGCCTGTTGGCTTCTACAGCCACGAGAAGGGCAGGTCTCTCCCCTGAGTGACTTCTCCTGGAGACTCGGATGAACCCAGAAGCTCCACTCAAACTGAACATTGAGATGCAATCTATGGCGCGCTGCAATGCTTAGCTCCCTCCTGCCTCCCTTCCCTTGCTCTACAGGAAATGTCAGACACACGTTCCTAGGGCCTGCAGTATCTCACCGGGGGTGAAAGTAGCCTGCACCCAGTAAGCGTAGTGCCCTACAGGGGTGGATGGGAAGCCATTGAGGTTGACCCTCATCATTTACCTTCCTTCCTCTTCCAGTTGTCTCTATCTTGATGACTTGGCCAGGTGTCCTTGGTAACTCTGTACCATGTCTCTTTCTTCTAGAACTCTGAAGGTGGACTCTATGTATGCATGAATACGTTTTTGGCCTTTGGAAGGGAACACGTTGAAAGACATTTTCGAAAAACTGGACAGAGCGTATACATGCACCTGAAAAGGCACATGCGAGAGGTGAGACGAGTGTCTGGAAAGTTCCTGCATGCCCCACGCAGGGGATTACCATACCCTCAGAACCCTGCATTCTCTGTGATGACAGGAAACTGCAGCAGTTTGTAGACACTCAGGTTCCCTCCCACCCCAGTCCTTATCTTAGCCAGCATTGTTTTTTTCTTCTAGGCCACTTGTTGGAGTTAAGAAGCTGTGTAGTTGATTGACTGGAAAAGTAATTTTAAGTTTAAAATATGAAAAAGTACAAAACTAATGCATCCCAATATTTTCCTGAAGAAAAACTTTCTTGAAAGTCTACATCCCTTTGTTTCTTTAAAAATATATATATAATTTTTCTTTACTCCTGAGAATGTTATATAGTTATACTATAAAACATGGTCATAGCCATCTCATTTTTTTATCCAACATACACCACAAGTTGTCTCCAACATGTCCCTTTCCATAGTTTGTGTTCTATCTCTTTTGATAACCCACTGAGTTTGATTAGTGTCCCCCATATGTGCATGGGAGTGGGGCCGTCCTCTGGGGCATGGAAAGTATACCAGTGGCCACACGTTCAGAAAAGAGTAACATTCCCTCTCCAGCAGCTGTCAGCTGCTGGTCACTCCTCAGCAGGCAGCAGGGCCTGGAGAGCACATTCTTCACCTACGCTGGGACTCTGACTGGCTCGCTCTTGTGAAGGTCTTGTGCACATCATCACTGCTGCTGTGAGCCAATGATGGCAATACCCCGTCAAGTCAGAGCCCTGCTTCCCATTCTCCAGCTCTGACAGTCTTCTCCTCTTTTACCCTGTCCCCTTGGCCTTGTGGTGATGGGCAGATAAAGATGCCCCATTTCAGGTGGAACACTCAGTCTCTTATTCTCGGCACTTTGGCTGGTCATGGGTCTCAGCATTGGCTGATTGCCCACTTTAGGAAGAAGTTTCTATGACTAAGGTTGAAATTAGTCTGGGTCTGTGTATAGACATAAATATTAGGAACAATGACAACATGACCATTTAGCAAAATAGTAATAGGTCCTATGACCTCCCATAGCTGTGGGCTGTTGACTAGGGTTACAGTAGCAGACATGAATTCTCTCCTGTAGAACAGACCTCAAATCCAACCAGAACACAATTAGTTCCCCTGTAATTGTGCCACCAGTAGGTACATCTTCCCTGTCAGGTAGATAGTCCCTTATTCAGAGTCCAATAAGACCAATGGTTTCTTTGATTTCTCTGAAGCTTGCCCAGGAACTGTGAAATCTAGCCAGTGGGGAGGATGATTCTTGTTTTGTTTGATTTCTCTATGTCCTTTAGCATGATTGTGTGGTATATTCAGCAATAGGGCCTTACCATGCAGTTATGGTGCTGACCAAGCTCCATGGCAATAGCCTGTGCTGTTTTGGACACCTCTGGGGGATCTTGACCCTGCATTTAATAACCCATGTCTTCTGATGTACAGTAATTCTGTTTGAACCCTTTTTTAAGTTAGCTTACTAACTAGTGGGTTTCCATATAAGGCTTTTTCACACATCCTCAGTTTTGGTTAAACCCACCCTACGTCTGGGATTATAGCTGTGTGCTCCAAGGCCTGTTTATGTAGTGTATAGGATTGGCCTCAGTGTTTTATGCATTCCAGGCAAACATTCCCAGTTCCCTCTGGAGCCCTTCATTCCTCCAAAGTGACCGTCACTCATTCTCATCACCATTTTAATGCATATCATTATATCTTAACTGCATCTCTGTGTGGATAGTATGTAGTATGACCATGTGCTTTAAAGATATGGATACATGTCATCACAGTCTCATCTATGATTCGGCATAGCACCTCACCACTCAGTTTTGCTCTGGACTCTAGCCGTGCTGAGATGCCTGTGGATTTATTTACAGATGTAAATCTGTTAATATTTATATATTAACAGATGTTTAATATTTTCTCCTTGAATAATCTATAAGTTCCATTCTCCTATTGTTGAATATTTGGATTACTTCTGTTCTTTGCCACAATAAACAAGACCACAGTGAACATTTTAACATATTTTCTGCAGAAACCCTTGTACATATATTTCTGTAAGAAACTTACCTAGTGATCCCACTGGCCTGTGGGTGCCAACCTTCATTTTTGGCAGGAGAAGGCTAATTCTTCTTAGTATGATTGTGCCATGAATGTCTCTCTGTCCACACCCTTACCATTCCTTGACCAGGCTTCCAATCTTTGCCAGTCTAATGGCTGTGAAGTGATGTAAAACTATTTGGCATTTCATTCTGTGATTGAATATTTTCTTGCATATTTATCACCCATTTAGAAAAATTATGATTCTCATTGAATGTTTTCTTGGTGACTTTTCTGTAGTCACTGTTCTGTTGCCATGGAAAGAGCTTACATCTGATCCACACAAGGCAGAGACAGTGCAAGAAGCTGCCTGTGCCCAGTGACCCACCTCCTAATCTTTCCAAAAACAGTTTCATAGGGCCAGACATCCAAAAATATCAGCCTGTGGTGGCCGTTCTCATTCAGGCCACCACCGTGTGGCTATGCTTGTGTGTGTGTAGACCACAGGTGTGTGTGTGTGCGCGCATGTGTGTGGATCAGAGGACAACCTTTGAAAGTCAGTTTTCTTCTGTTTGTGTTTCTGGACTCAAACTCAGGTCATTAGACATGTCCCCCAAGTGCTTCTACCCAGGATCCATCTCTGGCCCCTTACCTTTTGTTACCACTTTTTTTTTTTTAAACCTTAACTTTTTTTGCCTTTTTAGTTTTTTCAACCTTACATTTTGTTACCAATTTTATTTTATTGTATATTTATTTGATTGTTGAGATTGGTAATTTCCAAATATCTATCTTATATAGTTTTAATAGTTTATAAACTACCTGTGTCTTCTAAGTATTGAGTTTTACTTAATTTCCCATGTCACCCTACCTGATATGCTAAGGAGTCACAGTTTCAAAGATGAGCTTCAACAACATTTGATTTTGTCCTGCTATGACTTACGTGTTTCTTCTGTCGGGATCCAGGATAATATAAACTTTATCCTATAAAGTTCAGGTTGTTTCACATCTTAGTGTAAAGTGGTAAAGTTAAAACAGAGGCCTAGAGAGTCTGCTTTCTCTGGGTCAAAGACCTGGTGGTGGCATTGTGGACTGCTAGTGACCTCATTAGTGTAATTCTGTATCTAAGCCTTTAAGTTAGACATTCCACTCTTTGGTGACAGCCTCTCCTCATTTTTGCCCTTTGGCTTATGTGTTCCTATTTTGATCTGCTGTTCTCTGGGCTCCAGGCCTCTAGGCCTGCCACTTGCTCAGCTTGCCTCTTATGACTCATGTCTTAAAACACCGTCTCCACAACAGTCTCCTGAGCTGACCCTCATCTTTAACAATGCTCCAGATGTTATCCAGTTGATGCATTGAAGCTTCTGTGCACAAACGCTGGCTCTCCCACCACTGTGAGGTGTGGGATGATATTCATCCATTTTGTATTACTCTCAGGAGGCAGACTAGCTTTATAAGGAAATGAGATTTACTTACCCCATTGTTTGGGGTCTGAAAACCCCAAAGCATTGTACAGGTCCTGGTAAGAGCCCCCCAGATGGCTCCCAGGTGGCAGAGTGTGTGTATGAGGAAGTCACATGAAGCAGAACATCAGAGAGACTGGGATTCCTTAGGTCCTTCTGAGGATGAACCCCGATATTCCAATTTGCCTCATTTTTAAAGTTCTCACCATCACCCAATGCCATGCAAAGAACCAATCATAACTCATGAGCCTCTGAGGTGTGTGTGTGGTGTGAGAGGAGATACAATGTCTGAAACTCAGCAGTGCAGTGTTCAGAGTTCTGGCTTCACACTCTTGTTAGATCTCCTTACTTGCTGTGTCTTCTCCCGATCCTCTGAGTGGCCACTGAGCATTGGCTGCTTCCTCAGGTCTTGGCAGAGTGATGCGTCATTGTGTTTAGACCTGGACTCTCCAGGGTCTCTGCAGAGACCCATGACTGCACCCGTGGGACTTATTTCTCACCTTCTGGAAGCTGCCTGTGGTTTTCGTCCCTTTCCCCCTCACCCCAACAGAAACAACATTCACTTGTCTTTGTGCTCCCAATTTCCCCTGCTTTGGGGAACTCACTCTGGTTAATTCAGCTTTCCTTTCTCTGGCTTTCTTCCTCCAGTCTTTCGATAGAACAGTCCACAGAACAGTCTGTTTCCTTTCTTTCTATCCTGTTGTAGTTGGGTTCTGATCTTCAATTGAAGCTTTTTTTTTTTTTTTTGGTTTTTTGAGACAGGGTTTCTCTGTGGCTTTGGAGCCTGCGCTGGAACTAGCTCTTGTAGACCAGGCTGGTCTCGAACTCACAAAGATCCACCTGCCTCTGCCTCCCGAGGGCTGGGATTAAAGGCGTGCGCCACCACCGCCCGGCTAATTGAAGCTTTTTAACAACTTTTCTCTCTTTCCAGTCTCCTCCATGTCTCCCTTCAGGACCGAGGGCCTAAGAGTACATCTGACTGGGTGACGCTACTGGTCACCGGAAGTGCCTGGCTTGTCAGGAAAGGCTTGGTGGCCATACTTGTGGGATACGTTTTAGGTCTGAGATTATTTACACTCTAGGGAGATTTGAGACTGTTTCTTGCCCTTCTTTCTTTGGCATCATTCTTTCTTGTCTTCTCTCTTTTCTGGCCGTCTTTTAAGCTCAGTCATTAGTTACCTGCCTTTCCTAGGCTGCCATTTGGCCAGCCAGCCTACCTTCTTTCTCAGAAGATGCTCATCTTCCTGGGTTCTCCATGTCCTTGCTTTGGTGTTCTAAGTGTATTCTTCCAAGTCAATAGCTCTCTGGAACTGGATTGGACCATCCAAATCTGACCTCGGATTTTCTTTTTAGGATCTCATAAGCTTCCCAGGTTCAGCGTGCCATACTACACATGATATTCTTTCTGTCCTTTCTTGTGAATTCCAGAAAGCCAGATATTTTTTTAGGTTTTGCTTTTAGGTCTTGTTACCTGAACTTCCCACACAGCTCTGAAGTCTGCTCTGTCTCCACCAACCTCATTGTCATAGCTTAGTGCTCTGTGTTCTTCCGGGTACCTCCGCGGTAGGCTTGTCCTGTAGCTTGCTGGTTCATCTTCCTTCTTTGAAATATATGGCTCTCACTCCTGGACTGTGTACTCCCTGTGATATTTCTAAACATATGCGCTGCTACCTGTGCCTTCAGCCCAAAGTCCCAAACTCTGTAGTGTCATTACAAGGTGCTCATGATTGGGCCCCACAACATTTTCAACTTTTTCTTTCTGCACCAAATTTGTATTCTCCACATAGCTATTGCTGGAATGTACCATGATTTAGTGCCCATGTTCTTGTGTTCTCTACACATTTGTGTGTGTTTCTCTACTTCTATCCTTCCTTTCTATTTTACCTGTTGTAGTTTTTGAAGTTAAAAATATCCATTCATCTACCCATGCATTATTTCATGTATTGATCCATCCATCTGTCCATTTGCCCATCTGTCCATTTGTCTGTCTGTGTCTGTCTCTTTACTGATCCAGCCACCCAAATACCTACCCACCCTTCTGCCCATTCATCCACCCACCCATCTGTTTGCATTACCACCCACCTACCCACCCATCTGCCCATCCATACATCCTTTGCACCCATCCTTCTGTCTATCCATCCACCCACATACCCATGTACCCACCCACCCACATATCCAGCCATCTATCTATCCATCAATTTATCCGTTTATCTACTGATCCTCCCTTTACTAAGTACTTTCTATATTTGAGGACCAATGTTCTTCTTACATGATCAGTCCCGATCATACCTCTACCTCCAGATAAACCAAGCACTCAGGTGCCTCCTGTGCTGGTGAGCTCTTCCAGAGAAGAATCCCGTGTTTGTTCAGTTTGCTCTCACAAACAGAACCTGACAAACAGGCACAGTGCTATTTGCTAAGGGAGGAGTTTTAGTGCTTGAACCCTGTCCTAGGAGCAGGAGCAAAGGTCCTTAATCGGAAGTCCTATTGTTCTCCCCCTCCAGGGGGTGCTTCTAATCTGAGTCTAAACCTGCCATCAGGGAGAGACACATTTTCCAGCCAGGCTCCACGTAGACCATCTTTTTCAGTTTCCTCTTCGATCATGTAGAAATAGAGGTGGAAGAACACTGCAGCAGTCTGTAGAGACAAGTGATGCCTGGCCTTGTGAAGTGAATCTTTGGTCCAGGTTTTGCTTTTGCTATATCTCACTTTGTTTATTTATTTATTTTGAGGAAGGTGAATGGTGGGGAGGAGACAGAGGTTCTGGAATCGTGGAAGAAAGGGATTTTTTTTCTTTTCCTTCCCCCCCCCTTTTTTTCCCCCAAGACAGAGTTTCTCTGTAGCTTTTGGAGCCTGTCCTGGAATTTGTTCTGTAGAGCAGGCTGGCTTCGAACTCACAGAGATCCACCTGCCTCTACCTCCCTAGTGCTGGGATTAAAGGCATGTGCCCCCACCGCCTGACCAGGAGAGAGATTCTAGAACAGAAGACACACAGGTGGCATTTGAGTCTGAAGAGCCATGTTTTTGAACTGAGTGTTTTGAGATTGCTATGAGGGGAACTGTAAACCCTTAGTAGAAGCTATTAAAACAATATGATAATTACAAAGATGAGTTGGCTTTCAGTATCAAATAATAAAATGTGGGGAAGGAGACTTAGGACTCCTAAGACAAGTAAGGAGGAAAAAAGGAAATACTGAGTACACAGCATGGCTTGACTCATGTGACTGTGCAGAAAGGAATGGGGTAGACCTTGCATATAATGGATCTGTATTCTCTAATAGTCCAAAGATGCCTGGTATGAAAGTAGATGGTGAAAGGAAATTGTTATAATCATATTTTGCTGAGACTGTCCAGCCACTTGATGGGAACTCACTCACTGCTGCTGAGGACTCCCCCCAATGGCGGAGAAGATGTGATGCTTGACATGGGGCAGTTAGCCCAAGGGTGCCTCTCCTCAGATGGGTCGATTTACAGTTTCAGATGGTCAGAATCTGTAACAAGTCTTTGAACAGTTAGTGTTGAGCATACCCAAGGCCAAGGACCGAGAATTCCTGTGTAAGCAAGGGGACAGGTAGCTCATCTCTGTCCTTTATCTTACTTAGACTCCAGGTCTCCCAAGAGGCAGCACTGACCACCAAAGTTCAAGAACCAGCTTCATCTCTGTCACTGGTTTGAACTTTCTTTTCCAAGAGGGATTGCTGTAGGACTCAGTGAAAATAATCCAGAGGGCCAAGAGAATGGTCCTTCACCTGTCTGCAAGGATCGTGGTCCAGTTTCCTCTTGGCTTTAACTGGGGGCTGGGCCACACAGTTTGTTAGCAGACTGTTTTATGTGCTGTGTTGTAATGATCTGTTGTTTTCTTTTCAGAAGGTGAGAGCAGCATCCGCTGGAGCCTTACCCAAAAGGAGGAATTCCAAGTTGTTTTTAGGTAAAACAGTTATCAATAGTGTGCATGCTATATTCTGTCTTTCTGTCCTGTTTCTAGGGACAGGGATGGGGATGCCGGGTTAAACACTGTCTCTACTTGACATTTCGCTAGCAGAGAAGAGTACTTAGAGCGTGGAGTCGGATCCCGGGCATTGAAGCAATTATTGCAGCTAGAGAGGAATTATAGTCTGCTTTTGGTTGCTTTCTGTGTGCCTCCTGTCTGTGTCTCTCTTTCTGTGTCTTGTTCTGTCTCTCACTATCTTTGTCTCTGTGTTGTCTTCTCCTTACCCTGTCCCATGTAGTTCGGTGGTTGAGTCTATTGCTCTCTACCTTATATTTTGGGACAGGGTCTCTCCTTGAACCTGGAGCTCAGCAATTCAGTTAGACTGACTGTCAGCTAGCCCCAAGACCCTCATGTCTCTGCCTCCCACACAGGGATTATAACCACCCACAACTACACACAGTAAAACATACACACTGGGATGTCCCAAAGGTATTAGCTATGGGGTTGGCCTACTAATTTTAGCACCCATCATTAATTCTTGCCTGCAACAATGATTGGTAGTGTTGTTTGATATTCTTTATTAAGAAGAGCTAGTCTTGCTTATGCAAATGATTGCTGATTTCTAAATCACATATCTAGCCTAAGATTTCCAAAAACATCTGAACACACTATTGTATACATGTGGATAAGTGTATGCATGCATGCATGTCTCTATATTTGTGTGTATTATATATGTATATGTATATATGTATGTATGTGCACTTATGTGGATGTAGGCACGTGTGTGTGTGTAATGCACATGCATGCACATATTTGACTGAAACCTGGCAGTGTCTAGAAGAACATACTGCAGATTGCTAACACTAGCTCTTTTCTTAGGCTAAGAAGGGCCTGATTCTGGTTTTCTTTTTGCTTATCCTTATTTAAATCTTTTGTTTGTTTAAGCCATAGTCTTGCTACAGGGCCCAGGCTGGCCTGGAATTCCTCTGCATAGATGATCTTCCCATCTCAGCCTCTTTAAGTAGTGGGATTACTGTGCTCATCACCACATCCCACTAGCTTTCCTCTGTCACTGTAATGAAAAGAGACTGAGAGATGGGGGTGGCTCAGTTGGTACTGTGGCCTGCCATGCACACACAAGAGCTTGAGTTTGGATCCTCAGCAACCACAACTACATAAATATCAGGTGTGGTAGCACATGGATAATTTCAGCACCGGGGGCAGGGAGCGCAGAGAGGGAGGCAGATCCCTGGAGCACACTGTCCAGCCAGCCTAGCTGAACTAATAAGACCTTGTTTCCCCCTCACCCACTCCGAAATAAGGTTGAGAGTGATCAAGAAAAATACTCGATGTCAACCTCTGGCTTTCACCTTACATGTGCAGACATGTATGTTCACACACCCGTGTGAATGTACAAACACACAGACATACATTCACCACACACACAAAGAGAAGACACATTAACTATTTGAGAAGGGAAGCCATTGAAGTAGGTTTGCTTCTACGCTTGGTCCTCAGCGCTGTGTGTCACCCAGGGTGTCTTCAGCTTCCCAGCTTATGGTTTTCTTCAGAAGAATCACCTCAAGATTCTTTGGAGTAGCTTTGCTTCTCTGGCGACCTTTTCATTTCCTCAGCTCACCCTGTGCCTCAGCCGCCACCTACCAACCAGACAGACCAAGCCACCGGAGAATAGCCTAGAATGAGCTCCAGGGCTGAAAGGGTCAAGTACATTGCGGTGCTTGAGTGATTGGTCTCCCAAGTGCCTGCCACTGTTATCTAGAAAGTGACTTTTTGCCAGTTAAATGACCTCAGCAATTGTAGGAATCATTGAACAATGTGACTCTGTTGTTACTGTAGTTTCAGTTTCTTGAGACAGGGACTCATGTAGCTTTGGCTACTCTCAAAAATCACCATAGTGGAGGCTGACCATGAACTTCCGCTTCACCACTTCCTTCACCTAAATGTTAAGAGACTGGTGTGTGCCACCACGGTCAGCTTTTTACATGCAAACAAAGCATTTTCTTTGATTCCATCAAGGAGTTAGCTGACTTCTTTGCTTTCAACTACGGTGTTGAAAGATTCTGAGGTTTTATTTTTCTAGCGATTATTTTGATTGCCAAGGTTATTGTCAGGGAACAGTTTTAGAAATGAAGGGGAAGGCAGCCGCTGATGCCCTGCTCTGCCTACTGCTGCATTTCAGAGGGGCCTTTGCTACAAGCTGCCGTCTGCACTTCCTCAGCAGTCCATGTCTCAGAAAACGGAAGGCTTCTCCGCAGCTCACAGGAGCATTGGATGGTCCTGTTCTTGTGCAGACCCAATGCAAGCATTCATAGCTGCTGCCAGTGTGTAGTTGTTGTGGCTCTGCCCCCAAGATGGCACTTCACAGCTCTTCTGTCTTCTTGCTCTTGTGTTCTTATTGCTTTGTCTTCTGCAGTGTTCCCTGAGCTCTGGTGAATATGATATAAATGACTTGTTTAGGGCTGAGCCATTCTCTGTCACATATTTTC
>JAQHUG010000202.1:2991225-3023543 GCA_028555095.1 Dicrostonyx torquatus
GTGAAGCCCCTGTCTTCTCCACATTCAGGAGACATAGACGAGCCCTAAAAGACACCATGATCTTTCTGAAGCTATGTCAGCTTTGCTTCAGAGCCGGGCCGCCCTGGGGTGTGTGTGTGTGTGTGTATGTGTGTGTGTGCAGAGGCTCCTCGTGTTATTTGTTAGGAATTTAGAGAAGATGATGAGGACCATGGAGGATCAGGCAGTCACCTATGGTGGCTCTAGAGCATCGTAGATCTGATCTGAGCTCCTGAAGAGCTCGTTCTGTGGAATCTACTTAACGGTCCAGGAGGTAACTCGCCCAGAGTTAGACGCTTAGTAAATGCTAGCAGGCTTTTCCCCTTCACTTTATTCAGGTCAGATAATATTTCAAATAGCATTGAGTGAATATGTTCTCTATAGGAAAGAAATAGGTAACACCTTACGTGTATGGAGTCTATTCACAAAAGCCTGAGATTTATTCTCTGTCCCTTAAACCATCTGTGTGTATAATATGTTAGTAGTAAAGGAGCATGGAGTGGAGCAGCTCATTTGAAACCTTTGTTTCCTCAGTTTCCTTCCTTCGTTTGCCGTGTTTGTGCATGGGAATGATGCAAAGCTGCCTTTGCCTTTGCCTTGAGAGTCATGCAGAGTAAATGTTTCCATACTTCTGCTATAGTATTGAACTGGCCATGTTTCTGATTGAACATTTTAGTTCTGATTTTTGTTATAGATGGTAGAGCCTCAATCATTTATGACACAGTGTCTTAGTGAGGGTTTCTATTGCTGTCAAGGGACACCATGACCACAGCAACTCTTACAAAGGAAAACATTTCATTGGGTGGCTACAGTTCAGAGGTTTATTCCATCATTGTCATGGTAGGACGTGGTGCATGTAAGCAGACATGATCCTAGAGAAGGAGCCGAGAATTCTGTATCTTGATACACAGGCAACAGGAAGTGAACTGAGGCATTGGGTGTGGCTTGAGCAAATATGAGATCTCAAAGCCCAGCTCCACAGTGATACACTTCCTCCAACAAGGCCACATCCAGTCCATCAAGGACACCTCCTGATAGTGCCACTCCCTTTGGGGGCATTTTCTTTCAAACCGTCGCAGATGGGCTACAGTCAAAGGCAGGCACACTATTTTTTTTTTTTTAAATGTGTATGAAGCAGAGGAATTTTGTGTTTTATCTTAGGTCCCAACATTTGCAAATATTTAAAAACAAAGAGAAAACAAAAGTATCTGGAATTTTGGACACTTCTGGTCTTCTTTGTTTGAATTATTCCTTTTAAGTTTCTTCTGTTGTTTCATAAACTGCCAGTTCTCCCTCTGAGACTGCCTTGTTAGGTTAGTAATCTGTCAAGTTGGGGGGGGTGTCATTATTTTGGTGTTTCTGAATCTTAGGATTTAGAGTCTTTTATTATGTTTGGGTTATGTTTTGGCTGTGTCTTATGTTTTACTTAAAAGGGTCCTGCTTTTGAGAGTGAAAAGCAGAGCTACACATGAAAGTAGGGCAACGTTTCATGAAAGGTAGTGATAGGGTTTAGATCCTTGGTTCTCAGGTGCCTGCTGTAGCCCAGTCATTCTCTTCTGGCCACTGAGTCTGTTTGTTTGTGTGACTTTGCTTGTGAATGGAACATCACTTGACTTTTTTGTTACCATAGTCCCAAACATATAAACACAAACATGACCTGGGACACTGACATCCCTGTGAGGGCAAGACTGTGCTGTCCATGTAAATATTATGACCAAACATCTCCTTGAGCTGTCACCTAACCTTTACCAGCGACGAGCCAAGCCCAGAGGGTGGCCTGGCAGAGGTTGGCCAGAGAGGCCTGTTGTACTTATAGAGAATTTGCTAGGCCCTAGGACAACAGGACTGCTCACATAATGGGTTCCTTCTGACTTTCGAGATTTCAGCCACTGTTAGAGGTGGGAGGACAGAGAAAAGAAGAGACAATGAGGGAGATGGGGTGGCTTTCTAAACAGCTACTGCTTATTGGAGACCTACCTTGTGCTGGGTTTCTTCTCTGCCACGTCTCATTTCTCTCCTCTGTAAGAGGAGTGCTTTTCTTTCCATGGTGAACATGAAGGAAGTGCAAAGGTTAGATAGAGTCTGTGACTTCCTTAAAGTTATAGCAAATGTGTGGACCAGCATTAAAGCCAGCTTCACCACTCTCAATGTGCCTCTGGACAGGGGAAATGGCTCAGTTAATAAAGGGCTTGCTTTGCAAGCCCAGGGGCCCGCATTGGTCCCCAGACCCTGACATCCCCATGGGTGTGGTGATATATACTTGTAATCCCTGGGATTGGCACTGGGAAGGCCAAAACAGGCAGATTTCTAGGGCTCACTGGTCAGCTGATCTCGCTGAATCAGTGAGCTTCATGCTAGTGAGAGACCTCTTAAAATACAAGATGGATGACTCCTGAGGAATGATATCTGAGGTTGACCTTTGGCCTTCACACACACACACACACACACACACACAGAGAGAGAGAGAGAGAGAGAGAGAGAGAGAGACGCATGCATGTGCACATACACAGTTTGTTTCCTTTGTTCTGGTGAAATTATGGCCCTAAACTCTTAGTGGAAACATTTGTTTCCTTAAAGCCTATAATTCGATTTTTAGCATGTATGCCCACTCTGTGAGGCTTTATGTTGTGATCCAGTCATTGATGAACAAATATTCACCTTTTAGGAAAGATGGCAGGGTCTGTGTCTCCTGGAGTGGAGCAGGGGCAGATCCTGTGGATTCCCTGTGAGGGTGGCACTAGTTCAGGCCTCCTTTTTCTCACTTCTTTTCTTTGTTTTTATTCTCTCCTTAGATCTGGATATGGATGATGACTTAAATAGTGACGATTACGAATATGAAGACGAAGCCAAACTTGTTATATTCCCAGACCACTACGAAATAGCCCTTCCAAACATCGAGGAGTTGCCAGCCCTGGTCAGTGAGTGTACACATGGCTGTGTGTCTTGTGTGTGTGTGTGTGTGTGTGTGTGTGTGTGTGTACACGTGGCTGTATGTCAAGTGTGTGAGTGTGCACGTGGCTGTGTGTCAAGTATGTGTGTGCGAGTGTGCACATGACTTCGTCAAGTTGTGTGAGTGTGCATGTAGCTGTATGTCAGGTGTGTGTGTGTGTTTGAGTGTGCACTTGGCTGTGTGTCAAATGTGTGTGTGAGTGTGCACATGGCTGTATGTCGTGTGTGTGTGTGTGTGTGGTGGGGTGGGGAAGGCTGGTCCAGAAGAAGAGGATAAAATGGAGCAAAAACTGGGTGTGGTGGCACATGATTGTGATTCCAGCACTAAGGATGCTGAGGCAGGAGAATTGTGAGATTGAGACTAGCCTGGACTAAACAGTTCAAGGCCACGCAGGGCCACATAATGAGACCTGTCTCAAAAAACAAAACAAAATAGAACCCCCAAATAAATAAATGAAAACAGTGTGAACAGGAGTATCTGTCTCCTCTGAGGTCTCACAGAGTGGCTTTTCATTATTGCTGCCCAGCCCCCATCTCTGTTGGGTTTTCTTTGCCCATGGGGCTGGGCTCTTTCTAGGCTGGGCTGGCTCCTGTGTCTGTTGCTGAGATTGTCAAAGATTGCACCTCACAGGTGCTGGAACAACTGGAGAGGGACTGTTTTGGTTGGAGGGATGGCTGTGTGTTTGTCAGGTTTTCACGCTGCCTTTCCGTGTAAAATTTTGTTTGAAGACTGGAAGAGTTTGCCTGCTGGAACAGCGGCAGCAGCACAGTTATAAAAAGAAACAACTGTTCTCACATCCCGGCCTGGGCAGCATGGGGAAGACATGCTCACCTCAGCTTTGCTCCTCTGAGAACCAAGATGACTCTTTCAGATTTTTGGTAGTGAGCTCACCCTACCCTGCTCCCTTCCTTTTACTTGCATCTTTTCCAAGTCAGTTTCAGGGAAAGGTCTTGCTTTTCCTGGAGAAAACGGGTGCTGGGCTGGTGGCAGGATGGGGAAGCTGCCTATTGCATTTGATTCTGGAGTCCTCAGTGAAGTCACAGGACTGCTGTGACCCATGATGTCCTTCTTGCTTCTCCCTCGCTTCCCGTGTGGCTTCCAACACTCTGTCCCCCTTCTCTTTCACCTTGAGTATGAATACCTCTGTTTCCTATAACCTGGTCCTAGAGGGCAGTGGGGCAAGATGGGTTAAATTTAGACATGCCAGCTCATTTTCCCCTCTTCAGACTCCGCCAGAACCAAAGCCAGGCCTGGGAGTCCCAGAACCTTCTGACGGACCCTAACCAGCAAGAACCATCTACTCAGTTGCTCCTGCCCAAAGGGGATGCTTGTGCTTAGAGTTTCCATGTTCAGAGGGACTAGGTTTCTAACATAACCTATTTTCTTCTGATCTACCATATAGCTAAATTTAAGACCATAGAAATAAGAGCACTGTGCATCTGTTGGCTACAGCCCTCCCACTTACTAAATGCAAGGCATCCTTTTCCATATGAGGTGTTCAGTGAGGCTTGTGGAAATGAAATTCCTGTTGCTTTCTCGGATTTCCCGTGTTGACTCATATGGCTGTTACCAGGAATAAAATACGTTAGTGGATAAAAATGGTCTTAACCTGAAGTGCACCAACGCTTACGTCTCTAAGGCCGAGAGCTTTTATTTTTATTTTATGTGCATTGGTGTTTTGCCTGCATGTACGTGTGAGGGTGTCAGATCCCCTGGGACTGGAGTTACAGATAGTTGTGAGCTGCCGTCTGGGTGCTGGGGATTGAACTGGAGTCTTTAACCCTGAGCCATCTCTCCAGCTCCAACACTGAGAGTTCTTATTGCTCCAGTTCACTATAATCCTGGTTTTGCTGTGGGAAGGGAAGCAAAGAAGCACATTGTGACTATGTGAAGGTTTCTCTGTGAGAAATGTAAATATTAAGAAAAAGCCTCAAACCAGGCCTAGTGAGTCATGCTTGTAATCCAGCACCGGGGAAGCTAAAACAAGAGGATGGCTAGAAATTCAGTGCTTCAGAGTAAGATCCTGTCTCAAACAAACAAACAAACAAACAAACAAACAACAAAACCAAACCAAAATAAAACAAAAAACACCACCAAACCAAACCAAAACTCAAAAGAAAAATGAAGACCAATTTCCCATACACTACTGTTGAAACATTCCTTTATTCAGAGAGTAAGTTGAAAGATGTAAGGACACGCCCTACAAATCCCAAGCCAGCAAGAGCCATCAAAAATCTTTAATAACAGTCTTTGAGAATACTTTAAAATGAAAATTTGAATAAAATGTCTTTTTAAGAAATGGTTTAAAAATGGAAAACGAAAGAACTCTGAAGGCGAGCCACTTGAGAAGAAAGCTGGGTTTGCAACCCTGGTACTAGTCGCGGGCATTAGCCACACCCAAGAGTTTAGTCAGGTCTCCTTTACATGCATTAGCTACGCTTTACTTTCTTTTAAACTTTTAAATAAAAAGAAAATGCTTAGTCTAAAAACAGGATCAAGGTCTTTTGGGTGTGTCACCACAGAGCATTTTGAGTTACCCCGAGGCAGAACACCTCTGAGTGGATGGGCTCACAGTGGGGACCCCAGAGCCTGGCATCTGGAGCTCAGAGAGTGGGGGGTTTGGCCTGCTCAGCAGCCCTGGGTGGAGCAGGCTGTCCCGAGCTTGCTCATTGCCACAGTAGACCCCATCGTAGCCGAGTCCAGCCCAACAGTGAGGTCCCTGGGTGTGCTGGGAAGAAAGACTACGGTTTGGAATTTGCCACACTCAGCTAACACAGATGTCAAAACATCAGGAGCACAGACAGAGGTGACTGAAAGTAGAAGTCAACAACGAGGAAGGACCAGAGCTTGAATACGTGGCCTCTCAAGGGTAATTATTGTTAAGTAATTAATTTTAAAAATTATTGTGTTCAGCAGGTGTCTAGCAAAATTTCTTATTTTTTTCCTTTCTTTTTCAAATTACTTCATATATAAAATCAGAATCTTAGGGCTAGGGTGTGGTGGCTCGCAGAGTCTGATTACACTGTGCAATGGCCTTTTGTTTTGTTCTGCTCTGAGACAGGTCCATGCCCCGTAGTGTAGGCTGTGTGCCATCTCAGTCCTCATGACTCCTGGGATGTGTTCTGGGATTCTGATCTGTCTTCTCCAATATTTAATATCTTTTCTGGTGAAAACATTCAGAATCCTTTGTTATGTGTGAAAATGCGCTGTGTTTGAATACCCAGAGTTTCTTGACAGAGCCAACACTGACATCCAAAGTGGTTGTACCAGCTTGCATTCCCACCAGGAATGCAGAAGTGTTCCCTTTTCCCCACAACCTCTCCAGCATAAATTATCATCAGTGTTTTTGATCTTGGCCATTCTTATAGGTGTAAGATGGAATCTCAGAGTTGTTTGCATTTCTCTGATGACTAAGGATGTTGAGCATTTCCATAAGTGTCTTTCAGTCAATTTAGATTCTACAGAGCCAACCTTCATCTCTCTGGCTCCATCCTCTCCCTAGCTCAAGTTACCCACCGGATTAGTAAACTTAATGGGACTAACTTTTTAATGTTCCACGCTTGAGTGAGAACACGTTGTACCCGTCTTTCTGTGCCTGGCTGATTTCATTCAACATAATGGTCTTCAGTTTTATCTGTGCTGTTGCAAACGATAGGATCTCACTAACTGTCATAGATACACAGCGTTCCATTGTGTGTAGGCATCACGCTGTCTGCCCAGCGAGCAGCTGATAGCACTTAGTGCATCCTCTTTTCTTGCCTATTGTGACCAGCACTGTGACAAATATAGGGATGATGCTGAGTTTCTTAAAATTGAGCAATTAATTCTCAGGGGCTGGTTTGAGCTAGTTCCAGGGAATCACTGGATTGAGGCTTCTGAGAGCTGAGGTGGAGTCCAGGTCTCCTCATTTCAATCCAGCATCAACTCAAGGGGAACGGACTTGGTGTAGGTATAGGATCATCAGCCTGACTTCAGCCATGACCCATGAAAAGGATGATTTCTGAAAACACTAGGCCTGAGGAAGTTTTGTTGGATGTCGCCTGAAAAGAAATTGAAAGAAAAGAGGTTTTTATCTGACTCTTGAATGTCAAAACCCCTGTCAATGATGTGTGTGGTGTGTGGAGGAAGTGCCTAGGAGGGTGGAGCATGATCCAGGCAGCTGCTGCTGGGGATGGGAAGCTGCATTGAGGATATTGGCTGCTGGGGTGTGATACTAAGACTCTGCCAGGTGGTGAGAGATGCACTGTGATGATTGACAGCATAGTTCACTGTAGGGTGTATACATGACGGATGAGTAGGGGTGCCCATGTTGAAGGTCTAACTATCCACGCATGCCTGTGCTCATAGGACTAAGTTTTCTGAGGCCCCAAAGAATGTGATTGGCTTTCACTCTGCATACATTTTCCAGATTTATTCACACTGCATCATATATTGGAGTCCTGTTTCTTTTTATTACCAAATAAAATTCCATTTTGGTTTTTCATTCTACTTATCATTGCTAGGCATTTGGGCGGCTTTCGTTTTGTAACTAAAATGCTGTTACAGCTCTCTCTGACTCCGCCCTCTTGTAACTACATTTTCCTGTCTTGTGGATGTATCTCTCGCTGTTGATCTGCTGGGTCCTGCGGCCACTGTGTGATCATTTGAAGAACGGCTGGACTGTTTTCAAAGTGGCTGTACTGTGACTTTCCAGCAGAATTTATGTCTTACAGGAGCTAGGGCATAGCTTGTACATTAGACATGCATGTTGAGAGAAAGCAGAGGGCACCCAGGAGGCGTCACACATGTGCCTGTGAGTGTGCCTGTCTAGCGCAGAGACACCCAGGCATGTCCTCTGCCAGGCTCACGTCTGTGTTAGACTAAGAAGAGCTGGACTGTGTGCGTTCCATTCAAGTGCCCTTGACCCTGTGCCACGTGAGTTGAGGATATTGGATATCTTGGTATTAGGAGGAAACACAGCCCTTGGGCAGATTCAGGGCATTCCTGTTCATAACTTGCTCCCTCACCCTTTTCACCCCACTTGCTAAGTGGTAGGGATTATTCCATGTGAATGCTAAGCTTGAGCTAATGAGTGGAATCTTCTTCTGTGTTCTCATGTCATGGCAGTACCCCGAGCTCATGCCTGGGTCAAATCTGGGTAGATTGGGAGAACGGACCTCACTGTGGTGATTGAGTTTCTGCAGTAAGGCTGCTGCATTTCTAAATCTGGAAGCTGAGTTTTCAGTGTTGTACCTGGCTTTGCCTCCTAGGTGACGATCGCTTGTGATGCAGTGCTCAGCTCGAAGTCGCCGTACAGGAAGCAGGATCCAGACACGTGGGAAAATGAACTGCCAGTATCGAAGTACGCCAACAACCTCGCCCAGCTGGACAACGGGGTTAGGATTCCTCCCAGGTGAGAGTCTGCCAGCAAAATGGAGTATTAGCCCCCCAAATTAGTCAAAGAAACATCTGATTTTCTACCTTTTCTCTGAATTAGCAGTATTATATTTTCTTAGCAGATGCCTTTTAAAACAAGTCCAATAAAAACTAAAAATTGTTAATAGAAACAAGTCAGGCTCCGACAGACAAAATACGTTTTCTCTCATATGTGTACTTAGATTTAAATCTATTTAAGTGTTTATACACATATACACATATGCACATATATATTGTGTATGTACAGATCATGAAACTTGAAAGGGTTTCATGATGGCAGGAAGAGGTCTTAAGTGATGGAGTAAAGGGGGACAATGGAGCACACATGATATGAAAACAGAAGGGGAGAGGTGTGGGCATGGGGTGCTGTGGAGGAAGACTTGTTAGAGCTAACTATGATGACCCACATGCATGGAATGTCCTAAGGAGACCCACCATTTTGTATGCTCACTTTAGAAATTATTTTACAAAAGAAAAAAGAACAACATAGATAAAAACTTCTTTCTGAGCAAACCCGGACCTTTGCAGCCGGTGCTGAGCTCTCAGGCCTAAGCCTAAGCCCAGGCCCTGTCCTGCAGTGAAGCTGGGGTTTACAGACACGTGCAGCTCTGCACAGGGACCTTGCACTTGGCAACACCGCCTCCGCAGTGTGTGGGATGGTCAGACACGCCAGTTGAAGCCGTTGTCCTCTACCTCACGCTGGCGGTAGAGGGGTGGATCAACTCTCAGCCTTGGCGACGACTTATCCCCTGCAGTTTCTCATCGGGCCCGGGCTCCAAGTCTCTGTGGTGGTGGTCACTTGGTGACAAATCTTGTGCTGGCTTCTTCCCTTTCTTATTTTTCTTCCCCATTCTGCTGGGATCAGCTCCACACATCCAGATATATGTGTCTGAGTTCATACTAGGGGATCTGACTTGAAGCAATGCTGGGTTGTCTCCAGTAAGCCAGAATGCTCTCTGGGATGCACTAACATCTCTGAAGGCAGATCTCAGAGGGATGGAGCAGATGGTGCTTAAGTTTGGTCACTTACTTTCTTAATTTAGAATTGGAATAGGTGCGTCAGTCATTTTTTATAGGAAACGCCTGAGCTAGATCAGCCGTTAATGGAGGAGCATTGGTCTTCACTCATGATTTTGGAGGCATCATGGTTAGCTGGCCCATGGTATCACTTGTGGTTGCTTTTAGTCAGTGATGATACACGTACTGTGGGGAACCTATGGTAGTATGGTCTGTTTAGCTCATGGTGGGATGAAAGGAGAGAGAAGAGGGGGTCCTGAGCTCTAAAGTTCCCTTTGAAAGTATTTCCCAATGGGTGTTGAAGAGGTGGCTCAGTGGTTAAGAGCACTTGCTGCTCTTGCAGAGGGCCCAGGTTTGGTTCCCAGAACCCACATGAAAGCTTAAAACTGTCTGTAACTATAGTTCTAGGGGATCCTGTGCCCTCTTCTGTCTTCCACTGGCACGGAGCACATACACAGTGCACTTGCATCATGAAGGCAAAACACCTGTACACATAAAATAATAAAAGTAAGTGAAACTTAAAAAGTACATTCGATGAACCCAAAACTTTCTCTTCAGCTATACTTCTTTTAAAAAGTCTTATCAGGGTATATTAATTATACATAATAATGTTTATTTTATTAATAATCAATAATTTAACATTTATTTTAATAATGTTTAATTTTTATACATAGTAAGGGTTCATGTTTCATTGTTGTTTAGTTAGTTCTTTTTCCGTGGTAAACCACCATGACCAAAATCAACTTGTGGAGGAAAGGGTTGATTTCAGCTGATCCTTCACTGAGGAAAGTCAGGGCAGAAACCCAAGCAAGGCTGGAACCTGGATGCAGGAACAGAGCAGAGATCATGGGGGATGCTGCTTACTGGCTTGCTCCTCAAGTCTTGCCCAATCTCCTTTCTCATACACTTCAGGACCTCCTGCATCCATCATCAATCAAGAAAACACCTTCCATGTTTGCCCGCAGACCAATCTTATGGAGGCATTTTTTTTATTGTTAAAAGAAAAATTTACATTTACTCCCCTTGTTCCCGGCCCTCCCGCTCCCCCTGCTTCCTTAAGATGGGGCAGGATACCCTGCCCTATGGGAAGCCCAAGGCCCTCCCCCCTCCATCTCGGTCTAGGAAGATGTGCATCCATATAGAATAAGTTCCCAAAAAGCCAATACATGCAGAAGAGCTAGGTCCCGGTGCCATTATCATTGGTTTCTCAGTCAGTCCCCACTGGCAGTCACATTCATAGGGTCCAGTTAGGTCATATGCTCATTCAGTCTTGGTCCAGCTGGATTCGATGAGCTCCCAATAGATTGAGCACACTGTCTCTGTTGGTGGGCCAGTCCCTCACGGTCCTGACTTCCTTGCTCATCTTCTCCCTCCTTCTGCTCTTCCACTGGACCTTGGTAGCTCAGTCCCTTGTTCTGATGTGAATGTGGGTCTCTGGCTCTATCTCCATCCATCATGCGAAATTTCTATGGTGACGATTAAGATATTCAACAAAGTAACTATGGAGGCATTTTTTTAAATTGAAGTTCTCTCTTCCAAAAAAACTCTGTCAGTTGACATAAAGACTAACCGCATGGTTATGATGTTTTCATACATGTATGTAGCATATGTGTGTAACTGGTTTGCTCACATTCACTTCTGTATCCCTCTCCTACACTCCTACCTTTCCTGTGGATCTTCCCTCCCCTTCTAGACCAGTCCCTTTTACTTTAATGCCTTCTCTTTTGGAACTCCATGAGTTTAATCAAGGGGGTGAAAGATTGTTTATGGGAGCGAGGGAACCTCACCAATGAGTATGCCACTGAAGAAAATGGTTTTCCCTTCCCGAGCAACCATTAATTACTTGTAAGTTCTCAGGGCGGGGCAGGTCTCATGAGCATCTTCCTACTGAATGTGGGAATGGGCCCAATCTTGTCACAGCCACTGTGACTTCAAAAGTGCCTTGGCTGTGTCATGCCCAGTGGGATGTGTTCCACAACGCTGTACCCCTCATCTTTCAGCAGTTTGTGAGCCCTAGAGGAGGTGATGTAGAAGTCCCAGGTATGGTTGAGCATTCAACAGTCCCTCATTTTCAGCATGTGGGCTGGTTTTTAGTCTCCACAGTACCTGCTGCCCACTGCAAAGAGAAGCCTCTTTGACCAGAGCTGACTATACCGATAACAATAACCTACAACCCCAAACGTAAATACCTAGACAGCTGTTTCACAGGTACGTTATGCTCGCTCCTAAACTATGCTGGCTTCCTAATACCACACAGAGGACTGTGCCTGTAATATTTCTTCCCGGGACATGCCCAAGTTGGACTATTGCATAGTTTTAAGCCACATCAATTTTACCATATATGGGTAATGCTTTGGAAATGCTTGAACATGGGATCCTTCTTGTTTGTACCCTGTTCAGGAGCCACTGTCCTGCAAGTGATAGTTTGGAGGACATGGCCTCTTTCTTGCCTTTGTATAATGTACCAGTTTTCTAAAGAGCCATGCTGGAGGTGCTGATAGTCTCTGGCCCAGTCTGGGAGGCAGGCAAGGCACTGGATGGATGGACCCTTGCTCTGGATGGAGAGCAGTAATATCCTGGGGTGAGAACCCGGGGAAGTGCTTCCAGTGGGAGGCACTGTTCATTTTTAGCATGTCAGTGTTTTCCTGATGTGCTAGCTCTTCTGACTGTTCTCTCTCGTGACTTTTCAGTGGCTGGAAGTGTGCCCGATGCGACCTGCGGGAAAACCTCTGGCTGAATCTGACTGATGGCTCTGTTCTGTGTGGGAAGTGGTTTTTTGACAGCTCAGGGGGCAATGGCCATGCACTGGAACATTACAGAGACATGGGCTATCCTCTCGCCGTGAAGCTGGGCACCATCACTCCTGATGGGGCAGGTGAGTGTGACTTTGTATGATTGACATTTCACGTTTATCAGCTCAGTCCTGAGACCTGGGTTTTGCCTCTTATTAATTGTGGTATGAGTACTTGAGATCCCTCTTCCTGGGGACATTGATGGAGCTTCTTTTGTGTTTATTCATGAGCTTAAAGTACTTATCCCAGTGACATGCAGGAAGGTGTGAGTAACATTAGCTGTTGTTTATTTCATGGCTAAGGGGACCCAATCAGGAAGTAGATCTAGGAAGAGAATGTGCATAGTGACTCCTCTATTAAGATGGCAGGAGGCAGCCCTAGAACTCATTGTGGACATTATTAGTACCATTTAGGGAAAAATGACATTATGAGAAACCAGTGGGCTTGGAGAGATATCTGGCTCAATGGTAAAGATGCTGCTACCAAGCCTGACAGCTTGTTCATGGAACAGTTTGATTCTTGGGACTCACATGGTGCAAGGAGAGACAACTCTCACATGTTGTTCTCTGATCTCCATATGTTTTCTGTGCCATACAAAAGTGTGTACCTGCAAGAGCGTGTGCGTATGCACAAGAATGCATGTGTATACACGCACAAAATAGATATAGATAGATGATATATAGGTGGGTAGATAGATAGAAAGAAATGTGAAAATAAAACAAACAAGCAAAATTTCCTGTGCTATGAGTCCCAGCAATGATGATTCTCATATCTTCAGAGGGTTCAGTTTCTTGCAGGCACAACCAAAGCCATCTTCTCTAAATGGTTAGCTTTGGACCACCTCTGCACACCTCATTCATTCCCTGTTGTAAGGAGAAGCAGGCTGTGTCCCACTGCCCAGCTAGCTTAACCCCTGAAATAACCACACAGAAATTGTATTAATTAAATTACTACCTGGCCCATTAGTTCTAGCCTCTTATTGGCTAACTCTTACATCTTGATTCAACCCATTTCTACCAATCTGTGTAACATCACAAGGTCATGGCTTACCAGGAAAGATTCTAACCAGTGTCAGTCTCAGGCAGGAGCTTCATGGCGTCTGCCACACTGCCTTCTTCCTCACAGAATTCAGTTTTCTTTTCCACACCTATCTAAGTTTTTCCCTATCAAAAGGCCAAGGCAGTTTCTTTATTCAAACAATGAAAGCAACAAAAATACAGAAGGACCTTCTACACCAATTTCCCTCACCATTTTGCGATGGAAAAGGGAAGTAATGCCAGGTCAAGACACAGCACTGAGCAGTGGTCATGAGGACCTGTCATCTTGTTGTCATGGAAACAGTTTTTTATCTCACATCTAGAGCATCACCCAGCCCTAGTGTCTCTATCTCTTCAACTGTGGTCTCTGTTCCTTCTCTGCTTTAAGTTGTGATGATGACTGTAGAAGACTAAAGATGCTCATCTTCTCTCTTTCCTCTTTGTGATGACCTGTGATGGAGTTAGCCAGCCTCAGAGTTTATTGGTCAAAGTCTTCCTATTCAGGGTTGGTCTTCAGGTCTCACTATTGTTTTTCGATGAGCTGGCTTAGTTTCCATTCACTTTATGATTGAGAGCTAGCAGTTAGGTCTTGTTAGGATTCTTTGGTTTCACATTTTGAAGAATTTTCCTGCTTTCAGATTTCATGAAATTTATTATCATTATCATTATCATCATCATTATTATTGGTGTTTTGAGATAGTCTTACTGTACATCTGGAAGCCCTCAGACTGACTATGTAATTTAGACTCGCCTCAGACTTGCCATTCTCTTCAGGGAATTACTTGAACTCATTAAAGAAAAGCGATTGCAAGAGTGTGAGTTGAAGGTGCAAAACATTTTCCAGCCAAGTGAATGCACTGTAAACCAAGTCTCATTCTGAGCATTCTGGGATTTAAAGAGGAATTCAGGCTCTGCACTTGAGGTCAGCACTGCAAGAATACTGACAGGTGATGGCCAACACTAACAAGACTGCTTGATGGGTAATGAGTACCCAGTAATGGGGGTACCTGATACAGAAAGCCTTTTCCATGTTCTTAGGGGGTTATAGAAAGGTTTGCAATGCAGGAATTTGTGAGGGCTTGAATGAGAAACGTTTCCCGCAGGATCATGAATGGACACACTTGGTGCTCTGTTGCTGGCACTGTTTTGGGGGAGGTTATGGATTTTAGAGCATGCAGTCTTACTAGAGGAAGTATGTCATTGGCGGTAGGCTTTGAGAGTTTATATAGCCTTGGAGGCCACTCTTAGCTTCCTCTGTGAGGCTGAGGTGTGATCTCTCAGTTTTCTGGTCTGCACCCCTCTTGCCACACCTCCCCACCATTATAGATTAGCCCTCTGGAACCATAAGTCCAAATAAACTCTTCCTTCTATAAGTTGTCTTGGTCATGATATTTTATCATTACTAAAAAGCAATTACTATAAGAAGAGAACACTGCAGTTTAGACCTTCCTATGTTCTGTGCCATCTTGGGCAGTGTTTTATAGAGCCATGTCTTAGGACTGCGATGAAACACCATGGCCAAAATCATGTTGTTCATCCCTGAAGGAAGTCAGGACAGGAACTTAAAAACGGTACAGGAACCTGGAGGCAGGAGCTGGTTCAGAGGCCATGGAGGGTGCTGCTTACTGGCTTGCTTCTCATGGATTACTTAACCTGCTTTCTAATTGAACCCAGGACCACCAGCCCAGGGATGGCACCACCCATGAGGGGATGGGCCCTTTCACATCAATCATTAATTGTGAAAATATCCTAAAGACTTGCCTGCAACCTGATCTTATGCAGACATTTTTTTCAATTGAGGTTTCTTCCTCTCTGAGGAATCTAGCTTGCATCAAGTTGACATAAAACTAGTCAGCACAGAGCAGTATATAAGAAGCCCAGTTCTCAAGACAACTTGACTGTGATGGTTTCTCTCATGATTTTGACAGGCCCTAAAATC
Source organism: Dicrostonyx torquatus (assembly GCA_028555095.1). NCBI lineage: Eukaryota > Metazoa > Chordata > Mammalia > Rodentia > Cricetidae > Dicrostonyx > Dicrostonyx torquatus. The sequence continues at coordinate 3,006,394 of JAQHUG010000202.1, forward strand.
ACCTATGACATGTTTGTGAGGGGTTTAATTTACTGGAAAGATTGACCCTAAATGGAACCACCCTACGGGTTCCAAAGTTCAGAACAGGGAGAAACAGGTTGAGCAGCAGCGTTCATCCCTGTCTGCTTCCTGACTGTGGATGCCACGTGACTAGCTGCCTCACAGTCCTGCCTCCATGACTCCCTCACCTGAATGAAACAGTCCCCTCAAATTGTGAGTTAAACCCTTTCTTCTTAAGCCACCTTTGTCAGGTATTCGTCACAGTATTGACCAAGGGGACTAATACAGGGCCAGCTCCACCTATCAGCAAATGTAGGGATTTACAATTCTAATATGTAGTGGAGATCCCGAAGAGCATCGCATCTGGCTTGGATTCTGGAGTGTTAGCACCTAGGCTTTCAACTGCCTCTTGTGATGTTACCTTTATTGCTGATACCTTTTGTTTGAGGTGTTTGAATCTCATCTGAGTTCTTCCTGAAGGGTTCAAGGTCTTTGCAAAACTTAGCTATGAGAGGACTTGGAAAACCGAGAGTTCTGGTGAGTGAGGATTGCTTGGGCATTTGGTTTCTTCAAGCGACTCCACATTAGAGGTTTTGGTGTCCAGAAATTGACTTGCTAAGGTGTAAACTGTACAATAATAAAAAAAAAAAACAAACCTTTGTGAAGCAACGGGCAGTTGGTTCACCAGAAACTGGCTCCCCTGCTGCTCTGCTGAGTCAAAAATCCACCCTGGAGTGACCCTAATTCTCCCATGGCCCTGTGTAAAACAGAATACGGACACTAATAGTGTGAAGTAAGGCTTATACCTCATTCATCTTTGGATTCTATACAAAATCTTAAGCATATTAGGTAAGTAAGCATTTAAATAATTAGCTTCTATTTAAGTGGGTCTGTCATAAATAACACAGGTTAATTCTTTTTCCTGTGTGTCTTTACATTTATTAGTGTGTGTGTTCATGTGTCCAGATGCAATGTGTATATGTGTTAAGATCAGAGGTCATCCTTGAGTACGGTACTTTAGGCACCATTGGGCCCTCTTTGGCCTGGAGCATGCTGATTGGGCCAGGCTCCTGGCCAGTGACCTCAGTCATCTGCCTGCTTCTCCTCTTCATTGCTGGGATTACAGCTCCATGCCACCATGTTTGGCTTTCTTACGTGCATTTGAGGATCAGACTCAGCTTCTCATGCTGGCTAGGGCATCTTCCCAGCCCCAAGTTTCTGTGTTTAAGTTGTCATCATTTCAGTCACAGTAAAGTTGTCACTAGAGTGACATCATTTCGCACCCCTTCCAACAAATCCTGGATTACTGTGGTATAATGAGCCTTTCCCTGTCCTACCAGTCAGCTCCCAAATCATGACAAGGAGACATTAATTATGAAAGCTTGGCCTTAACTTAGACTTGTTTTTAACTAACTCTTATAACTTAAAATAATCAATTTCTATTAATCTGTGTTCTGTCGTGTACTGCCCATCCTGCTTCCTTTGTCCTTGAGTCTCTGACTTTCTTCATCCCAGAGTCCTCTCTGTCCCCGGAAGTCCCGCCTAACCTCTTCCTAGCCATTCATTATTTTGTTACGTCAATCACAGCAATACATTTTCACACAGTGTACAAATCTCCCACAACTTTTGAGTGATATTAAAACCTTTACTGATCTGCCATTTTACTTGAATTTGCTTTTCTACTGAGGCTGAACAGTTTTCATTATATTCTTCATCTGATTTTTTTTGAGATAAGGTCTCATGTTATCCTTACTAACCTTGAACTCCTGATGATCCTGCCTCTAAATTTGAGTGTTGGGATTATAGGCATGTATCATGCATGTAACTTTTCATTATATTCTTGGCTATTTTTGTTGTTTTTCTTCTGAAAATTTTTTGACTATCCTTTTTTTTTTTCCTTTATGATACATGGTCTTGATGTAATATAGCCCAGGCTGGTGATGAACTCACTTTGTAACCCAGGAAGTCCTGAACTTGTGATTCTCTTAAGTCTACAGTTCTAGAAATAGACTGCCACGTGCAGCAGCCAGGGTCTTCTCTGTCAGGACATGTGTAGGTATTTTTATTAGGTGTTGTGGACTCCTCCTATTTTTATCTGTTGTAGCTATTGTTAAGGTGAAGGACTAGAGAACTTTGAGGGCTGGTCTTAGAGGACAGCCGGGGTCATTGGAATATATGCTCTTAAGTCTTTCATGTAGAGTCCAAACCTGGGTAGTGCAGCAAGGTGCTTATGTGCTGTATGTGAGACTTTCTGAATTCATACTTTGGGGAAAGGATCGGCCTTGATTTCTTGTGTTTGTTGTACGGCAGTAGTTCTCAACTTGTGGGCTGCAGGCTCCTTGGGGGCTTGAAAGATCCTTTTACAGGGGTCGTCTAAGACCATCAGAAAACAGATATTACATTACAATTCATAATAGTATCAAAATTGCAGTTGTGAAGTAGCAGTGAAATAATTTTATGGTTGGGATCACCACAATATGAGGAACTGTATTAAAAGGTCACAGCATCAGGAAGTTTGAGAACCACTGCTGTATGGTGTTGGTTTTCATAAAGCCTCTGTTCAGTCTCACATTTATTTCCTGTTTGTGGGTTGCAGCAATGCTTGTTCCCTTGCATCTTTTTAATAGGTGGTTTCCTCTTTCATCTTTTTATATAGATGGTTAGCTGCGAGTTTCTATTGCTTTACAAGCCAAATAAATTCCTAGCAATGTAAGTTTCCTTCAGGGTTCAGTAACGAGCCTTTAGGACGTTGAAGCATGAAGGACAGGGTGCCTCCTATGTGGGGTATGGGTTACAGGTATTTCTGCTGGGGGCGGGGTGACTGAAAAATGGTTTTCTCCACTCAATAGGTCCCTCAGGCTAGTTTGTAAAGAAGACTAAGTCTCAAAGTCAGGACCTCTGTTTCTTTTAGGTCACAATGAGAACCACTACTGCAAATCTGGGCTGTTTATGTCAGCTCAACCAGTACATTCTTTCCCTGTGGGAGCTGAATTATATTTAGCAGATTGCTTGGTGGACATGGAATCTAAGGTTGTGCATTCAAATATCCAGCGGTATCCTTGTGTGCCCACCCTGGTTCCTTTCCCTGTGACATTATACCTGCTCAATGAGACCCTCTCCATTCTTAAGGCCTCTGTTTAGAATTTTGTTTTCCCAAGAAACCCTGACCCACCAGGCTAGGCCAAAAATGATGGCACATTTCATAAAAATGGACCCCGTATCCAGTTCCACTCTGGGTCCCCATGGGTACAACACAAACAAAACAAGAACTAGATTGCCACACAAACAGACCAAGCTATCCTGTATGGGAGGAGACCTCCCTCTAGCCAAGCCAGGAGAGTTCTTCTTAGGAAGGGCGAGGGTTGTATCAGTCTCATCGCGCACACAGTTTGTTTACCTGGCACTTCTGTACCGGGATGACTTCACACGGATGGTCCAGATGCCCAAGGCAGCTGTGAACTGGTTCGCCACACTGGGTGTCCCAGCTGCATGACTCCTCACTTTGGCCTTCCTTCTCTGGCATTTTTCATCCCTGACCTGGACATAAGCTCCCTTCTGTTTCTCACAGCAAGTTGGAATCAAGGCTTTGATTACTTCATATTATCTTTAGCCTGGCTTGTCCTCTTCTCATGTGCTGGTAGCACCTTGAGCTGTTTCCCAGTGGAGCCTTTATAGAACCTTGTGGCAGTTATGTTTGTGGAGGTAACCGGGGACAATGGAGCCTGGACACCATCTTTTTGACCTCTAATTCCATCCTCTTCTATAGCTCTCTGGGCATAGTAGTCGCTTGGTAAGGATTGATGTTCCTTATCTGTACTGATTGATGTCTTAGTCTCAGCTGGCCTCCTCTCCTGACTCCAGTGTAGGCTTTCATGTCCTGGGGATGGCCATGCGCTGTGGGTGCATTTATTCTGTGTTTATTTTTCTAGTGCAGTTGCTAGCACTGTGTCTCATTTCTCTTTCCTGCGGATGGTAGGTGGCCTGTGGGACACAGGCAGCTCTCGATGAGAGGTGTGGCTCTGTGGACCAGCCTGCATTTTGTCAGCCTTTCATTGTTCTCCCTGGTGGCTGACAGTGTCTCTGCATTTCTCTCCAGCTGGGGGCCCAACGGTGGAACTGCCTGGTTGTTCCTTCCTGAGAAGCATGAGCTCTTCCTTAAGGTTAAGAGCATGGGCCACACACATGGACCTTCTCAAAGATGGTGTCTCTGGTCCTTCTCCACAGTCTAGCCTTACTTCCGAGATTGTTTGGGTTATTAGACTTTAAATTCACAAGAGCAGGGGCCCTGCTTTTCTTTCCAACATTGTACCTTCATATCTCTGCGTATTTTGTGCTCAGTTGTGCTTGTTGACTATAATGAATGAATGGGTTAATCAATGTGGCTGAACAAGTTTGACAAGAGGTCTATGAATCCTAAGAACATAATACATAAGATAATTGTTTTAAGTTGTGGAAATTACTTAACTTAAAACCAAAACAAAACAGAGTCTCATGTAACCCGAGCTGGCCTCAAACTTCCTACGTAGCTAAAGATGACTTTGAATTTCTGATGCCTCTTTCTACTGCTTCCTCCCCAAATGCTGTGATTATAGATATGTATCCTAGGCCTGGTTTATGCAGTGCTGGAGAACGAACTTAAGACTTTGTTCAGGCTGGACAAGCATGCTACCAACTGAGAGACACCTCCAGCCCATGTGTCTATTTTTCAATTAAAACACTACAATCAGTATGAGAAAATAAAAAAGTCAAATAAATCTTTCTATTCAGATGGCATGCGAATATTATTTTGGTTATTTCTTACAAATCCCTTTCTTGCTTCACACTTCAGTCCCAGTGTCCATTTCTGCTACTAGCCTGCTCTTTCACTTCACCAGCCAGCTGATACTGGGTGCTGTCTTGACTGTCCCAGGATCCTCTCTCTGGATTTTATCCCTGTAGCTTCTGGATCAAGTTCTAGGCCATGGCAGGGTGTGTGGAAGCATCCTGATCAGCCATACTTATATGCTGTGATAGTTCTTGATAGTTCCAAGATAGTTTTGCTAGCTGAAAGTGGGAGATAATGTGAGTTTTCCTATGAAAGCACGGAAGGCAGCGCCCACATCTGAACACACTGTGTGCCATTTGTGTAACTCTTCATCATGGCCACAGGAGGAGCAAGTTCATTTTCACTTTCTGCTGTTGAATGCCCTAAATTGTTTTTGTTATCGGCATAAGAAATGACTATCATGTTTGACCAAATCAAGTGGCTTCCTTGGACATTTAGTCACCTAAGGTAGGAAATGGTATTTTCTTAATGTGAAAAACCTAGTAGGTGAAGAACAGTTGGAGGCAGTGTGATTTCTGCTTATTTCAGGGTCCTGGACATTGTCACTGGGGGGTGAATCTAGGAGCGCCTTTATTTTCTGATAGCTATGACTTAAGCCTTCAAAACTTTCTCGCCATTGAAGAGAGCAGAGCAGAAGTTCTGTAGGGCTCGTTCTCACATTCTGCAAGTGTTTGGTATTTCTCTATCTCTTTTCACTCACTGATTAAACATATTAATGTTTGCTAATTAAATTAACTAAAATTGTTAGTTCAGAGAGCATTTAAAATCTTTAGCCTTTTGGAAACTTGTTGCTTTTACTCTTCTCTAGAACCCTTCGCTTTCTTCGTGGGTCTTTAACACTCTCCCTCTACTTCCATCTTTGTGGTCAAGTCTTCCTAGCTAAACCTTTTCCTTTCATACAGAGGATCCATAGGCCCCTAGTCTCTGGAAACTGCCTTCATTGAGTTGGGGTTTTCATTTTTTGAGTTTGCTTTTGGGAACACTTGAATCATAGTAAAGCAGGCTCCAGTGAAGGCTGCTACCACAATATAAAGTGTAGGAGAAATCTTTACAAGGACCAGTCTATCTGTGGCAGGAAAGCCGACTTCCTTTGCTGGCACCTACCTTGATGTAGGTCAGAGGATCACCCTAGCATCATGGCGTCTACATAGTACCCCTCTGTCGATCTGCCACAGTGTCCCAAGGAGTAAAAAACTTCTTAGGCAGTATGGAAGAGACTGCTAAAGAATGATCTCTTTGTATCTAGTTTTTCTTATAACGTTATATTTTCCAAATTTAGGAGGAAAGAGACTGTGGTTTGTGGTCTCTGTTCCTAGAATGTGCCTGGATTACGCTTCACCATCCATATTCTGAGATATCTTGTATATACTGAGACAGGAGGGGATGGGACAGGAGGGAGACACTAGGCCACATGTGACATGTCAGGGCAAAATCCTTTGGCCTTCATTAGGCTCTCCATGAGAAACAGAAATGGGCATCCCTCTCCTTCCTTGCATCATTCTTTCAGGACACATAGGGCTCTACAGTGTTTCTGAAACTTTGTGTCTCTGGGCTCTTATTGATAACACGGAATCTGACTGGGTAAGTCTGGGGTTGGGCCCAGAGTCTTCATTCTCAGACTCCTGGTCCAGGGCCTGTGCATTTGATGTGGCTTCACCCAAAACATTATGTTTTGGGTATTAATATCCAGAGGCCAGACACTGCCTTCCAGCATCAGGGTGCCACAGGGGAATACTATTTGAGACTTCACTTGCATCCTCAGTACAGGCGTGGGGCCTTTGGATCAGCATGTGCCCATTCCCAGGTCCTAGGTCTCAGAGTGAGTGCATCTCTTCAGTTTGAAACCCACACCATGAGTAGGCACATCCTTCACTTCGGTAGTGTCAGAGGTGATGAATTGATTATGTTGCCCACCTCAGTTCTGGTGTGAGTCACAGGGTGAGCACGTGGGCTGCTGGGTGAGTGCTTCGTGGGAAGCTGCACGGCCTGCATATCTCTCACTAGTTCTGTGGATCACTGACGCTACAGCAGAGGAGGAAAGCAAAGGGGAAGGAGAGACAAGGCCCAAAACATAGAGTGTATGACCATTTCTCACCATCCAGCTGCTCCTCGGGGCCTTTATACCCTCTGTCTCTCCATGGGTCTTCTGCTCTGGATGATGGCTGTCACTCTCTCCCCCACCCCCTTTCTCTCTGCTTCCCAGCCTTAGAATTATGCCCTTATGGGTATTAGTTACAAAGCCCAAAGGTGAGGTATTCATATTCATCTCATTTTATGTTATCTTACCTTCAGCTGTTCCCCCCTCCCCCTTTGCTTTTTTCCTTAAGTCTCTGAGACTTCCTAAGGAACTGATTGGGTTTGTAAGATATGTGTATGTATTATGGCTGTTTCCTGTGGTCTGTTCTTCGGTACACCCAGCCCTGCTGTAGTGCTGCACAGACGTCATGTACAGACCTGAGTTCTGTTTTCTCTTTGCCCTCCAGATGTTTATTCTTTTCAAGAAGAGGGGCCTGTTTTGGATCCTCATTTGGCCAAACACTTAGCACACTTCGGGATTGACATGCTTCATATGAATGGGGTGAGAACATTTCTTGTCTTTAATTCTATGCTGTGTCTGTGGTGGGTGGGGAGTCCTTTAATTTATTTAATATAGAATTCTACTAATGTGCATCTCCATAGCTTTTATTTGTTGTATTAGTTTACTAAATTTAGTTGATTAGCATTTTTTTGGGTTACCAACTTAGAATTTTATTTATCATGTTTTGGATTATTTGGTGCTTACTCACAAAAAATTTGTTTTAGATGCATAAATCCCTCTTTATTTTTCACTAAAGGGAGAAAGTACTAGATGATGACCTTTAAAATAATATGTGACCTATATCACTTTAATTATTTTCCCAAAGGGAATGAGGGCTGCTGGGTAGTGCTGGAGTAAAAATGGTTGAAGCTTTGCTTCACTACTTGTTTCGACTCGGTGATGGGTTAGTTTGCCTGTGAGTCATGTTTCCGTGTGAGACTGTACTCTCTCTCTCTCTCCCAGGCCAGCACTCTGTCTGTATGCTCTCTTGATGTTCCGTTCTTGCTCTTTCGTACCCATCTGTTCACTTACTCACCCTTTCATTTCCTTCCTCTCTCAGGTGCTCGGAAGCCTCACTGGGTTCGTTTCACCATTGCTTTCTTATCTTGATACCTGGGTTTTGTTTGTTTGTTTGCTTTTAGTTTATGTCAGAATCTCCTGTAGTCTGGGCTATATAGCTGAAAATGTCCTGCCTCACCTCATGAGTTCTGGGATTACAAGTGTGCACCATGCCCAGGCTATGTGGCACTGTGTAGTTGGTTGTTTTATTTATTCTTTACTCTTTTGGCTTTTTTGTGAGGCCTGTCACCCAGCTACCAAATAAATACTTTCATGGAGTCTTTTTCTTTCTTAAGAATACTCAGCTTTAGCTTGGCTTGTTTCTAGCCAGATTTTCTTAATTTAAATGATCCTGTTTATCTTTTGCCTCTGAGATTTTATCTTTCTCTATTTTTGTATATATTTTCTTTACTTCTTACTCTTTGTCTGGTTGTGTGACTGGTAGCTGACCTCTTCTTTTCTTGCTCTTTCATCCCCTCTCCTCAGACCTCTCCTTCTGTTTATTCTCTCTCCATGCCAGAACTGCATATCCTTTCTCCTACCTTGCTATTGGCTGTTCAGCTCTTTCTTAGACCAATATAGTGTCTCAGATAGACAAAGTAGCACAACTTCACAGAATTAAACAAATGTAACTTAAAAGAACGTAGCACTTTTTGCATCATTAAATAATTGTTCCACAGCATAAATATGTAACGCATCTTAAAATAATATTCTGCCACAGTGCTGGGGATGGAACCCAATTTTCAAAAAATTGTGGCAAAATATATATAAAATTATCCTTTTAGATAATTTTAAGTATACTTTTTTTGTGGCATTAAGTAATTTACATTCTTATGTAGTTGTCATAGCCACATGTTGAGGATACAGCTGTCAGGGTCCAGCCTTGATGGGTTCATATGTTGCAAGGTAGGGGCGTGTGGGTTAGAAATGTTAGGCAGAATAAACAGAGATACAAAAGAAATACAGAGCCGGGTGGTGGTGGCACACTCCTTTAATCCCAGCACTCGGGAGGCAGAGGCAGGCGGATCTTTGTGAGTTCGAGACCAGCCTGGTCTACAAGAGCTAGTTCCAGGACAGACTCCAAAGCTACAGAGAAACCCTGTCTCGAAAAACAAACAAACAAACAAACAAACAAAAGAAATACAGAGGATAGTACTAGGCAGGCAACCCAGTGAATATTGAATTTACCCATGTTTATTTCTTATGATCTTTAAATACCCCAATCCAAAAACAGGGAAGAAAGCAAAAGGCTTTTTTTAAAAAAATCATTATACAAGAACAAACAAAGTGATTGCCATCTTAATACTCCAAACACCAAATAACCACACCCTAGGTCAAAATATCTTTGTTAGCAGTCATACCTTAGGTTAAATTTCCTGTTAATAAACTTGAAGGAACAAGAATAGGCTTGAACTCTCTGACCTTTAGTCAAGGTGGAATGGATCTACTTCTATGGGCCCACACATATTCCTCCCTCTTTAATTTAATTAATAAAGCCCATGCTTTCTGCTACAGGACAGATGATTGTGCCTGGCTTAGGCGGCCTTCTTCCAATTTCCAGACTTACCTGTCATCAGTACATCCATTCCATCATGTGCGTTCTGTCTTAGCTTTCCTAAAGGGAAAAAAATCTTACCCATCATTGACTACCAACATCTGTAAATAAATGGTTAAGGGAAGGTGCACAGCTAGGTGCTGTGTACCTCTGAGCCAACTATCCATTGAGAGAGTTCACAGATAACTACATAACCATATGCAAGCAGATAATGCTTTGCGATATACATGTTCCTATGGCCACGGTATCTCCTAATAAAGGAGTGCATAATGACCAAGATGGGATGGCTTTTGAAATTGGTCTAGGGTGTCTTTAACAGGTTTTAGCTGCACCAAAATCCAAATTTGTCTCTGTAAACGTATCTAATCTAACAACTTGTTGGCATTATGTCCGATTTTTTCTTAGATAAGCTCTAACCTTTTTCTAATCTTTGACATCTCTGTAGTGAACCAAAGTAGTTAACAAACATTTACAGGTAAATATCACAATTCTAGTATGAAAATCAACAATAAGTACAAAATTTGTCAAATCACAAATTCTCTTAAATCTGTTCTAATCAAAAGACAAGAAAATGTTTCTATGATGGGTGAGATATGAATCTTTTTCCTTTTCTGTAGTCCAATTGTATTGCTGCTTTTAACTTTCAAAGAAAGTTGAAACTGTCCCAGTCTCTGTGTAGTAGCAAAACTTTATGCCATTCCTCTCATCTTTGAAGCCCTCTTTGCCTCCATAATGGTGTTCTATTTATTACTTTAACAAGCCTCTTTCCACTAGAGGGGAATTTTCTGAGGTCTCAATTCTTAGGTCCTTTATTTCAACAGCAGATCGAACACCATACTGGCAAAATGAGTTGTGTGACTCAGGATACAGTATGGATGAACTGCCAAATATTTGATCAACATTCTTGGTCTGTCTACAAAATAAATAGGATTCATTAAGGTCTGGAAGTTTTTGCAGTAGATCTTCCAAGAAGCTAGGAATTGCCAGCCATCACCATGATCTCCCTTCCTTTCTCAGACTGCAGCATGACATTAGAAGGTCAGGAATGCAGGTTCAGCAGTCTCACTTAGACTCTGCAGTGGGAGCACTGACAGTGGCTATGATGTCATCCAAGCTGGCATCCTTCTGATGCACACACTGGACCAGATATTCAGAAAACCATCATGCCTTATTCTCCTCCTGTGAAAAAAACACAGACATGCCTTCCACCCCATAATGAAACAGGGTCGGGTCCTTCCATAATCCACTGCAAGGGTCTTTTCATTTTGTTTTAGTGAAAGTCACTCTGGTACCATCATGGCAAAATCTATCTGCAGCTCATGTGTATCCACATTCAAGAAGTTTAGAGTAAAAAGGCATGCTTTAAGGCATTATGTGGCAACTGAGGGTATAATTTGCCTGTTTTTATCTTTATAAGTTGTGTTTTCAAGGAGCCATGGGCATGCTCCACAATTCCTTGTCTTTGAGGATTATAAGGAATACCTGTTTTTTGTTCAAAATCCCATTGGGAACAAAATTGCTGAAATGCTTTACTAAAATACTTGGACCCATTATCTGTATTTACAATTTTAGGAATTCCCATGTATGAAAAACATTTTAATCAATGAGTTGTTACATGATTAGTGGCTTCTTCAGTCTCTGCAGAGGCCAGTAAGAAACCTGAATGTGTATCAACTATTATGTGCACATATCTTAATTTGCCAAATTCTGCAATATGAGTAATATCCATTTGCCACAAATGATTAGGAGAAAAGCCTCAAGGATTTACTCCCAGATGAGGTATTGGTAAATATTGTTGGCATATATCATATTAACAATCTGATGAGCAATTTCTCTTGTTAATCAAAATTGTTTTCTTAAACTTCACTATTTTGATGACGTAAAGCATGTGATCACTGAGCAAGTTCAACCTGAGATAAGCGATCAACTGAGTAGTTTTCTCGGCTAAAGCATTACCTCAGACAATGGTTCAGGAAGATTTGAATGTGCTCTTATTTGACCCACAAAGCATGGCAATTTTCTTTGATGAATGGCATCTTGAATTTGCTGGAATAACATCTTAACCTGATTATTACTAGTCCTAATCCCCAAAACTGTTTCTATTACCTGAAGAACTTTAAAAATGTACTGGTGCCGGGCGGTGATGGTGCACGCCTTTAATCCCAGCACTCGGGAGGCAGAGGCAGGTGGATCTTTGTGAGTTCGAGACCAGCCTGGTCTACAAGAGCTAGTTCCAGTGCAGGCTCCAAAGCCACAGAGAAACCCTGTCTCGAAAAAAAAATGTACAGGTTGTCAGTATAAAAGTTCAATGCCTTATCTGCAAAAAGCTGTAATACTATAGCAACATCTCACAGCTCGGCTGTATGAGCTGAGGCTGGATCCGTTTGCACTACATATCCCTTACCATCAACAACATACGCTGATCTTCCATTGGAAGACCCATCTGTGAAATTAACATAGCATCCTTTAAGGGATCTTTCATTGCAGTTTTTTTTTTTGAAAATAAAGGAATATAGTTATGTGAATTGCAGCAATAGATCAGCTGGGAAAAGATTATCAATTTAGCCTACAAACTGAGCAAATGCAATTGCCCAAGAACCATTATTTTGAAATAGCCAATCAATCTGTTGCTTAGTGTAAGGATCATTGATCACATTAGGTTCCCTACCAAAATATCATCTAGATTCCATCTGGCTTTTCTGTACTAAACAAGCTACTGTTTCAAAATAAGGGTTTAATACCGTGAGTGGTGAAACAGGAAGGTGTATCCATAAAAGAGGACAATTTTTGCCATAATACAGCTGTGGGAGTAAGTTTTGTAGATAACATACATGTTTGCCAAGGCTGTTCATAATTAATATAATGTTCCTGCTGTTTCTGTATTGCATATCCCACCTGCACCATTACCTGTCTAGTAGCATCTGTAAGGTGTCTGTTGGAATTAGGGTCACACTGCTCCCCTTAAGAATCTTACTTAGTGGTTCAAGATCTCCCGTAGGGAATTTTAAATAAGGTCTCAGCCACTGAATATTTCCTAACAATCTTTGAAAATCATTCAGAGTCTATAAGCTATCCTTCCTAATTTCTAATTTCTGATGTTTAATTTCTTTATGGTATAACATATGACCTAAATACTGGAAAGACGGGTGCCTCTGCATTTTCTCTGGGACAATAACTGAGTGGGCAAGACTCTGCTGAAGTTGTCTATGTGTCTCAAGCAAAACTCCTTCACCTTTATGGGCAAGCAGGATATCATCCATATATTGGATAATATAAACTTGTGGAAATTGATCTCTGACATTTTGTATAGGCTGAGCCACAATTTTCTGGCATAGCGTAGCACTGTTTGCCATACCCTGAGGCAAGATGCTCCAATGATATCTGCTCATTGGCTGTTTGAAATTAACTGATGGAATACAAAATGCAAATCTTTTGACAATCTTCTGGTACCAGAAGGATGGTATAAAAACAATACTTTAAACCTAAAATAATCTTATAGGTGTCTTTTGGTATAACTGTAGGAGAAGGCAACCTAGGCTGTAAAACTACTGTTGGCTGCATGGTCTCATTAACCTCTCTTAAATCTTGTATCAACCTCCATTTTCCTGATTTCATTTTAATCACAAAACATAGGAGAATCCCACAGGGAATTGGAGGGCATAATATGACCACTATCCAGCTGTTCCTGAATTAACTGCTCGGCAGCTTGTAATTTCTCTTCTGTTAGAGGCTGCTGATTTACCCATATAGGCTTGTCACTTTTTCAGACAATTGGGTCTGCATGAAGTGCAGGCTTTTCAGTGACTGCTTCTGAAATACTCTAATCCTGCCGTGGGAGGCCTTCTGCTAGGTGTGATAGGGTCAATCCTTGCCCTGCCCTTGATTGTGCAATAACCCTTTCTGGAATATTTGATTAGCAATATACCCTCATTCATGTCATAATGTCTCGGCCCCACAAATTTGCAGTAAGTGAGGAACAATGTGTAGCCGGAAAGTTCCTTCATGACCTTCTCCATCTCTCCAGGAAAGCTCATTGCTACTTTGCTCAGGATTTTGAGTCTGACCAATCCCTTGCAACTGTGCAATAGTCTCCATTTTAGGCCACCTTGAAGGTCATTGACTGGCAGTTATAACAGAAATATCTGCACCAGTATCCAGAAGGCCAGAAAAGCTTTTTCCATTTATAAACCAAGTGTGTTCTGGTCGCTGTGGACCTATGGCTTGTAGCTAGTAGGCATCAGATGAACCAAATCCAGAATCTCTTCTCTTACCTCCCTTAATTCAATTTCTAGTTTGCACTTTAGAAAGTGAAATTAATTGTTCAAGTCTCTTGCCTGTGTTTACCGCAGAAATTCCATTAGGTGAGTCATAACTTTGATTTCTCCTTCAAAATCAGCGTTAATGACTCCAGGAGTAACAAGGATCCCTTGCATAGCAGTGCTACTTCTCCCCAATAACTTCTGGTAAGGGTCCATAAACCCCAGTGGAGAGCTTGCATCCCCATTGCATGAGTTAAAATGGTATAAACGGAAGAGCTGATACTGAGCCCTGCCCTGCCTGGGGTTGTTCTGCAAACACCCTGAATGGATTTCTTTGCAGGAGAACAGACTGCTGGATCACCCCACAGATTTGTCTCGGGGCTGGAGGCAGGCCCTTCTGCTCATTTCCTGGCAGGGGATTCCCTTGGACATCTTTCTAGATCTGCATTCGTTAGTCTAATGTTTTCATGTCCTGAATCTTCAGCATAATCCCAGTTCCTTCCTCACCCCTGGGCTTACTCTCCTATCAGGATACTGCTTGGTTTAAAGTCCTGTAAGGCCACACCTGAAGCAGCTTCCTGGAGACCTTGAATCCCTTCTTCTCTCTGGGTCTTGGTTGCTTTGTCCAGAGAGATTTACAAACATCTTCAACTGTCCTCTCCTGTATAGCAGTGTGTATAACAAGTCCCTGAATATACGAAGGACCAATATCTGAGCAAATCTGAATATTATCAGAGATGTCATCTTCTAAAAGGCAGTTTACCTATTGCATTAGCATTCTCAGATGCCCAATTCCTTGAGGCTGTGGTCCACAGCTGTCTGCTAGGCTGGAGCAGATAGCTGTGTTCTCAACATGGCTGTCATGCCAGGAACTGGGGATCTTGGCCCTCAGGTGTCTTCTGGGCTAGTGGTGGCAGCATCTGCTTGTATCCCTTTTACTTCTCCATACCCAAGAACGGCCTGAAAATGGTGGCAACTGTGCCATTATTGTAGGGGAGGAAGATTTACAAAATCAACGGATTCTTAAGATTTCTGTCCTTGTTTCTACTCTATCCCAGTTCTCCAAGCTTTCAAAATATACACAAGGAAATGTGCAGACAGCGGAATACTATTTCCTTGTTCCATAGCTAGTTATATACAATTTTACTCCCGATAGATACCATTGCCTTTTTACCTTAATTACTTATTTGAGTGCTCATATTTCTATGCCTGTGGTGTCCAACTTCTTCTCCCTTATATCACTGGCCACACATCTGGGCACCATCTGTAGTAGTCACCCATTGCGGGGACATCTGTCAGGGTCCAGCCTCTACATGTTCATAAGTTACAGGGTAGGGATGTGTGGATTAGAAATGTTAGTCAGAGAAAACAGATGCAAAAGAAATATAGAGACACAGGATAGTATCAGGAGGGCGACACAGGATAATATCAGGAGGGCGACCCAGTGAATGCTGAATCCACCCTTGTTTATTTCTTATGATCTTTAAATATCCCAGTACAAAAATGGGGAAGTGCTGCGGGAGCCCCTTCTCCTTCAGCCAATGGCTTTTAAGATACCAGCCCACTGGGGGTGGTTTCATTCTTTTAAAAAGCAGTGGCAGTGCTCTGCTCGCTCTCTTGCTTCTGGCTCCCATTCTGACTGCTAGACTCTGTTTCCTGTTTGCAACCAGAGGACTGTGGTTTGGGACATTGATCTGTAAGTTTTATCCCCTCCAATAAATAACCCCCTTTTAATCAAACTGGTGTAGGATTGTTTTGCGTCATTAGGGAAGAAAACAAAAGCCTTTTTTTTTTTAAGTCATGATACAAGGAATAAACAAAGTGATTACCACCTTAATACCCAAAACACCCTAGGTCAAGATATCCTGTTAGTATACACGCTTTTAAGCTAAATCTCCCATCAATAACCTTGAAGGAGCAAGACTAGGCTTAAACTCTGCTGACCTTTAGTGAAGGTGGAATGGATCCACATCTATGGGCCCCCACATGTAATCATCATGACCTCTTAATATTTTTAAGTAGATTGTTTATTTCTCCCATATAATTAGAGGAAAATGGCAGAAATAACCATTACATTAGAAATGATTCATGGACATAAGTTTTTATTGTGAACCCATTTAAAGCCCTTTACTTTTCTCTCCCTTTCATGATGTCTCAGACAGAGAATGGACTCCGGGACAATGACATCAAGCCGAGAGTCAGCGAGTGGGAAGTGATCCAAGAGTCAGGCACTAAGCTGAAGCCCATGTATGGACCAGGGTACACAGGCCTGAAGAACCTGGGCAACAGTTGCTACCTCAGTTCTGTCATGCAGGCGATCTTCAGCATCCCAGAGTTCCAGAGAGCGTAAGTGTGCCCCACTGCTGATGGGCCACTGTGCTGCCAGTCTCCTCAGGCTGGTCCATTCTGTGCGCTAGGAAACCCACTGCTCTTGCCCCGGGGATTCTGCTGTATCAGGGTGGGAGTGTGACTTCTCATCCCGAGGCCCCGTGAGAGTTCTCGTCCAGTATCACAGGATGGGGTGAGATGAGGAGTTCTTGGAGACTGAGCAACACCTCACAGTCAGTCATCATGGCTCTCAGACCATACCTGTGCCAAGAATATATCAGCTATCCATCTCTGTAGGACACCTGCCAGATCCTTTCTCTAGGTGGGCCAGTAGAAGCCTAGTGATATCTGTTCTCCAGAGGGGAATTTTGTGGAGAATTTTAGGTTATTATTTTTGTTACTGGGAGTGTGGTTCCTGGGAATCCTGGGTGTGGATCTGCCATCAGAAAAGGGTGGGACTCGATCAAGCTCCTAGAGACTGCTGTAGTGATTTGATAGCACCACATTTAATATGTGGCATTTTATATGTCCAATTAATTATTTTTATGATAGCTATCATCTATACTGAGTTGGAAACTTTGACTCTTCAGGCAGACATTCTGGGCATACTGAATTAGGGTGCTTCCTAATTCTGCAGGTCCAAGCTGGCTTCTTTTCCCTGTGCCTCTCCACATAAGTTGCTGTGTTTGTAGGCATTTTCTGCATTGGGTTGTGCTCAGGACTAGAAGCATTGCAGCCCAGGATTCTGAAGTGGGTAGATTTCCACAGTGGGTTAAGTACGGAAGAGGGCATTCATATTGAGATAGACTGACCAACAGAGAGCATGCTGGGAGCAGCACTAAGTGGCATCTTTCCCACCTGGAGCTGAAGCCCTCATGGTTACACAGTGCTTCACTAAGTGTTTGTCAGGTCGGAGAGTCTTTCCTCTCAGAACTGAGTACTTAGCCATTCATTGCTGTTTTCTGCCTTTGAAATATTGTCAGTTTACCACATGTACTTTTCCACTCTTCAGTAAAGAACTAGCTATGTTATGTTTAGGTGTGTGTG
>JAQHUG010000202.1:3030955-3058008 GCA_028555095.1 Dicrostonyx torquatus
GTCAGTCTAGAGTTCATGAGTTTCCATGAATTCTCACCAGTTTGGTTCAGCTGTCTCTGTAGATTTCCCTGCCATGACCCCTGCCCCCATTCATATATTCTCCCTCTCTTTGATTGGATTTCCAGAACTCAGTTTGGTGTTTGGCTGTGGATCTCTGCATCTGCTTCCATCATCTGTTGGATGAAGGTTCTATGATGACAGTTAGGGTAGTCACCAATCTGACTACAGGGGAAGGTCAGTTCAGATACCCTCTCCACTATAGCTGGGAGTCTTAGCTGTAACCCATATTTCTTATTCGCATTCTGCCATGTGGTTCCCAGTACTGGGCAAGTTCATCTCCTCTCTGTCTCCTCATAAATCTCTGACTCCTCCCCTTCTTCATGCTCTCTGCTTTTTTCTTTTTTTTGCCTGCAAGTCCTACCTAACGTCTACCTGTCCAGGTATTGGCCAGTCAGCTTCTTTATTAACCCATCACCATGGCATATATTCATACAGTGTAAAGGAATATTCCACAGCTTTGCTTTAAAAAAAAAATAAAAAAAGCACAAACAAAAGTTAAAAAGAAAAAAACCCTGACCATGAGTAGCAACAGTGTGCTCCCTGTGGTAGAAAGAAGGTCTCGTCGTGGGGGTGGGAGTAGGTTTTTGGCTCAAATCAATGAGGCTCCTGTGACATTTCAGGTAGAGCAGGGACTGAGCATATGTTTTGCTTTGTGGTCCTGGGCATGTTGGTCTTAAGCCATTTTTCAAATAGACTAATAGTCCACAGCAGACATCTTTATTTACCTCCATTGACAGCCAGCTCTCTGCTCTCTGCTAGCGGCTCCCATCTCTGCTCTGCTATTGTGCTTGCTGGGGGCCAGGCTCTTCCTGTGGAAGCAGAAATCCAAGCAGAAAGATCTTGCAAAGGTAGAATGCTGTGGACATGGGAATTGCCCCAGGCTGTCTGGTGCCTGTGCAGCTGCTGTAGGCAGCTGTGTGATTCTGCTCCAGCACTTGGTTGAACGGGGCTTTTCAAGTCTGCAAATTATACCTGTAAGCTCAATAGCGTGGGCTTTGAACTACTCAACTCTGCCTTTTGTCTTGGATCTTGGATCATTTCTCATAGATAAGCAGCCTGATATTAAATCATCAGCTATAGACCAAAGGAATTCCTAGATTTTTAGTGACATCTTAGTTAGCAAACCATTTTATCTATAAAAAAGAATCCCAGTACCTTAGTTATGGTTTCTATTGGTGTGATAAAACTCCATGACCAAAATGAACTTGGGGAGGAAACAGTTTATTTTGTTTTACACTTCTGGGTCTATTGCTGATGGAACTTAAACAGGGTAGACACCAGGAAGCAGGAACTGAAACAGAGACCATGAAGGAACAATGCTTACTGGCTTGTTTCTCATGACTTGCTCAACCTTCTTTCTTTCTTTTACACTACAGGAGTGTTGACTGGGGTTTCTGTCCTGCCCAGTTCCTGCAATCGTTAAGTCCCCCCCCGCAAAAAAAATCACACAGAGGTCTACATTAACTATAAACTTATTGGCCCATTAGCTCAGGCTTCTTATTATCTCTTATAACTTATATTAGTCCATTATTCTTGTCTATGTTAGCCATGTGGCTCGATACCTTTTTTAGTGTGGCAGTCACATCTTGCTTCTTCGGTGGTCAGATCAGGACTGCAGAAAAAGCTTCTTTCTTCCCAGAATACTCCTGTTCTCAATGACCCACCTCTACTTCGTGTCTGGTTGTCCCACCTATACTTCCTGCCTGGCTACTGACCAATCAGCGTTTATTTAAAATATAATTGACAGAATACAATTGTCCCACACCACAGGAGCACCTGCCCAGGAGTACCACCAACCAAAATGGGCTTGGCCTTCACTTATGAGTCACTAATTAAGAAAATGCCTTGCCTACAGGCTTGCCTAGGGCCATTCTAAAAGAAACATTTTCTCAACTGTGGTTTAAAGCTAATTATCACACTCAGTATTTTAGTTTCTTTAAAAAAAGATTTTATTTATTTATTCATTTGTGCATTTATTTATGTGTGTGAGTGTGTGTGTGTGTGTGTGTGTGTGTGTGTGTGAATGAGTGATAGGTACAATTGCAATAGATGGAGTCCCAGATTTCATGCATGCTCGTTGAATACTTTGCCAACTGAGCTAGCCTCGTTCTCAGAAAGTTTACATAGAGCAATGTCTACATACCCTGTTGATGCTGGCTCTTGTCATGGTCGCCTTTCTCCTCATTTGAAAGGTGGGATTTACAGTTAGGCCACACCCACTTGCCATTCAGGCTTCAGATGTATATGAAATTTGATCGTATTCTTTCTCCTCCTCTGACACCTCTCAGATCCTCCCCACCTACTCAACTTCATGTTCTCCCTTCTTTCCCTATAAATAAAATAAATAAAAAACAAAAGTCAAAGAAACAAAAAACCAGTAAGACAAAATTTCAAAACAGAATAAAACAAAAAGTTCATTAAATAACCAACCAACAAAACAAAACATGGGCTTTGTTTTGTGTTGCAACTACTTGTGGTGGGAGGGCCTTCCCTAGAGTGTTGTTGTATCTGTCCAGTGATGTTCCACTGAAGAAAACTGGTTTTTCTCTATCAGCAAGGATTGTGCAGACAGTTTCTTTGTAGAGGTGGATCATGTGTCCGCGTTCCTCTCTCAGTGCTGGGAATTTAGTTTGAACCTGGGCAGGTCCTGTGCTGCCACAGTCTCTGTGAGTTCATATGTTCCTTGGTCCTGTTTATGACTGGGTACTCTACAAAGTCTCTCAATCTCTGCCATTGTCACTTGTGGGACTCTGTGGGAATAACTGTCTACTGCAGGGAGCTTCTCTGATGTGGGCTGAGTGATGCTCTTATCTGTGGGTACAGCGTTATGTTGCTAGGAGTCATTTTATCACTATGTCCCTTTAGCATAGTCATAGCAGTAGGGTTTCACCTACAGAAGATGATTTTGTCTTTATACTCTAGCCTCAACAGAACGGGATCTCCCCACGCATGTTCAAGGCCTTTGTCAGCAAGAGCCATCCAGAATTTTCCTCTAACAGACAGCAAGATGCCCAGGAGTTTTTTTTGCACCTGGTCAATCTGGTAGAGGTAAGTCTGGAGAGCATCCCACAGAGTGGTTGGAAATGCGCCAGCTGCTCTGGGGATGGCGCGACCAAATGCCCCTTTTCTTTACATCAGTCACTCACCGGGCCTCTCGGTGGCTGTCTCAGCTGGCACTTGATGTGGCTGCCTCTCACATTTGCATTCCAGATGCTGCCGGCTTTGTATGGCTTTCATGCTGTGTGTGTTATGGGTGTGCTTGGCCTCTGAACAGAGCCCCCTGAGAGCCCCTCCATGTCTTTGATATCCAGCCACTACCACTCAGGTGATCACGCAGCTGGTGCAGCAGAGCTAAATCCTGTGGAAGCCATGAAGACTTCACCTTAAACAGAGCAGAATAGCAGCCTTTCCCCCTTGGTTAGGAAAGTATTTACAGAAAAGGGAGAAAACTCAGAGGAGCAAATCAGCGCTGTCATAATAGCAGGCTCTGTGGCTAACATTTTGGCAGCTGAGCCTTCAGTCATTTCCCAATCGTGTGTGAATTCTGTGTTTGAGAGTAGTACTTTTCCCAATCGTGTGTGAATTCTGTGTGAGAGTAGTATTTTTCCCCATCGTGTGTGAATTCTATGTTTGAGAGTAATATTTTTCCCAATCGTGTGTGAATTCTGTGTTTGAGAGTAGTATTTTTCCCAATCGTGTGTGAATTCTGTGTGTGAATAGTATTTTTCCCAATCGCGTGTGAATTCTGTGTGTGAGCAGTGTTTTTCTTAGCTTATTGCCATATTCTTGTGTGCCCTAATATAGCATGGTTTCTTCATTTGTATATGATCTACATTAAGTCCATTTGAAACTGTATCAAACATATCTTGTTTTCCCAGGACAGTATATTTTCCTCTTTCTATTCATTAGCTTACCTTCCTTCCTTCTTCTAATTCAACCCACACGGTTGTTTTCTGTGGTTTTAATGACTTTGTAATATTACTTACAAATATATTACTTAATATTACAGGTGAACTTGAATTTATTTATCCAACCCCTCATTTTGGGACATTATGTAAATCACAGTGTCTTGTCTGGTTGACTCTCATGTCCAGAAAAAATTGCTCCAAAAAGAAAGATCTTGATGCCAGAATCGTAGTTGACATTGTGATATATTTTATTTGTGGCTTCATTCCCCTGTATCTGCTAACCTGGTTCTATCTGACCTTCAGAGGAATCGCATTGGCTCAGAAAACCCAAGTGATGTTTTCCGGTTTTTGGTGGAAGAGCGCATTCAGTGTTGTCAGACCCGCAAGGTCCGCTACACGGAGAGGGTGGACTACCTGATGCAGTTACCTGTGGCCATGGAGGCAGCAACCAACAAAGGTAACAGTCCTGGATGGGAAAAGAGCCGCGTGTGTCTCCCTGAGGGCAGACCTGCCCCAGAGATAAGGTACCCAGTCACTGGGATGGATGGGGCTGTGTTTGTGTTGCATGGCCCTTCTCGTTTTTCCCAAGTCCCCATGTGACTGTCTGTGGAGGTGGCTAAATGTATCACGGCAGGCTTTGCAGAGGATTCTGGACAGGGGCTGCTTTAGAACCCAGAAATGGGGCTCTTGGTTAGGCTGCAGTCAGCACAATTGTGTTGTTTCTGGCGATGTGGGTAGGGTTCTTTCGTGACACTGAAAATATGCTCTGGTATGCTAAGCTGGATGGAAATGGATCTTTAGGTGTTAATGTTGGTTTGAGAGTCTCAATGCTCAGTTTCTTAAAGGGAATTCACATGCTATATAGGATGTGCATTTGTGGGGATAGCGAGACATTTGTAAATGCAAAATGAGGAGAGTTGCATGAGTTGGCTTACAGCAACCAGGCTGTAAGTAGGAGCAGCAGCACTGCAGGTGTCACTGTAGAAGCGGTATCTATGCAAGGCTGCCATCAGATCCTCTTGTGATGATTCCTGTTGTCAGGGAGAAGCACCAGACTCCCACTTGAACAGTTGCTTTACTGATGTAGTTGGTAAGGCGAGGCAGAATGAATCTGTTTGCATTTTAAAAGCTTTAATACAGTCCTGTGGTCTCTGAGTCGCTATATAGTTTAGTTTCTGGATTTCTCGCAACATTTAACATTTGCAGGCTAGATAGAAGTACTGTGTTGTAAACTGACGGTGGTTTTTATTGGGGGGAGGGGCTTTCGAGACAGGGTTTCTCTGTAGCTTTAGAGCCTGTCCTGGAACTAGCTCTTGTAGACCAGGCTGGCCTTGAACTCACGGAGATTCCTGCCTCTGCCTCCCGAGTGCTGAGATTAAAGGTGTGCGCCACCACCGCCTGGCTGAGAAGGGGTTTTAAAAGCTTTTCAGAGGGGGTTAGGAAATATGTATGTGCAGAAGCCAATCTATTGGGAGGGATTTTTTTTTTGTTATTGTTGTTGCTATTGTGAAATAATCAACTGGAAAGGAAATGACATTCAAAGTGCCTGTGATGTTTTACCTGCAGTTCCTGTCAAAAGGGGAGCAGATCTCTGGTCCCTCAAGGGTCCGCAGCACGCTCACTTCTTTCCTCTTCTTATTGCCCCAGGAGGCCTCCAGACAGTGAACTGGGTGCTGTTTCATGAGGGTTGGTTGTATTTCCGGGATGGTGTTGGTAGATAAGGGCAGGTTTAGACACATTAACCTCCCCTTAACCTCATGTCATTGTGGAACCCATGACCAAGTTACAGTGGTTGGAGGAACCAAATCAGAAAGCATGTGACACCAAATCTCACCGTTGTCTGAAGCTCGCTGGCAGTCCTGATTTATCTCTTTTCCTTGGCCATGTTCTTTTCCAGACAACTTGAAGTTGGTAGCTGCCCCCCCAACCAAGCACCCAATCATTTGAAAAATCTAATCCCGCGCATCAGTGTTAGATTTCTTTTGGGCCTCATCTGTGTTTGTTGGCCAGGCCTTTAAGTCTAGGCTTCTCAGTGGCCTTAGTTTCTTTGTCAGAGAAGTGAAGGGCCTGGAGAGAGGAGAGCCCTTGGTTCCCTGAAAGCTGCAAACTCCGGTGTGAATCTGTAGAAGAGCAGCACATGGGTCATTGGAGGGTGGGAAAATGGAACAGTAGGTCCCTGAGTCATTGTTGTCTCATGGGGACCCAGTTCCTTCTTGTTGGTCTCATAATGAAATAGCAAAAACAAGCAAGAGTAAAGAAAAATGGGAGTGATAGCTGGGCGCTGGTTGCTCAAACCTTTAATCCCAGCATTCAGGAGGCAGAGGCAGGCAGATCTCTGTGCGTTCAAGGTCAACCTGGTGTTCAGAGTGACTTCCAGGACAGCCAGGGCCACAGGGAGAAACCCGGCTCAAAAAATAAAACAAACAAAAATAGAATTAAAAAGTATTTCTGACTCCACAAAGCCTATAAGTCTTGGGAAGGGTCTTTGGGCGGACTTCTCTGGAACAGACAGACAGGCAGCAATCCTGACCTACAAGGAAATACACCACCCAAAGGGGTGTGGCTTCTGTGTGGAAGAGAAGCATGACCACTGCAGGTTCCTTCCTTGCTCTTCTTCAGATGAGCTGATCGCCTATGAACTGATGAGAAGAGAAGCTGAAGCAAACCGAAGACCCCTTCCCGAGCTGGTGCGAGCCAAGATCCCCTTCAGTGCCTGTCTCCAGGCCTTTGCCGAACCAGACAACGTGGAGGACTTCTGGAGCAGTGCCCTGCAGGCAAAGTCTGCAGGGGTGAAGTGAGTAGGGCTGGCTTTCCCTGGGGGGAGGGGGCGGAGGCAGCAGAGGGGGCTTGGTGTTCTGGGAGTTCATGGATGCTGTTCATGAGGGTGGGATGGATTGCAATGGTCACCTGTAGCTGTCATTCACTTCACTCGATGAGCCTGACCAATAGGACAGTCCATCCTGTGATTCGGGTTATGTGCTGGGTGGGGGAGTGTCCACCTCCATTTTTTTTTCCAAAAAAAGCAAAATTGTGGTTTATTCTGCAGTTGAAATTTGCCTTTTTTTTTTTTCCTCTTGCCATTAGAGTAGGGCTGAGAAACACCCTTGCTCCCATGTGGCAAGAATGATAACTTAAGTAAAGAAATCCCAAAACCACTCATGGCAGCCTAATGTAAAAACATTATGTTGTAGTTTTACAGTTATGTTTTGGCATAGGCCTTGGTTGATCGTGTGCCTCTCGGGGAAGTCTTGGGCATGCTAGTTAGGCATGAGCGTTTGCATGGTGAGCCGCTTATAGCCCAGTTAGGAGCTATGTCCTGTTCATATGTGAGCCTGGTTGTCAGGTCCATGCAGGTTTTTTCCACTTAATGATCTGATACAGTCAGTCCTCGCTAACACTCTTCGTGTTGCCCCTTGAGTTGGGAAAAGAGCGCTTATAGAGAGAGACAGAATAAAGGGCTGCTGGGAGATATGTCCATCCAGTTCTTCCTCTGTTTACCTTTTAATTGGGAAGTCTGCGTTCTCCTTCTCTACACTCCCTTTCCATGCTGGAGATTGAGCCCAAGATTTCATAGATGCTAAACCAGCAAGCTATCAGCCAGCTATATTCTTAGCTGGTGGAAGCTTGTCTCTGGAATTTTACTACTGGGGAATGTTCTTGGCCTCCTCTTGAAGGGCGAGAGTGAGGTCTGAGTTGACAGAGTGAAGGGTGCAGGGCTGTGCTGCCCTGCTTTTTTTCCCTACAGTTTAATTGGCACGCAGGCCTGCCGTCTGTTGCTGTCTGCAGAGCCTTCAGGATCCTCTTTGCTTCAGGTTAGATGTCACATGCCAGAAACAGGAAAATAAGACCTTTTATTTCAAAGATTAAGAGTTAGAGACACATCTCCGTGGCAGAGGGCCTGCTAGGTGTATAAGAGCCCTGGGTTTGGTTCCCAGTGCTGCAGAAAACAAAACAAAACAACAACCACTCCAAAAATCCAGTCCCCATATACCTCAGAGCAAAACCAGAGAGCCCAATATGACAAAAAGAAGCAAAACAAAACCCATCAAAAGCCCTATTTTTATCAAATTAACTTGAAAAGATCCTCATGCAGATAAAGATTAGTAGCCATTCAGTTACCAGCTGTCTATTCTTAGGTAAGTTTTGTCGTAGGGACTGCTGAGTGTGTGTGTGTGTGTGTGTGTGTGTGTGTGTGTGTGTGCAAGCATGTGCAATGTGTACAGGTACATATCTACCTCATGATGCATGTAGAAGTCAGAGAACCTTCTCCCACTTCTACCTCATTTGCCACATGGCCTCTCTTGTTATTGTCCTTGCATATTGCAGCCATAGCAGCCATATCACAGCCAGGCCTGCAAGTTCCAGGGATTCTTAGGTCTCCACCTCGCACCTCACTGTGGGAGCACTGGAATGACTGAGTGTATCACTGCCTTATGCTACATGGTTCCTGGGTATCTGAACCCAGGTCCCCAAACCTATGGGGCAAGCTGTTTATTCAAAGAGCCATCTCCTCAGAGTGCATATACTTTTTCTAGGTGTGGAAAGAATCAACATTGTATCACAGTTGTTGTTGTATGAAGACACAGCCCTTGTGGGAAAGAAAAAGATGAGAGCTCCTAAAATACCCACCCTTTACTATGTACTGAGGAGCTTGTGATGAACTTGCTGTCAGCTGACTCTTTTATTATGATTTGTGTTGTTTTTTGAGATAGGGTCTTGCTATAGCCCAGCCTCCCACCCACCAGTTACCCCATTTAATATGCTCTTAGTGGTGTGAGGTAGGCTCCTTTAGTCTCCCACTTTACAGAGGGGTCATTGGAAAGAGAAGCAATTGGCCAGTAAGTGGCCTGCTTGGGAGACTGAACTGGTCTGACTGCCCTCCTAACCCAGGTTTATCTGTGTTACACCATATTATATGCATGTCCATATGTAGCCATGCTTAGTGTTCCTTATTATACTTTATAATCTTCCAAATGCTAATTTTGGCATTTGGCAAAGCCAGCGAACTTCTGGAAATTCATTATTTTAAATTTATTTTTTAGCAATGTAGGCTGTAATTTGACTGACATTTGGTTAATGTGAGGTCTTGAATTTTCCTTTTGTTAGATCCAGAGTCTGAACATCCAGGAAAAGGCAAAAGGTATTCTTGGTGGTCAGGTGTGGTAGTACATCCCTGTAATCCCCAAACTTGGAAAGCTGAGGCAGAAGGATGGTTAAGTTCACAGGCAGTCTAAGCAACAGAGAGATATCAAGGTCAGTGTAGACTACACACACACACACACACACACACACACACACACACACACACACACACACCTCTGCATTACAAACAAACAAACAAACAAAGAGTAGATTGATCTTGGTGCTCCTGTAGGTCAGGATGGACCAGAAACAATGAGCCTATAAATCAACCTGTGAGTCTCGATCCCTTTGGTAGCAACCCTTTCACAGGGGTCACGTAAGACCATTGGGAACCACAAACACATTATGATTTGTTGTAGTAGCTAAATTACAGTTATAAAGTACAACAAAATAATTTTGTGGTGGGGGAGAGTCACCACAACATGAGGAGCTGTATTAAAGAATTAGAGGCATTAGGAAGGTTGAGAACCACTGGTGTAAATGATCCTAACAGACTGTGTCTGGGAAGACTGGTATTGTTTGGAACATCCATTCACCCACCAATATTACTCTCATGATAGGCAGAGAACAGGACAAGATCCAGCTCCTGTCCTTGAGCCAATGTGGCTGTGGATGGATTTCATTTCCTCCTTGTCATTTGGGAAAGATGAGCACAGCACAGGCTCAGAGCAGACTCTCCAGGTCAGCAGCAGTGTGACCTTGGCCAAAGGACTCTCCTCCCAGTACCCTGTTTCCTATCTGTAGAGCAGTGATAACAGAAGTATTTTATTTATAGAACTGAGGAGGTCCAAGGGAGCTGAGGACAAGTGCTTTGCATGGTCCCTGTCAGTAGCTGTAGGGTGGGTGGTGTCGCTATTGTCATTATTGTGACCTTTTTTTGTGCGTGTGTGTGCATGTGTGTGTGTGTGTGTGTGTGTGTGTGTGTGTGTGTGTGTGTGTGCGCGCGCGCGTGCACAGGCGTGCATGATGCCTTGGATCATGTGACGTGCATGTGGTTGATTAGTTATCATATTTTTGGCACATTTAGTAGAAAGCAACTAGTACTCTTTTCTACTTAGCAGGTTTTTAATACTATGGAGCTGATCATTTTAGTCATTGCAGCTTTTATTTTTCCCTTAATAAAAATGTCTCCATAGCATTTAGTCTTAGTTGCAATAAGTGAGCAATTTATGTCTTAAATAATGTCAATAGGCATCTGATAACTACAGACCTAATAGTAGTGCCAAGACCTGTTCTGAGCACTTGACTAATTCAATTCCCGCAGCTTTTTAAAAAGGTAAATTGTATATTTATATAGTTTTTTTTGGATTTATATTCTGGTAGTCTTTATTTAAAATGTATAAATTTCTAAGAAAAACTACACAGATTAGGTTTAGGATTAAAAGACTATGCAAAAGTTTTGTTTATACTTATTCACTCTTCTTTCACAAAGCACCATTTATGGCATTGTTGGATTTAACTGTAAACTTGATTCCTCAACTGCTGCTAAGGAGTAAAAACTCTTATGTCTCTCGAGATGAACCTGAACAGATAGGTATGGAGCAGTATCTGCAAGTGTGGTTGAGTTTAGGACCTGGGTTTTGAAGACACTTGTCTTTGAAACATGGCAAGGGTTTACTCTGCCATCTTGTTCGCTGAGGTTGGTAGTTACCTGTGCCAGTCAGGTCTTCAATGGTTCCTCCATCCTCTGTCCCAACATCAAACTGATCCCCTGCCCTGAGCCTGTTTTCACACAGCTCTTTAGTGTAAGGGTCTGCACCTGTGGCTCCTGAATTACCCTTGGCATATTAAGGAGAAGAGCAGCTCCGGGGTAGGGGTGCTGGTTCAGTCAGTAAAGAATCTGAGGGTGAGAGCCTGCCTGTTGGAGAGAACCTGTCTGTTGTTGGAGAGAGTCTGTCTGTTGGAGAGTGCCTGCCTGTTGGAGAGAGTCTATCTGTTGGAGAGAGCCTGCCTGTTGGAGAGAGTCTGCCTGTTGGAGAGAGCCTGCCTGTTGGAGAGAGCCCACCTGTGTTTGGTCTCAGGGCACTGTGTAAAAAGCTGAGCATGGTGATGCGTGCCTGTAAACATGGTTCTGGGGAGCTGGGATGCAGGAAGATTCCTGGGGGCAGTGGAGAGTGAGAAAGGAAGTTACCCCATGTTGGCCTTTGACCTACACATTCCTGCTGTGTCCATATACATGAACATGTTTCTCTCTCTCTCTCTCTCTCTCTCTCTCTCTCTCTCTCTCTCTCTCTCTCTCTCTCTCATCTCCCCCTTTCTCCCTTCCACTCTTTCTCCACCCTCTCTCGCACACATCATCCTACAGTTAAAAGATAACTTTTTATTTTTGCATCAGTAGAAAATGCTGCAGCAGCAGGTGAAATTTGTTGGTTTTGATAAACCAGAGGTCTTGGCCTCACTTAAGTGAGAATGATATTTACTGAGGCTTCTCAGACAACCAGAGAACCTGACTGAAGGGACTATAAATTTCTTCCAAGAGCCAGGTTAATCCTAGATCAATTCCTTGGCAGGACCAATCTCTTAGCTGCCTTACATTATGGCCTAATCCCTTCTACTGTCCTTGTGATGGAGAATTTGAGACACAACAGACCATGTAACTTGTCTGGGGGAGAATACAGGCCAGTGATAGCCCAATTCAGTGTCCAAAACCTGGCAGAATTCACTTCCGTTTTTTAGTACAGTACTGTCTGGTGTGTTGAAAAGTTCTTCACTAGTGTGAGAACTGTACAACCCTGGCGGCAGATGCATGAGTAAGCTCACTTCTAGATAGGCCAGTGATTTACCCAGATTTGGAGTGAATTAGGGAGCCTTCTGAAGACCCAAACTGTACCTTTCTATTTATGGCCAGCCTGTTGTGTCTACTGTTCTGCAGTAGAGGGCAGTAATACATTGACGTTTGCTTTGTGTGGTCTGGGAAAAGATGTATTCCAAATAGAAGGCAATGGCTCTAATTCAAAAGGTGGGGCTTGGAGGCGGCAGCTCAGAATCTTTTATTTTAAAATGGACTCACTGTACCATCCCTGGCTCATTTTCTGTATTTGATTTTAACCAAAAGACCGAGAAATGATGTGGCTCATTTTCTATTTACATAGACAGCCAAATAGAACCGGATGCTGGAAAGGACCGGTAACTGGAACAAAGGCATGAATTTGATATACAAATTGAATAGTCAATCTATGCGTAAAAGTGATAAATCCAAGCCTAGGACATTGGATCTTTTGTTTGAAATGAACTCAGAATTAACATGTATCAATTTTAAAATGTAAGGTTTAGTGGGCTCAGGAGGTGCTTCAGCAATTAAGAGCACTCGCTGCTCTTGCAGAGGACCAGGGTTTGATTCCCAGGACATGATGGCTCATAGCCACTTTCAGGTCCAGTTCCAGAGAACACAACCCCCTCTTCTTGTCTTTGCAGACACCAGACACAAACGTGGTACATATGCACACATGCAGGCAAACACTCATACACATAAACCAAAAATCCTTTAAAAGGGAGACTCAGGTTTAGATAGTTTAGATAATTGCTCCCAAACAGAGCTATCTGTAGGACTCATGCTGCCAGAGATTCAGGTATTTAAAGAGGCGCAGTAAGGTCATCCTAAACCCAATTCTGGTCCGCGTCCCTTGCATGCTGGGAGGTGGTGATTTTGCGTCACCTTGAAGCGGGGCTTTTTTGCATCACCTGGGGAATGTCACAGACACAGAGCATGCTTGACTGAGAACACCTACAAGTACATACATGGAAACCCTGCAAGAATGCTGGGAAACCAAATGGCTGAAAAGCCCTTTTCCGAATGTCCCAAAAGCCCTTGCTGTGAAGCAGCTGCATTCCATGCTCACTGTGGCCTGCCTCAGCATTTTCTTCGGTGGAGTGGCCAGGAGTTTGGAGCGAGTGGCGAGTAGCCGTGCACTTGACTGTTGTCCAGTTCCTCCTCACCCGGCGGTCCTTGGCATTGCCAGGCGCCTCCGACAAAGCTGCCTGTGCGCTGTAGACTGCATTCGCCTTTCTTTCTGCCTTGTTTGATTGGTCTCCTCCCTTGTGTTTCCCAGAACATCTCGCTTTGCCTCATTCCCTGAATACTTGGTAGTGCAGATAAAGAAGTTCACTTTTGGTCTTGACTGGGTTCCCAGAAAATTTGGTAGGTATCCTTTGCATGCTTTTGCTTAAACTGTAGAGTGAGCCACTTAACAAGACATGGCATGTGAAAGAGGCTGCCTGGACCCCTGCCCCCATCACGCCATCCCAGTGTTCTCTGTCACTCCCCCTTCTCTGGTCTCACAGCCTTCTAGAAATACCAACAGTAAGAAATGCCACATGCTGACCACCCCTTCACTGTTGCGCTCTGGAGGAACCAAGTTCTAAGAGGGACAGTGTGGTCCTCACAGTGGCGCATCCTGGATGTAACTGTGCATGCTTGTCACTTGGGACCTTTGGGAAATGTGGGTGCTGATTGGCAGATGCAGGGTGGGCTGAGAGACTGTGTTTCTACACCACCCCACTTTTCTCTGGACTCACAGCCTTGGGTTGTCTTGGCTAGTCTAGACACCACACTTGGAGTAGTAGTGGGGGAGGGCAGGGCGGCACAGTACAGGATCCTCCTAGCAGCCTTCCCCTGCCTCCGAATACAGCAGGTGCCCCTGACATTCATTGAAATCATACAGATTTTACTATCAGTCACACGGAAACAGTTGCTTTGCACGGTAGAAAGAAGAATGTGATTAGGGCTTCACTGTACTTTATTCTCACCCATATGCAAGGCTCTTGGTCACTGTGGAAGGCTTATTTTCCAGACAAGGCATAAAAGCCATGTCCTCCACTGCCAGGGTTAAATCTGACAGGTCTTAAGTGGCTCCAGGAGATGGAAGGATGTGTTTTTTGCCCTTGATAGCTTCTTAGGAAAGGACTTCAGACTGTTTGCCAATATCTTAGGGATTTGTGTCTGAGCATTTCTGCAGCTAAGTATTGCAAGTCTTAGGAGTCATCCAAATACTAGTGGAAGGGGCAGGGAGAGAGGGCGAAAACCAGCCAGGGTGATTTCCTAGGGAGCCTGCTGCTGGTGGGCAGCTTATCCTTTGTGCGGGGCTATTCCTGATTTTTAGGAGACCCTTGGTTTTCTTGCGGGAAGAAGTTAGGGTGCAGAGAGGGTCTGAGAGCAGGGTACTGACCACTCTGTGCTCTACTGGCTTCTGGGAGGGGCTAGATACTTGAGATGGGAAACTTTGGACAGTTTTCTTTCTTTTTGTTATTATTCTTGGAATTTTTGTGAAGGAATAAAAATGAAATCAGATTTTGTTGACTGCTTGAAAGAATCTCAAGGAGGGCCTGGACTTTTCTCTTCAGGAGCAGTTGTGTCAATGTTGTGTGTCTGACGTGTTCTACTGCCTTAAAATTTAACTTAGCTTTTGTTCTTGGATTATTATTTCATTTATACTTACTTGTTTAGTTTATTTTTTGAGGCATGATCTCCTGTAGCTCAGGATATCTTTGAATTTACTGTGTAGATGAGACTAGCCTTGAACTTCTGATCTTCCTGCTTCCACTTCCCAAGTTCTGGGTTTAGAGGCATGTGCTACCATGCCCAGCCTGCTTTGTTGTCTTGGGTAGGATTTACGTATCTGCCATCATTTGGAGACAGTTATTCTTCAGGCCTGAAGGACAGAACCCTAAAATTGTAGTTGAACCCATTTCTCTTGCTGTTTGCATAGGTGCAACACTGAGTCTCCGGTGCTCTTCAGTTTAGAAATCTTGTATTTGAGTTATGTCAAATGCCACTGAGCCAAGAGGGTTTTGTCTTTCTCCAAGAACACCCAGGGATAGACACAAGACTCTGTCAAGTTGTTTTGAATTTTATCATTTGTAACTTAGAATCATCACAGTTTCTTGTATGATCTGAATAAAATATAAATTAGAAGTTCTCAAACTCAAATGTGCAACAGGGACAGGGAAGGAACATGCAGGAAAGAAGAGCTGCTGGGTAGAGGAGCACACAGCCTACTGTCATGGTGGGCATACACAGCCTACTGTCATGGCGAGCATACACAGCCTACTGTCATGGCGGGTGTACACAGCCTACTGTCATGGCGGGCGTACACAGCCTACTGTCATGGCGGGCGTACACAGCCTACTGTCATGGCGGGCGTACACAGCCTACTGTCATGGTGGGCGTACACAGCCTACTGTCATGGTGGGCATACACAGCCTACTGTCATGGCAGGTCCACTGTGTGTAATAACATAATTCAGAAAGACATCCTCTGCCATATGCATGATGTGCATGTTTGGGGCAGTCCAGAGCAGTGGGGTCAGTGTGAAACGGTAACAGAGGCCACCATTGTCCAGAATAGAAGCTAAAGGGAAGCCCAGACAGTTAACACAGGAAAATGTATTACAGCTTCATGGTGTTTGAAATTAAATTTACGTCCATATTTTAAAAAATTAAATCATGTCCATATTTTAAAAAGTACAAAATGAAGTGCATCTGGACCATGGATAGCCTGGCTGCTAGTCTGTGATCACTGACTTCTCTGACCTATTGCTGTCCAGTGTGACCCCTCTGTCCCACCACTCTCTGCCCTTTCCTTGAGCCTTCCATTTATCTTGTGGCTTGACAAGTCTGTTGTGCTGAGCATCCTCTAGGCTGCCTAGATGCATGCATGCAATGAACTGAAGCAGATTTATAATGAACCGATTGCAGACTCTGGAGAGTCCAATGAATATAATCTTTTGTTTTGCAGATGTTTCTATTGATATGCCAGACCTACTAGATATCAGCCACCTCAGAGCCAGGGGCTTACAGCCAGGAGAAGAGGAACTTCCAGACATCAGTCCCCCTATAGTCATTCCTGATGACTCTAAAGGTACCATCTTCTACTGGAAGGATGCTCACTGCCTCCCACCTTTCTCCAGCCAGGAGTAGTCACTGTTCCACCACTAATCTGCTCCCTGTGAGGTCATCAACCTAGACACATAGAAATGAAGCATGGCTGCAACTGTGCACTTCAAACACATATACTCTGAGTCATTGATTTGGGGTCCTGGTGGCAGGTGGCTCCTGGAAGGGCCATGGTGAGCGGCAGGGAGGTCTCAGAGTAGTTTTTCTTACTGCTCATATCAATAATGCTCTGGCCAGAACTCTTGATTTGCAAGTAGACAGTGTTCTTGGAAATAAATGTAGGGATCGAAACTATTTAGCTCACTGAGATATCAGAACTTCTTGTTTTTATTTGTGTCTAAGTGCCCCAAACCTGCTGTTTCCCCTCATTACTGTAATGAACTATGTTTTGCAGGTGGTGTGTGTGGGGTACCCCGGAGTGAGAGGGTCTGGGAATGTCCTGGACTGATGCGGTTTCTTTTTTCTAATACTATTGGCCTTGGCTAGCTCTCATTTATAACCTATCCCTTCATTTTCAGATCGCCTGATGAACCAGTTGATAGACCGTAGGTATCTTTAAAAAAATGGTTTTGGTGTCTTACATTTGTTACTAATATGACATGTTTTAAAGATTGGTGTATTTTTTTTTTATATACATATGGATGTCTTCTCTGTATGCATGTCTGTTTACTATGTGAATGCGTGATGCCCACAGAGGCCAGAAGAGGGTGTCAGGTTCTCTGGAACTAGTTAGAGAGGGTTGCGAGCCACTGTGTGTGAGCTCTGGGAACGGAACCTGGGTCCTCTGGAAGAGCAGTAAGTTCTCTTAACTCTTCAGCCCCCTAGTGTGACAAGCTTTTCTGTGACAGTTCAGCAAAGTTTTTTGTGCTGGATCCATGCAGCTGTTCCTGGGTGGAAGGGCCTGTAAGTTGAATAAGCAGCAAATCTCGGCCAACAACATGCTGCGTGAGTGGCCCTTATGGCTCAGGAGGGTTAGTGTAGGCTTGAGAGCCAACAGTCCTGGGGCGGGGGGGGGGGGGCGGTCCTTGGCTTTGCTTCTTAGGACTCTGTGGCCTGAAAGAATTTATTTTCTGCTCTATATGGTCCTGTTACCTCATGTGTAAATTGAAGTAATAATACCATTTCTTCTCAATAGTTAGATAGCATAAAAAGAAGTCAAATTAAGACCCAACAAAATGGACTTCAGGCAGTCTGTAGACAAGGGGTTGAAGGGTAATGAAGGTAGGAAGTGGAAAGTTGTTTTTCATGGTGGGATATCCTGCTGTGCTCTGCAGCTTCAGACATTGACGAGTCCTCCGTGATGCAGCTGGCTGAGATGGGCTTCCCTTTGGAAGCTTGCCGGAAGGCCGTGTACTTCACTGGAAACACAGGAGCCGAGGTGGCCTTCAACTGGATTATTGTGCACATGGAGGAACCTGGTAGGTGGCAATATGGGAGCACTTTGGGGTTCATATTCCCAAGGGTATATCCCCAAAGAGGAGTTTTCAGATGGTGAAATGCTGCAGTTTGAGCAAAGTCACCATCTTAATCTTTTAATCAACAGCTTTCTTGAAATAACTTCCTCCTTTAAGGTGTCCACACTTTTTGACCAAAAGATCAATAGAAAGACATGGTGTCTACTTCAAGTTTGTAGAAAACTGAAGAAATGGAGGCCCTCTCCTTAGCTTTTTGTTTCATCTCCTTTCTGAAGATATCAGTTATATACCCATCAGAAGGTTACATTCATGTGGGTTTTAGTCACTTCACAATTAAGCAACTGTCTACTTCTAGAATAGTTTTGTATACCCAAAAGAAATGCTATAGACTGGAGCCATCTATGGTAGTTTGAATGTAACTGGCTCCCATAATCTCATAGGGAGTGGCACTATTAGGATGTGTGGCATTGTTGGAGTGGGTATGGCCTTGTTGAAGGAAGTATGTCACTGTGTGGGCGGGCTTTGATGTTTCCTATGCTCAGGAAACTGTCCAGCGTCTCAGTTGACTTCCTGTTACCTGTAAGATATAGCACTTTTAGCTCTAGTACCATGTCTGCCTGCATCCCTTCATGTCCCACCATGACGATAATGGACTGAGTCTCTGAAACTATAAGCAAGCCACCCCAATTAAATGTTTTCTTTATAAGAGTTGCTATAGTCATGGTGTCTCTTCATAGCAACAGAAATCCTAACTATGACACTCCTCTCCAATGCCTAACATTCACTAATCTACTTTATGGGTATCCTACAATTGTTATGAGTTGCCTGTTTTTGACCTTTCATATGAATGGAAGAGGCCTTTTGTGTCAGGCTTCTATTGTTTTTCATAGTCTATTTAGGGGTCTTATGCTGTAGCATGAACAGTGCTTCCTTTTAACGGACATATAGTATCCCATTGCATAGCCATACCACAATTTATCGTCCTTCCATCATAGGTGATACTCAGTTGGGTTGTTTCTATTCTTTGGTGTTTATTAATGTGGCTGGAAATATGAACTTTTTTGCATTTGTGCATTTATAATTTGTTTATATTGGACAGAATTGATGTGGTTCTATGTTTAAAATTTTCAAAACTGTCAAACAATTTTGCACAGTGACTGAACTCTCACCCATACTCTCACCCATGCTGAATGGGGGACCCAGTTTCTCTGAATTCTCACTGTTAGCCATTTCCTTAAAGTGGTTCCTATGCCACTGTGATTTCAAGAGGTATTTCTCTAATGAATGATAGCACTGGGGGCATAATTAGTTCTTTGCCTTTTTATTATTAAGTTCTAAGAGTTCTTTTAAAATTCTAGATACAGGTTTCCTCTCAGATACATAATTTTCAGAGATATTTTCTTGTTCTGCTGTTTCTTCACTTCTTTTGTTTTTGTTTTTTGTTTTTGTTGTTGTTTTGTTTTTGTTTTTGTTTTTTTCGAGACAAAATTTCTCTGTAGCTTTAGAGCCTGTTCTGACACTAGCTCTTGTAGACCAGGCTGGCCTCAAACTCACGCTCTTGTAGACCAGGCTGGCCTCAAACTCACAGAGCCCCTCCTGCCATTGCCTCCCGAGTGCTGAGATTAAAGGTGTGCACCACCACCGCCCAGCCTGTTTTCACTTCTCTTAAGTGGATACTTTTAAAATTTTGATGGTGTGTGCTACATCTACATTTTTGTTTTATGAATTATACTTTTTGTGTCATATATAAGAATTCATCACTATGCAGCTAGCTAGTTGTCCTGGCACCATTTGATGAAAAGGCTATTTTCCATGATTGAAAGGTCTGCTTGGAAATCACGTGACCTTTGGCCTTTCCAACTTCACGGTTCTGTTAAACTGACTTACATCTCTAGCCTTAGATCTGGTTCTAGAATCCTTGATTAAACAATTTTGTATAGCTTTCTACATTACTCCTACAATGTTTGTTTGCAAGACAAAAAAAAAAAAGCCAGAAAAGTTTTAGTATAGTTATTTTCCTCAGATTTTGCTGAACCACTGGCCATCCCTGGGTATGGAGGGGCTGGAGCCTCTGTATTTGGTGCTACTGGACTGGACAACCAGCCTCCTGAGGAAATTGTAGCTATCATCACGTCCATGGGATTTCAGCGCAATCAGGCCGTGCAGGCCCTACGAGCCACAGTGAGTACCGGTGACCCTGAGTTAGAGAATTCTGGCCATGCTGGAGGTGGTTTCAGTTTGCTCCTTGGCAACAGAGACCTCCCAGTGTCTTTGATCATTTCAAATCATTGTCTGACTGTGTCCCATCACACGTCATGAAGATTTGTTTTTATGTAGTGTACACAAAGCTAAATTGAGTGAATGAGGAACTCACGTGGTGAGCTTAGGTCTGAGGGGATGTGGAGCTGGGGCAATATGGCCAAGATCTTGAATGTTCCTTAGTGGGACTCACAGATCTGCTTGGAGTTTGCCAGCTTCAGAGCAAAGAGGGTGCCAGGGTTCTGACTTGGTAAGAAAATATGTAAGATAAAATCTTGCTGTTTTGATATCGAGACCTTGGAGAAATATGTCTCAATGGTCCTTATAGAAAGTTTTTGAAATTCTCTGCTGCTGTTTTCCTCTGCAGAGAAGAATTTCTGCTGTAGTTATGACTGTCTCAATTCATTAGGAGGGACTATGCAACAAGGGGTTGGTGGTGTAGGTATCTGTTTAATAGTTGGGGAAGTAATTTTGCTAAAACCCTCCTCCCTTGCCACTCCTACTCCCAGGTCCTTTCACCTGTTCTGACTAGGTGCCTGTTAGGGCCTATTGCTGAGCACATAGTGAGTCTTGACCAGGGCATGGGAATTTTCCTTTAAAATTCTCAAACTATTTCAACCAGACTTTTTCTCACTTGGGTATTTTCATGAACCCTGCTTGTTTCATTGAAGTTTCTATATACGAACAAATTCCTTAGCTTGTTAGTGCTGTCACAAGCAGGGGAAGGTGGAAATAACTTTGTGTTTAGTTGGTTTGAACCATATGGGATTCTATTACCGTGACCATGAACCTAGGCATTCATTTGTTCTACATTTTCCCTGTATTTAAGGCAAGTAGGCACTAACCCAGTGGGCACACTGGCACCTTTATCTTACAGAAGCGTCTGCAAAAGATAGAGAAGATAGCATATATAATTACTGTGGCTGTAGAAAGGGTGTGTGGAGACACTGCCCTTGCCCTGTGCCCTTTGCATCCCTCATCATTGGCACCAGCCTGCAACAATGCTGAGCTAGGACAAGTGGAGACTCTGGAGCTCATTTTCTGGTGACTGAGTGGTAGGGTGTGGCGGGGGAGAGTGGCAGGGTCTGAGCTTCTCACTCAGGTGCTTAGGACCAGTCAGCTCAGGCCTCCTGCCTAGCTGCTTGACCCCTGGTGCAAATGTTCGGGACATGATGAGGCCTGGACACTGAATACATTGTGATTCTCCTTTCTTTAGAATCATAACCTGGAAAGGGCGCTGGACTGGATCTTCAGCCATCCCGAGTTTGAAGAGGACAGTGACTATGTGATTGAGATGGAGAACAACGCCAATGCCAACATCATGTCTGAGGCCAAGCCTGAAGGACCCAGAGTCAAGGATGGGTCTGGAAGTAAGTCCCTAGACAACATTGCATTTAGGTCATCAGTGTATTTAGGTCACACTTTCCTTCTCCTCCTGTACCAAAACTTTGCAGTCATTCAACTTTAGCTCAGAGCTATCTTCTCATAAGTGGTGTATCTTGTCACTTGGGCTGCCATGGTTTGATAAAAAATCTAGGTAGTGTAGGGTCATGCCACAGGACTGTTGGTGTGTGTGTGTGTGTGTGTGTGTGTGTGTGTGTGTGTGTGCATGTGTGTGCATGCATGTGTGTGTGGGCTAGATGCCCACACAGAATTTTCCTTTCTGTATGCGCTGCCTATTGGTCAGGCTAGGCAAGTACTCTGCCATGGAGCTACATGTCCAACCTAACTTTGTCTCTTCCAGTGAGGTTTACATTTCTTCATGAAGCGCAGCAGCTTTGGCCAAAAGAAGTATTTATATTCACAGAAGAATGCTTTGAATTTGGAAAGGCAATCTTAGGTCCATGATGACTCTCCCATGTCTAGGCTGCCTGTTGGCAGTTTTCTGAAGGGCTGTTCCAGGATGAATAGACATGGTCAGACTAGTGATATCTTTTGATATCTTTCAGTAGCCAGCTATTATGTAGTGGCTGGATTCCAGGCACTGTTGTAAGCCCTTTGTATATAAACACTCCTTGAATCTTACCATAGCCAATTTTATAGGTGAGAACGTGGAGTTGGAAGGGTAGGTACAATACCCAAGGTCATCAGCTCTTCAGAGGTGGAAACAAGTTCAGACCCATTCCCCATGTTCTTCCCATCATGATCTATTTCCTGTAGGACAACAACATTTAGCTCTTTAGCCTGCCACATAACTTACCTATAGTCACGACCTAGCCTACCACATCTGTTACTTCTGCATCCTTCTTTTTGCAGTCTAGATGTCTGGCATTGTACCCTCTCTTCTTTCCTGCTCCAGGCCTTTGCCAGGTGAATTCCTATTCGTGAACTACCCACTCCCATCACTGGCCACATGATCTCATCTCTTCCTCGTCCTCCTATTCTTCACCCACCCCCATCCCATGCCTTTTTCCCTCTTTCTCTATAAAATGGGAATTTGCCCACTGAAACTCTTCATTCTAGCTAAGGATCAGACACAGTTCTCCCAAACTCCATATTCATCTGTAAGGTCTTGTGTTTCTCTCCAGAAACTAGTAGTTCCAAACACAGGGTGCTATAATGGATAAACTCTCAGCGATTCATAGCAGAATTTATTCCACACTCTGTTCCCATTGGTTCACTACTTCGTCAGTGTCCATGATGGTGTTTGGAGATGTTGAGCCCTTTTGGCAGAAGGATGAACTTCCCAACCCAAGGGCGGGGTTGTTCTAAAGCTGCTACAGCATTGTGCTGAGGTGGCGGGGGCTCCATTCCTCAGGGTTTCCTTTCCCTAAGGGGTCAGTAATGACAAAAAACGGACATATAATCCCTTAGGCTTGCTGTACCTTAGGGCCCTGGGAGAATACCTAGGTCTTGCTGCATGTCGAATTTTGCCCTAGTAGGACACTATAAAATTTCTTTCAAGTATCTTTTAAGAGACTTAGTTAGACCATGGAGTTGAGGGTGCTGTGGGGAAGGAGGGCTGTCAGAAGTTCTATGAAAAGGTATGTGTAAATACATCTGTATTTATAAATATATTCTCAGAAAGCAGAGAGGAGGGATTGCCAGAGCAAGCTGGTTAGCAAGATGAGCTCTGGGTTTGATTGAGAGAGCCTCGGTGAATAAGGCAGAAGAGCAATTCAGAGCCAGTCCTGATATCCACCTCAGGCCTCTGCATGAACATGTACCCACACTGCACACACTGCACACGTGAAACTGGAAAAGGAAAAGAATATAAATGATGTGATGATGTGCTAGGCCTGCAGTTTAATGGAGCTTCAGTAAGTGATGCTTTCAAGTGAGAGCTGCAAGCTGGAAGGTTTCAGCAGCTCCCTGTCACATGACCTCCAGAAGCAACATCAGTACTCACTGGCCCCCTCCCCTAGTGGGGCATGGAGCTGATCTTTCTTATCTAGTTTTCTCTTGTGAATGACTTCCTCATTTCCTTTGGCCATTTCCCCATTTTTATTGAGGTTTTCAGATTCATTTAAGATTGATCAACATGACAATTTCCTGGTATCGATTAGTGTGGGCCCACCTCAGAGCTTTATTAAACCAGGTCTTTTGGGCAGAACAATGCTATGCTTCTCCTTTGGGTCCCTCCTCCTACCCCTGTGAAGCTCTCTGGTTTTCTTCATATACAATCATTGTGTTCCTGGCTTAGTTTCTGAAAGATATTTCTTTAAAATTTTGCTTTTCTGTGTATTGTTTAAATTGTCACTGCCCTATGGTGAGTGTTCAGCAAACAAATCATTGAGATAATAAGATGAATGTTAAGGGGTGGTATTCCTAGACTACTGAGAGTTGTATAGTTGTTGGCTGGTGATAGGCTATTCTGTAAGCTTTGATTGTATTTATATTGAGCACAAAAGTTAACCAGGGGTCTGTTCAAATATATTGTTTTAAATTTCCACGTGATTTTTCCCCATGTTAGCTGGGGATCTTTGACTTAGAGGTAATGGATGTCATGCAGAGTGAGATATCCCTATTTGAGGAGCTAAATACTGGGAAATCTAAGTCTAATTTCTCTGAGCAAAAGTAAAATATTATTATTTTTTCC
Source organism: Dicrostonyx torquatus (assembly GCA_028555095.1). Lineage (NCBI taxonomy): Eukaryota > Metazoa > Chordata > Mammalia > Rodentia > Cricetidae > Dicrostonyx > Dicrostonyx torquatus. The sequence goes on from JAQHUG010000202.1 coordinate 3,054,670, forward strand.
CTTTTTTATTGTTAAAAGAAAAATTTACATTTACTCCCCTTGTCCCAGGCCCTCCTGCTCCCCCACTACCCCATTGCCGTCCCCTTGCTTCTTTAAGATGGGGCAGGATACCCTGCCCTGTGGGAAGCCCAAAGCCCTCTTGGGCAGCAGAGGAGAGGGTGCCTGAACTGACCTTGTCCCATAGTTACATCACCATAGAAATTTTGCATGATGGATGGAGATAGAGCCAGAGACCCACATTCACATCAGAGCAAGGGATTGAGCTACCAAGGTCCAGTGGAAGAGCAGAAGGAGGGAGAAGATGAGCAAAGAAGTCAGGACCACGAGGGACTGGCCCACCAACTGAGACAGTGCGCTTGATCTATTGGGAGCTCATCAAAGTAAAATATTATTTCACAAAATCTGGCAGCTCCTGGGATGAGGCAGGACTGACCCTAACCAACTCGATCAGGATGCGATAGCTTTTACCTTAGAGGTTCCGGGTCCTGGCTTCCTGGGGTGGGGTCTGCTCCTGGAGAAGAGTGTAAAGGCGATGAGGTCAAGCATGGAGGACACATACAGGTGAGATGAGGTCAAGCATGGGGGACACATACAGGTGAGATGAGGTCAAGCATGGGGAACACATACAGGTGAGATGAGGTCAAGCATGGGGAACACATACAGGTGAGATGAGGTCAAGCATGGGGAACACATACAGGTGAGATGAGGTCAAGCATGTGGGACACATATTGAACTGAGGCTTCAGGTTACCAGCAGAAGGGAACTGGTACTGACTGGAGAGACTAGGACCTTCTTATGTGGAACTTTTACTGGGGAGACAGGAGCAATAGCCTGTTCACCCCAAATAGGGCACCAGTGACAACAAAGAAATGGTTCCACTGAAGTCAACCTTACTGAGCCTGTTTATTGGGGTTACTTACAGGAACATGAGTGAGGCAAAGGTGGCTACATCACTAAAAAGCCCATCCTACTGTGGGTGAGGACTCCCTAAAAGTACATCCCTGGAGCACAACTTGGAGGCTGCTCCATTGGAGAGTCTCCCCTCCCCAGAAGCTGCTTGCTGCTCTAGAACTTTGGGGAGAGGCTTGTGAGTCCTGTAAGTTCAGAGTTTTCTGAGCCTTGTGAGTTTCATTGGCTTTCTCAGTTGTAAGAACCTCTGTCCCTCTCTGGAGAGAGTGTTTCAATTTCAGGGAGACAGTTGCATGACATCTCCCAACATACAGAGAGATTCGAATTGCTTTGCCAGGTGGGCTCTGGTGCTGTCATTTTATCAGAGGTTCTTCAGATGCTTGAGCTGCTGCAGCTGCTGCAAACACATTAGGGAAAGAGGAAGATACACAAGGCTCGGGAATCGGTTTCCTTTCCTCTTCCTCTCGTTGTAACTTTTGTTGGAGTTGAAGTCTTAGACAGGCTGTCCCCAAAAGCTTTGAGATGGCCTCCAGGGTCCTCCTTTAGGGCTTTGTCCTGTTGGTTATATGACTTGCACAGAGAAGTTTGTTCCAGCCTTCTCAGGTCCAAGACTCTGTGACTCTATCATGTGCTCTATTCAGGTTATAGGCCCCACACAGGAAGCTCAAAAGATGCAGGTGAATCTCCTGAAAGCAGGGCTCGGATGTGGACTGGGCCAGGTGAGCTTTACTTCAAAACACATCAGGGATGTAAATGGTTGGGCCCTACTTAGACCTGACAAATTTGGAACTCTGGGGCACCCAGTAACCCAAATGACTTAGCAGCCAGGAAATGCAGTCTTTACTTGAGAACCACCCCCTGAAAAACAGTATTAAGGTAACATAGCTGGATGAAAGCGGAGCGTGACTTCCAGAACCTTCCACACTAGGTTAGTAAAAAGTTTTTACATCTGATAAACCCTTCTCCACCAACGCAATAATCCAAATCAGGCCAAAATCAAACCAAATTAAAAAAAAAAGCCCAGGTTTAATGAATACCAGTGCTCCAGCTCCCCAGGGAGGAGATGGGGGCAGTTTAAATACCCTGTGGGAGTGGTCTTGAGCATCTCAGTGTTATGGTAAAAATAAAATGGCTCTATTCCCCAAGTGACTGCAGCAGGCAGTGGGCCACGAGGAGCTGCTGTGGTAAAATGCTGCAGTTACCCGAGTGGGCCATGGGCCATGAGTGGATCCCAGGCAGGAAGAGACAGAGATGGATAGGCATGCCATGCAGAGAAAGTGGGTATTTATTTAGTGGGTTATGGAGAGAGGGAAAGGGGGAAAGGGGGAAAGGGGAGAAGACCAGAGAGAGGGAGAGGCAGAGAGTGTAATGTCCAGCAAGCTGATGAGGTGGAAGGCAGCTTTTTGTTGTGTGGCAAAGGCAAGCCTCCAAGTTCTTCTGTAACCATGCGTCTTCTTGGAGGAGATATAGGATGCTGCAGGAGCTGGCATGTCGCTGTTATAGGAAGCTCTTTTGTTAAGTGCCATACTCTCGGATCTGTAATGGCACTTGAGAGTTAGGGTACCATTACCTGTCAGGTATATCCAAATTGGACATATAAGTTCAATTTAGACATATAGTTTACCCAATCAGTTACAGCTTACCAATGTCAGTAAAGGCAAGAAGATTAAAAGTGTATTGGAGGCAGGATGTCTCCTTGGTAGGACCAGCACATGTTAGTACTCTTACCAAAGATGGTGCTGAGGTTTTTACTTTGACCTCAACCAAAATGGTGGCTATCCATGTGTTTGTATTTTTCCAGAGCTGTTGTAATCTGGAGTTACAAGTTTTACAGATTTTAAAACAAGCACACGTACACACACAGACATAAATGGCCACATTATTTACACATACATATTAACAGACAGATAAACAAAACTGTTTTTAGGAACCTGTGTCAGCTGACCAACTTAAAATCCTGGTGTAGGCTACAGAGGCCAGGCAGACACAGACCAGATTGGCAGACACTGTAAGGGAGAACAGACACATAAGGACAAAACACCTATGCAGCTTAGAGGGGAGGACAGGGGGAAACAGATCCATTGTAGGGAGAATCCCAGTATGACCAGATCACATGCCAGGAGTGCAGACAGACAAACAGCTAGAGAAGGGTGGAAGGAGGGTGGGGAGGGGGAATGGGAACAGGATCCAGAAACCATGGGCATATGGGGGGCTTGTTTGGTTTACATCGGCAAAATTTTTTTTAGGCGTTAAGGGATGTACCATGTCAGATAGCCCCAATTTAAAAAGATTTTGTAAAAGGCAGCCCAAGGGTGTTTGGAGATTAGGCCTCAAATTGTGAGTGTTCCTTTTTAAAGTCCATGTGGGGACTTGGGACTCAAAGCCGAGTGCAATGTGTCCACTGTGGTAGACTTTGGGTCAAAAAAAAAA
>JAQHUG010000202.1:3059087-3116875 GCA_028555095.1 Dicrostonyx torquatus
AGCATGTAGGGAGGATCGCGTGCTACACTCTCAGTGGGGAACAGGCTATGAGCTAAGGCTCCAGTGGTCTGTCCAGGACTGCCATAGTGTCACCACTCCCTGTCTCAAAGGCTGTGGATAGTGTCAACTGGACTGAGGTAGTTAGGTTTCCTAGTTTCTGAAAAGGGACAGATTCTCTGTTAGTATTGGGATGCAAATGCCAAATGTGCTCCTAATGTCCAGCTAATGGGAGTGAACCACGGAGCTTCACGGCCTCTAATGATCTGCCAGCTTTTTCTTCTTTTCAGTGCAGACTGGGTTTGTGCCCGGAGGAGACACTGGTGCTTGTTGTGTATAGTAATTGCTTACGACAGTAGATTCATGTCAAGGTGCTCCAACGCTGGAGTTAATTGGGGTAACGATGTAAAGTTAAGTGTGATTTTCACAAAGGCAAAGTCATGACTTTCAAGAATATAAATGACATAACTCGCAGATTTGCTGGTTGATGGGAGGGCCAGTTAGACAGTCCCACTGTATAGTACATCAGAATAACTAGGAGAGTTGTTTTTGTTTCCTATTTTGTAGTTCTCAGAACAGAGCCAGGGTCTTGTGCACACCAGACAAGAGCTCTCTTCCCATGTCCCAAGATGCTGGGCTATTGGAGGGAGAGTTAACAAAGCAAGGTTAGGGTGAGCTTGTCTGAGTTAGGGCAAAAGCTGATGTGTTCCAAGTGTGCACCCATGGGACAGAAACTGTGTCAGGGTCTGTGTGCCCCAACATGTAAACTATTTTTGCCTAACTCGACCGGTACTGAGGCATGAGTAATAATGAGACACAATTCACACAGCCATTTCAGAAGGGTATCTCAGGCTTCATTCATCTACCCGTGTTTATTATACAAAACACATTTTATCCCCCAGGTAAACCAAGGTAAACTCATTAATATTCTCTTTCCGGGGACCGGGGCTACTGAAACACCTGTAACTTAAGTCATCAGCCTTGGAATCAACACTTCTTCCCAGGCGATCTACATAATAATAAAGGAGAAGGAGCCATACATCCTGGCCTTTGTCAGGTGGCTAGCTTGTTTGGCAGGATTGCAGCTGCCTTGGAAATTAAACATGGCCAGAGAGCCTGCCTGTAAATATTTTGTATGAAATATGGGCCTACAAAACTGTAACAGCCTAAGTTTGGGACTTTAGCAGTAAGTGGTGGACAAGCCAAGTTGACCCTTTATACTTGGGGAGGCAGACTCACCTGAATGTCATCACTGTGGGTGTTGTTCTTTTTAATTAATATTTGGGGTCCCTGCAGCTGCTATGGGTCCCCGCGGGTGGTACAAGGCCACGCGCGGGTCCCTGGCAGCTTGCATGGGAGTCCACATGGCAAAATGGCGGTGGCGGCGGCAGCAGTGGTGGCAGCAGCAGTGGTGAGCAGGCAGCGTGAGACCAGATGGCAGATGGATATTAAAGTTAAGCATTTATTAGATGGATTATGGAGGGAAAGAAGCAGAAGGGGAGAGAGAGAGAGAGGGAAAGAAGGGAAAGAAGGAGAGAGAGAGAGGGTGGGGGGAGGGGGCGGGAGAAGCCTGCCTGCCTCTCCCAAGAGCGGTGGGGGCAGAGAGAATGGAAAACTGAGGGTCTGCAGAGTTGCAGACAGAGAGGGAGTGGGCGTGGCTTTCCCTTAAAGGAACAGAATCCATTACAGTGGGTAATTCTGAGTTCTTAAAGTGCAGCCTTTACCAGTGGTAATCATTTTGGCAGTCAAGTTCACAGCTGTGCCGTATTCCTCTCATTACTTCCCCATCTCACCAGGATAAAGCAGCTGCAGGGTGGGCTTCGACTCATGGAATCTCTATCTTGTGGGTGATCTCAGGGTGACCTTTACTCCAGTGACATTCAGTCTCTTTTCCCTTTGAACTTCTGTGGAATTTTCCTGACTATAGAGTATGATTGGTGTTCCATTGGATGGGGATGGTGGTGGCACCATGTGATATTAAAAACAAACAACCCTTCCTTACTTGAAAGGCTGAGGTAGTTCTCATAAAGTTGAACCAGAGCAGGTTTTGTGGGGAGGAGAGTACTTGTTTCACATGTAATTTGAGGCTGATCATTTAGCTGCTTCTCTCGGGATAGAGGGCATAGCAGTGGGTCGGGTACCTCATATTGTTCCAGGGACTTTGGATGTTTCTCGGCTGAAACTCAGCATTTCTGCGCCATTTAGTTTGGACTCAAGCTGCCTTTGCTCTCTGATTAGGGAGGAATGTGCATGACGAGGCTGTTGTTTGGCACGGGCTTTCAGGGGACTTAGAGAAGAACCAAGTAGCTTTCCCAGGGCTCTACTCATTTCAGTCTTTTTTGGAAAAACATTAACTGGCATTTCTTACCTACTTGGCTTCTGCAAATGTGTTGAAAGAGAGTCTCTCTTTTGCTGTCAGTCCCTAGCAGGAAGTTTTGAATAATGCATGGCGAAGTTGCTTATATTGATAAACACAGTTAATTTAAATTATGAGACTGAGATCATGCTAAACTTCAAATTTTTAAGATTCTGAGTGTACATACTTTAATTTTATTATGATTCTGACTATACACATATGTTTAGTTCTTAACTGAGGGGGGGAAAGTACCTCTGGGGATGGTGCTGGCTAATCTTATGTCAACCTGACACATACTAGGGTCATTTGGGAAGAAAGAATCTTAATTGAGGAAATGCCTTTATAGGATTGGCCTGTGGGCAAATTTGTAGTGCATTTTCTTGATTGATGTGGGAGGGCCCATCCCACTGTGGGCATTGCTATCTCTGGGCAGGTGGCCTTGGATGGTATAAGAAAGCAGGCTGAGTAAGCCATATTGAGCAAGCCAGTAAGCAGCACCCTTCCATGGCCTCTGCTTCAGTTCCTGCCTTGAGTTAGTGCCCTGACTTCTTTTGATGATGAATTGTGACTTGAGAATTGTAAGGTAGAATAAACCCTTCTCACCCCAAGTTACTTTTGCTCATGGTATCTTATCAAAGCATTAGCGGTCTGACTAAGACAGGATAACATTTGGGTTTGTCTGTCTTTGTCTGTGTTCCGGGCATTCTGCTATGTGGGTGTATAAACAAACGTGACACTGAGTTGATCCTGACTTGGGATGGGGAGTGCTTCTTCATGCTCTAATTGAACTGCAGAACTTACTCTTCAGGAAACAGTTGTTTTGGGGTGGAATAAGCCTTGGGGAGTTATGTTCTCTCTTCATGAATGTCTATAGGGAGAGCTGCACTTGGGGACAACTGCATTGTGTCTCTTCAGATGAAGATTTGGGATTTGGTATGAAATTATTCCAAAGGGGTTTGCTTTAAAAAACCACCTGGTTAAGGAAAGGTTTCCCCCATAGCCTTCCCTGTCTCCTGAAGCAGAGTGGGTTCTTAGTGTGGGAGGGAAGCTCAGAGAAGGGCAGACAAATGTAAAATCTCTGGATCTCTTTTTTGAAAATTGAATCCCACATATAATAACTATCATTGCAACTGTTTTGTCTGTTGGTAGAAGATTCTGTCCCTCCAGCCAGCTCCCAGATAACCACATGGAGACTTATTATTAATTTTAAATGCTTGGTCGATAGCTTAGGCTTGTTATTGACTAGCTCTTACATCTTAAATTAATCCATAGTTCTTGTCTATGTACTACCACATGGCTCTGTACCTTTCTTTAGCATGACACATTCATCTCTTGCTTCCTCTGTGTCTGGCTGGTAACTCTACCCTCCTCCAACATTCTCTCAGTCTGGTTCTCCCGCCTAACCTCTTCCTGCCTAGCTATTGGCCAGTTAGCTTCTTATTAAACTAATGAGGATAACACATCTTCACAGTGTTCAAAAGAATTATTTTACATAATTTTCCTAGTCTGCTTTCTAAACTAGGATTACATTTCAGCCAGTCAATATGATAGCAAATGAAACATAGTAGTTGATAAATTCCCTATTAATATTGATTTACCAGTGTATATCCAAATTTACATGTTGGCATGAGGTTTATAAATAAATATATATGTATGTATGTACATACATACATGTAATATAAGAAGCTATAGAAACAAGCATGGACATGAGAAAAGTTACCCCTCTCACTTGTTTATTAAAACATTCAACAATCTCATTAAAATAACTTTTTTTTTTTCTGTGCTGAGAATGTTTCAAGAAAAATTGTGAACTTTGTCCTTGTCAAGCTGTGTTTTAGACTGGGTTAACAGTTAATAGATAATAAGTATGTGGCATTGTGTGGCACTTTGTGCTGTTTGTACAATAATGCAGGATGGGGAACAACAGGAGTAGATGAGGAGAGTATCTGATGAGGTGGTATCTGACCTGTGGACACATGTCTATGAGGACTGAAGGACAACGCTGCTGCTGGAAGGAATGACATGTGTGGAGGCTCGAGGGCAGAACTCACTGGGTGTGCTTGAGGCCCAGTTAGGGGCCAAAGTAGCTAAAGTGAAATAAGGGGAAAGATGGGGGAAAGTGGGGAGAATTTCCTGGACTGTTGGAAGAATCAAAAATCACTGTGGTCTGTAAGAAGTCACCAGAGGGTGTTGGGAGGACTAATGACCACAATTTGACTTCCATTAAAAAAGAGAAAAGAAAGTACAAGACCACTTTGGGAGCCATGCTTTGAGTAGCCCAGGTCATCAGAGACAGGGGTGGGACAGAGGTCAGTTAAGAGATTTGTAGCCAGTGATGAGAAAGGCAATGGTGAAATGGACCGAGGAGCATGAGTGGGGGAGGGTGTGATGACAGGGTTCTGGATATATTTGGAAGGAGATGATGCTAATGATTTGGCTAGATACAAGGAACAAGAGAAATACCAAGATTTTTGACTTAAGTTAGTAGAAGAATAAATGAACTTGCCATTGATTGAGATGGTAAGGCTGAGGAGAAACTGTCAACCGACTGGTGATAGAAGGAAACTTCCTCATCCACATAAAAGGTAATTAGGTGACATGGCCTTACATGCAGAAACCTTAAGAACTCTATGGACAGTCTTAGAACTGACAAGTAGGCACTGCAAGTTGCTGGAAATAAGCAAGGTACAAAATTCAGGGTTATGCTGTTGCTTCATTTTCCTTCTTTCTTTTTTGAGGTAGGGTTTCATTTCAAACTCTGTATCTTCCTGCCTCAGCCTCCTGAGTTCTGGGATTACAGGCATGCTCCCCCATGCCCGAGGAGTCTTATGCTATATATGAATAATTAGTATTCTAGAAACAAAACTGTGAAAACAATAACATTTGCTCCAGGAGACTGGATGGGATTAACCAGAAAGAGGATGTCTGTATTGAGGAGAAAAAATGAATATCTGATATCAAAGCTACAGGCACTACTTTGGTAGGTAGGGAGATGAGGGGGTGCCAGCAGATAGGAGACCATGAGTGTGGCATCTGGGCAGCCAAGAGGTTATGTCCAGGGACAAGTATTTGGGGAAGGAGAATTTTGGTCAACAGGTAAAATACAAGTGGGGGAGTAGGGAAGAGAAGGGTGAGATGAAGCTGGATCCAGAACCTTATTTTTGTAAAAATATAATGAAAAATTGAGCCATAGAAATGGACATGCCAGCCCATATTTATGCCTCCTACTCTCATAGGAATATTTCCCGCTTGTGACTGTGAAAAATCTGTAAATTTGTTTTGACTTCTTGCTTTATCATCATAGTCTGTTTGCTGAGGGGATAGGTACTCATCCATGGAGTTCACTTTGTGTTGTGTGAGTCTAGGATTAGTAGCAGTAACATAAACTGGAACTTGTGGTTGTTTTTTTTTGTTGTTGTCTTTTTACTCTGCTCTTTGGGGGCCTGCCACCCAATTCCCAAATAAATCACATGGAGGACTATTCTTAGTTATGAATGCCTAGGCTTAGCTTGGCTTGTTTCTAGCCAACTTTTCTTAATTTAAATTAGTCTGTCTCCCTGTTGCCTCTGGGCTTTTATCTTTATTTTATATACCTTTCTTCTTACTCTGAGACTTACTGTGTAGCTGGATGACTACCCCTGATGTCCTCCTTCTTTTCTTGCTCCTCCTTGATCTTCTCTTCCCAGATTTCTCCTCATATTTATTCTCTCTGCCAGCCAGCCCCTCCTATCCTTTCTCCTGCCTCACTATTGGAAGTCCAGCTCTTTATTAGACCAATCAGGTGTTTTAGGCAGGCAGAGTAACACAGCTTCACAGAGTTAAACAAATGCAACATAAAAGAATACAACACATATTTGCATCATTAAACAAATATTCCACAACATAAACAAATGTAACACATCTTAAAATAATATTCTACAACAGAAACTAACTCAACAAGAACTTGATCAGAGCACTGAGCTTGAGAAGAGAATAAACATAGCCCTCCTCTCTGTGAGTTCACATATCTTCAGAAAAGCAGGAACCTGATGTCCTATGATACCCACAGGTGTGAAGCATTGGCCCTGTCTAAAACCAACAGCAATGGTCTTCCTCACATGCGACTCTAAATTTCACGAAGCTCTCCAACATGGGTGGTGTTTCACTTTCCTTTCCCTTCCTTTTTTCCTCTCCTCCATCCTCCCCTCCAGCCTTTCCTCTCTCTTCTTTTCCCAACCCCCCCTCTTCTTTGTGCCCTTCCTTCTCTCCTTTTCTGTTTTCTTCAGACTCAGTGATAGAAACAGGCTCTAAAAGATGGAGCAACTTTTCCACCCTCATAAGTCTTTCAGACCTGAGAGCTTGCTGCAGGGGTGATGCAGGGTGGGGCAGGCAGGAGGTGAGGACTGACCCTGCACTGGCAGTGTTTGTTTGCTATGCTTTATTTCTGATTGCTGATGAGATTCCATATCAGTGTTTGTGTGTGTGTGTGTGTGTGTGTGCGCGCGCGCGTGCATGCATGCAATGCTCGCACACATATGATCAACATAGCATGGTTAACTGGTTTGAATTATGAGTCTAGAGAGCCAATGGCTCTTTTTTTGGCTCCAGATGCTGTTTAGAAGCATATTGGGTTTTTGACTGCTGCCTTCTAACTGAACTGTTTTCTTTTCCCTAGTGTACGAGTTATTTGCCTTTATCAGTCACATGGGAACATCTACAATGTGTGGACATTATGTTTGCCATATCAAAAAGGAGGGACGGTGAGTCTTTTTTTTTTTTTTTTTTAGAAAGGTAGTGGATAGCTGTGGTATTGAGCCCCTCCTGGGTTCAGCCATTGCACAAGTATTTTCTATGTTATTTCTGGTTTTTCACTGATTTTTTTTTTTTAAAGATGGGGTCTTGCTCTGTAGCCTTGGCTGACCTCGAATTTACTATGTACAGCAGGTGGTCTTGAACTCATATCCACTAGCCTCAGCCTCCCAAGTGCTGGGATTACAGGCATACCCAAATATATGCCTGATAGGTTGTAGGCTGAACTGTTTTACAAATCCAAACCTTGGGGCTCAGGTTAGCTAGTCATCAGGTGTGCTTGAACTGACATTTAAAGTCATTGTGTTGTGCCAAGGTGAAGTCCCCAGATAAAAGTGCAGTACAGCATAAGATAGGCTGTGTTTGGAACCTCCATAGAATAAGTGGATTTTTACAAGAGAACATGGCTGCCCTGGTTAATTTAAGTTTTAAAAAGAAACACTTTTGTTTAAGTGTGTTTCTAACACTGCCTGTTTGCAATATTACATAAACATATTTATATTAATGAGTTATTTTTTGTTTGCCTGATTAAGCCAGGTAACCTGTATTCTACCTGGCAGCTCCAAACCTTAGGTGCTTTGTTGCATGGCAACCTAGACGTTAGCTTCTTGAGTCAAACTTGAAGGTTTATGATGAGGTAGGAATGAGGTGGTCTAACCTCAGACCTTCTCCTTCGGTGGTTCCCTGCTGTAGCCTGTTCATGTCACATGGACACTGGCACAACACATACACTTGCCCACCCAGGTAGGGTGTTGACCTTTCACCCACGTCTCCTATGACCTAGATGGTTAGTTCCCATACAGATTCAACTGTTTTTCTTTTTACTTTTCTTCTTCCTCTTCTTCCTTTTCTTCTTCCTCTTTGTCCTCCTCCTCCTTCTTCTTTTTTCCAAGTCTTTTAATTTTAGCTTCTTAACTTGATCAGTAGAGTCAAGCAAAGAACACAGGTCTATGATTGGAAATAAGATACTAACAAATTCAAGAGGCTGGTGAAAATGAACTAGTTTTTAATATACCTTTATGTAGAAGGGGACAGGGCATAGAGAAAAGGCAATAATGGCTGGTGGGTTGATTTGGCCCAAGATATTGGTTTTTTCAAGTTGCTCAACTGCCAACTTCTACTGGCCTGGATTTATCCCAGACTTCCCATCTCATTGACTTGGGACACAGAGCCTCCTCCAGTGAACAGTTGAGACTGCCTTTCAAATCTTTGGCTTCCTCTATAGCAGAGGACCTTCCCCATTTTCGAACAAGCAGCAGCAGGCTAGGGGAGAGAGCGACCTTTGATGAACCTAAATGCACCTCATGTTGAAAATGGACAGTCTGTTTTTTACATAAGAACTTACATACATGATGACTTCATTGAGTGGCTTAATTAGAGAAATAATTACAAATTAGCACGGCACAAAACAATGCAAAAAATGTATTTTGTAAGCTTAAGAATAGCCATTATCTACATGTTGATGTCTTTCTTTTTTCATTTTGTTGGTGTCTTTGGGGGAGGGCACACATACATACACACACACACTCACATATATACATAATTATGCACATGTACTTTCACCTTAAAGTATGTGCAGGGAATTGTATCCTTTCTGTTTTGTTTATTTTCTTAGAATTTGTGGGGTTTTTTTTACTTTAAAAAATTTTGAAATTATAATGTAATTATAAAATTTCTATCTTCCTTTTCCTCCTTCAAATCTTCCCACAAACTCCTCCTTGTTCCCTTTCAAATTCTTGACTTTTTTGATTAATTGTTGTGTGCATTTCCCTTTCCAAATTATATTGTAGTCATCCATATTATGTGATACCATATTGTGATTATTTTCTTACTTCATCAAATATTCTTGGAAGAAATGCTTACAATTATTTAATACTTTACTGAGACATGTTTACTTCTGAAATTTAGGCTGTTCTATACCAAGACTTAAATGTACATCACTGTGTATATTTTTTGGATTGCTTTTTTGAGGCTGTTTATGGATTTCCACAAAGAGAATTACAGAATTTTAACATTTGAAGAATTCCAGTACATTTTAGTAACTAGTTGTTGATTGAGTTCAAGAACCAAACAGCAGGACTGTGGCTCAGTTGGTGGAGTGTTGTGGAGCAGGCACAAGGTCCTGGGCTCAGTCCCCAGCCCAGCACCACATAAGCCAAGAGTGGTGCATGGTTCAAGGGCATCCTGGGCTACCTGTCAAGTTAGAGGCCAGCCTGGAGAAAAAACCCAAGTGGGGAACTAATTTTTAACAACTAGTTATAGGTTTGTTAAAATATTTGCCTGCCTTTTTCCAAATATGCTTAAGAAACCCTGTCTGGAGGAGAGATTTGGGGTGGGGTGGGGAGCTCTTCAGCAAAATTCGGTTCCTCTTATGCAGTGGTTGTGCCATGGCCACGGTGGAGCATCCGAGTTGCTGAGGCCTCTGCTCCACAGGGTACAATGCTGTCTGTCTGCGCTGTGCACATTGCAGACACAAACCCACCACGTGCTTCTGTCTCTGTTTTCAGGTGGGTGATCTACAACGACCACAAAGTTTGTGCCTCAGAACGCCCCCCCAAAGACCTTGGATATATGTACTTTTACCGTAGGATACCAAGCTAAAACCTCACAAGAGCTGGCGACAAGAAGCCATACACCTTTTTAATTCACCAAAAAAAAAAAAAAGAAAGAAAGAAAAAAGAAAAAAAAAGGAAAAAAGAAAAGGAAAGGAAAAGAGTTGGGACAGCCGGACGCAGGGGACTTCATGGCTACTTACTGCTTCTTTCAAGAGCGTGGTCACTCCACTTGATACCTTCTGGAGAAGAACTGGGAAGAAAATGCTTTGGTGACAATACTCTGTTTTAGGGACTTTTGTTCAGGGAGTGGGTGATGGAAGCAAAGACACTGGCCACCAGCACATCAGATACGGAGAGTCCTTCCCTCTTTTCTACTTTGGGGGTCAGTGGTGAAGCCTCACCTTCCATGAAAAAAAAAATGCCCCCAAGCAAGAAATCAAAACCTGGGCTGGTTTTTATTTGTGGCATTATGTTTTCATTTCCCACAATAATGTCTGACCCAGCTATGTGTACTAGGACATCTGCAATGGAAGCTATTTTTAATTTAAATCATATCAGACTTAATTATACACTGTATGAGTGTGTGTGAGAATGTGTGTGTGACCTTTGTAGTTACTGGAACTCTGATGGTTGTTGTCCAAAGGCTGAACAGTTGCTCTTAAGCATATTTGGAAAAGGCAGGCAAACATTTTTAACAAACCTATAACTCAGGAACAGTTATTAAAAATTAGTTCCCCATTTGGGTTTTAGGAGTACAAAGGGCTGTGTTGTGGCCTCTAAGTGCTGTCTGGCATTCATGGGTGTCTGTGCCATGTGACATCAATGTCAGGTGTCCACGTCTTGTTCTGTTGAGCTTTGCCAAAGGCAGATGGCTTCTCTTCCTCAGCAGTGTGTTCCCTCAAAGTTCTGAGTTCCTTTGTAGTGAGATAACTGGTCTCTTAAGCTTACTCCTGGATCATGTCAAATGCCCCTGGTTTGTCTGCTTTTCTCTTCTCTGAACTTTCTTATATTTTCACTTCTCTCTGCCCTTGCTGCCTATCTGCTGTGACCCACAGTGTGACCATGGGCACTTTAAAGATGTGAGCTGCAGAGACGCTTTTGTAACATCTGGACATTTCCGTGTCTTAGCGCAGAGCAGAGCGGAGCTCTGGATGTGCTGTGGAGAGGACTGAGCTCCCTGCCATTTGCTTCCTGCTTTTCACCGAATCCCAGTCTCTGGAGTTTCTAGTTCAGACTAGTTGATCAATGGACAAACGATTTTTCGTTGTCTGTGTCATATGGACTTGTTTGATTGAAAAGATCTTTCTAGAAACTGCAGAAAAGAAGTAGAACCAACTGGGCTGAGTAAAGCAGAGGCACAGGTGTAGGGTGTGATGAGTTTGAACAGCCAGGGTTCTGGTAAGCTGGGGACCCTGTCTCAAGGAAGGTCATGTGTACTGTAAGTTTGTCCTGGAATCCTGGGTACTGCCTCAACTGGCTATGGGCCTTGGCAAATCCTTCCTTTTATCTGTGCCTCATTCTCCTCATCTACACGGTGGTGAGGTACCATGTCTCCTCTTTCTAGCAGGCTTTGATCAGTGCTGAGGACCCTTCCTGGAGAGCAGAAGGTGGAACATGGTAGGCTCGGGAGAGTTCACAACCTGCCTTCTGGACTTTGCCCACGTGGTTTCCATTTGGGAAAAGGAAGAAGCACACGATGCAGTAGTTCTCCACAACACTGTCCCACTGATGCCCCTGCTAGTCTCTGTTATGTATGTCCCTTTCTATCCCCCCATTCACCTCTATGGGAATTTCCACACTAAGCAGCTTCTCTGTAGGGCCACATGTCATAGAATAATGACTCTGAACAGCCTCATCAGTGGCTGGTTTGCAGTGTTACAAAGCAAGGCCTTTTGTGGGGGTAGGAAGCTCTCTGGAGGTTTGAATTCAAATGTGGTCAAAGATAGCATGTATATTTTGAACAAAACAAAAATTTTATAAAAACTTTGCAACATCAATGGTGTAAAATCCACATTAAAGATTTTAGGCTATAAACTAATTTCATTAGGTAGATTAAACAAATTAACCCTTCTGATGCTGAGGCATACTTCGAAAAAGTGTATCCTGGCTGCCTCTCCCCCTGCCTCACAAACACAAGGGCTATTTCATGGCAAGGTTTTGTGTATGCGCTATTTCTTCATATTGGGAGCTGGGTGCGCTGGCGTGAGCAGTGGCTTTTCATTAGCAATGTGCTTGCATGTGTCTCCTGGTATGCCAATCTTCTCTGGATAGCAGTGGGATGTACCACTTACCTTACACATGTGTGTAGACAGGACATGCGTGTGGCTGCGACTGGAACAGTGTGTGGGTTGTCTGCTGACCCACCTGCCAGGAGTCTTCCGGGGGAGATGTGGTGGTGTGTGTTCAGGTGGCTCTCTCTCTGCGTGTAGGTGTCTCTGCGAAGGACAGAACTTCCTTTCTGTAAATATCTTTTGATATCCATTTGTGTAGACTCCAAAGATGTCTTTGGAAAATGGGTCAAAGTTTCTGTTTTGTTGCTTGGTCTAAATACCCAAATAACTAATCAGAAATCCAGTTTGGTACAGATGGAATTTTCTTTTTCATCTAAATGAAAAGACTCTGGGAAGAATCATATTTTACTGACATTTTATATCAGTGTTGCTTCAGTATGTTGGAATTGCCTAGCCTGTTGTCCCAAACCTACAAGAGAATGTGCCTGCTCTCTCCCCTGACTCCCTCTGGGCTCTCATTACCTGAGCTGCAGACTTATAAATAGGCTTATGTCCTGGCGTTGCCTCTCAGTGTGATCTGCTGGAGTCATTCTACCTCTTTGGGCCTTTGTCTGCGGACCAGGAGGTTAGACCAGACAATCTAGAGGTCCCTGTCTGTCCTACAGCCATGGTTTACTTTCACTTTTCTGTGATTACAACCTGAATCAGACATGAGCTGTGGCAACCGGAAGCTCAGGCATCTGAGTCTGCGGTTATTGATTTGTAGGACCCATCATTGTGAGTTTATACCTAATTTCTGTCCCTGGTCTGTTTTCCTCTATAATTCCATTTCCCCCACCTTTGAGCTCACAACTCCTCAGTCTGCGAGGCCCCTTGTGACTGTCCCACTCCAAAGCAAAAGCAGCAGTTCGTTTATGGCACCCGCTTGGAAAAGTCTCAGGATGAGTCTAACGTGAAAAATATTTTAAAATTTCAGTTCCCCTGGGTGCCTAGATAAGTGCTGACAAAGATGTCTGTCCTAGAAAGTCTGTCTTTGTCATCAGAGACACCACAACTGCTGAGTCTCACCCTGGGTCTTTAGATCCCATGAAGAGCTGCCAGGAGACTTGGGCAGAACAGAGGGTTGGTTAGAGACAAGTGCTTCTGCCTCTGAGGTAAAAACTCCCAGGTCGCAGGACAAGGTCTGTATTGTTAAGTTAGTGGGTAAGACCGCCTACCTGATGCCACCAGGTGTCCTCTTGTCCAAGACTGCTTTTCATTGGTGTAATAAAGACCATGACCAAAAGCACCTTGGGGAGGACAGGCCTTATTTCACTGTGTAACTTACAGTCTGCCTTGATGGGCAGCCAGGGCAGAAACTCAAGGCAAGAACCTGAAGGTAAGTACTGAGACAGAAACCACGGAGGGCTGTGGCTCACTGGCTTGTTCCCAATGGCTTGCTCAGCCTGCTTTCTTATACAACCCAAGACAACCTACCTAGAGGAGGCGCCACCCACAGTGGGCTGGGCCCTTCCACAGCAATCACTAATCGGGGAAATGTCCCATAGGCTTGCCCACAGGTTAATCTTAATGGAAGCATTTTCCCAGTTCAGGTTCCTTCTTCCCAGATGACCAGAACTTGGGTCAAATTAACAAAAACAAAGAAAACTTAATCAGCACATCTACTCAATAAATCATTCTTAGAGTTTGTGGAAGATTCAGTAGCCCTTCAGGGTGGTGGGACTTGGCCAGTCTATACTCAGATTGTCCTGTGTATATAAAATGAATACTAACATTTGAAGGATTCAGTAAAACAGTATGACTATCTCGTATCGATTGCAAATGATGGAGGATACATGGATTAAAATGTAACAGTAATTTAATATTTAAATTAGTTCCACCCCATGGCCATCTGTTCTTAGTGTGGCTAATGAAACATTTGGTTCCGTGGCTAATGTCCCTTCCATTAGTGCTCCACACTGTGAGGTAGGCAGTGAAATCCCATGTGTAAGAGGAGAATTTTGCAGAGGCTCCAAATGGAAGCAACACTTTTGTAACACACTAGCCCCAAACAAGCCCCAGAAATAAAAGCTTTTAAAAAAAATACATCTCCCCAGTTTAGCAGCAAGAGTAGTGCATCCACAGTGGCCTTCACCCTTGCTTTGGAGCTGCTCTGTGGATTAGTGCCTGTTTTCCCAGCATCCCCAGGGTGCTGTGGATGTGAGTTATGGCAGGGGTTTGAGCATACTGCCTTCACCTCAGGCAACATTCTCTTGTAGTTCCCCTCCCCAGGTGTCATGCGTTCTGTTCACAGCTGGGCAAATGGGAAGGCTTGGTGGAGCTCAGTGCTCCTCAGCTTGGGCAGAGGCTGAGCCTGACCCGTGCCCACCTGCCCAGCAGCATCGTTGCTGGTTGCCGGAAGACTTGGTATATATTTATTTTGCACTAGTCACGATTGGTGTGGAAACTACTTCAAGTGTTTGGGAGAGTATTCGCCTGTAATGGGAAGAGATGGATAATTTATTGCTTTGATAGTTTTAAATTAAAAGCTATTCTCACAAACTCAGGTCCCTTTATGACTCTTGTTTATTTTTCGTTTGAAAACATGCCAAATAAACTAGTGATGTCAGGGGTGAATGGGGAACCTAAGACCATGCTTGATTGACGGTGGCTTATTGATGTGGCCAGGCAGCCTTGGTCCCCATCCCCAGCAGATGTCAGCACCTTGAAGGAGGGTTGGAATGGTGGAGGTCCTGGGAGCTAAGGTCTGGACTTTCCCTGTTGGTTATCCAGTCACAGAGACTCTGGTCTTGGCTCTCTAGTGGTAGGGATAGAGTGAATGTGCTACATCAGGAGTTTGGCCTGACACTATGCTTCTATTGTGTCTAAGTATAGCACATTGTCTCAAACTTGGTTTAAAACAACACATCCACTCATTTGTCCCATGAGACTAAAACCCTGGGACAGGAAGAATTCATTCCTGTGGTTTCGAGAACTATCTCTCTCTCTCTTTTAATTTTAAAGTTGGCAGGGTCCTGAGAGCTTTGATACCAGGCATGCTCACATCTCTGTTGAGTGGATCACTTGTCCCCTCTTACAAGAACTCTGGGGATTGCATTACCTTACTCTGGTAATTTAGACCACTCCCGCCTTAAAGTTCTTAACCGCAGTATACTCCTGTGACCTCAACAGCTGAGTACTGGAAATGGGAGGATCAGGAGTCCGAGTACTCAGCAGTATAGACAGAGTCCAGCCTGGATTCCAAGAGACCCTGTGCCAAC
The DNA here is from genome assembly GCA_028555095.1 of Dicrostonyx torquatus. Classification (NCBI taxonomy): domain Eukaryota; kingdom Metazoa; phylum Chordata; class Mammalia; order Rodentia; family Cricetidae; genus Dicrostonyx; species Dicrostonyx torquatus. The sequence continues at coordinate 3,074,275 of JAQHUG010000202.1, forward strand.
AAACAAAAACCTTGAATTTGATCACATCTACAGAATTCCTTTGGCTGTATCAGATAACACATAATGCACAGATATTAGAGTGTAGACATCAGCAATGTCTTTGGGGTTGGGGACATTCTTTTGCTTAGCACACAGGGTATGTTACTGTTTGAAAATACATCTCTCTGGGGCTCAAAAGTTTTGAAAGAGTGAACCTTTCCAAAGTGTGCTTTAGAAGTCCTAGTCACTGCCTGACTTCAGTGTCAGGCCATTGTTTTGGTGAGGGGGCAAGTGATTGGCACAGTGAGATATTTATGGTTCCGAGAAAAATGCTTACAAGCTGGCTGTGCTGCTTCATCCCCTCACGCCTAACAGAAGAACCCACCCTTCTCGCCACTCAGCTACACGCTATTGAATCTCTGCTTTTCCAAGATTCTGACAGACTTCAGTCAGAGTGGGAAAATACAATAGGAAAAGGTGAAATTTGTCTTCACAGGTGGCCAGTCACGTTAAAAGTAGTGTATTAGGGAGGTAGCGTGTCAGGGATGGGGTAATCAGGCTCAACATCAGACCCCTTTCGCTTGACTTGCTTAAGTTTGACTCGATTTCTCCTTGTTCAATAATTCTTCAGATGAGCTATGAAGAGCATTTGACAGTTTGGTGGACACAGGACACCACATTAGCCCAAATGATCCTTGGAACCTATGGGGATTTTTGAGCCCTTGTTTTTGTACAAGGTAATTTTAAAATAAATGTTATACCACAATTAATGATTCTTTCTGAACACACTTTCCTGGAGATTTTCATTTAGCCAGCTGGCTGGTTAATCTGTGCATTCTCTGCTTCATACAATAAACAAACATCTACAATGTTCTATGTGTCATTTTGCTTACACCGTGTCTGTAAATAAAGTAGACATGTTCCTTGTTGAAATAGTTTCCTAGCAACACCAGATGCTAAATGTACAAAATCAGTAATGTTCCGTGATGTATAGAAAGATCTGGAGTACTGTGGGAGCATGGGGAAGGGCACGGGGGCTGATAAACGGGGTACCCAGGGATGGGGTGGCACTGTGATAAGAGATCAAGACCAAGACTTGCAGGAGCAAGAGCCCTTCAGGTGGGCGTTTGGGGGAACTGGCACAGAGGCCTCCAGGGGTGGCCTATCTGCTCTGTCATATGGGTAGCAAAGGGTTAGCAAAGCTGGGGAGAAGGGAGTGAGTATGATGGGCCAGGAGGTCAAAGGGAGGCCAGCTGTCCCAGGGGCAGGCGGCAAGACTTCAGAGTCTAGAACAGTAAAGGTCTTTAGTAGAGCAGTGACCCACCTGACTGAAGGTTAGGCCTGTCTCCTGTCTAGGTGGGATGATATAAGAGCAAGGACACAGGGGAGGTGTGAAGACTGGAACTGCAGACTTTAAACACAGGAAACGTCAGGGTGTTTGTTCCTAGGAGAGAAGTGGGTGGTAACTGGCATAGGGCCAAGAGACAGCGTTAAGTTTTCAAAGTGAGAAAGGTGGGCAAAGAGCAAACCAACTTTGGTGGGGGGGGCATTTCGAGACAGGGTTTCTCTAACAGCCCTAGCTGTTCCGTAACTAGCTCTGCAGACCAGACTGGTCTCGAACTTACAGAGATCCTCCTGCCTCTGCCTCCCAAATGCCACCACCGCCTGGCGCGAGCCAACTTTTGAGGCTGGTGAAGAAACGATGGAAGAGTGGCAGGTCCCATGTGCTCGAGCAGGTGAGTGGGGTGGGATCTTATACCAGGGTTGGGGCTGGGGTAGACGAGTCCTAGAAATGGGGAAATGGGGAGGGGGAGCACTAGCAGGTGGCTCCCTCTCTCCCCAAATTTACTTTTTTCTGAGATAGAAGCAAAACTCAAGTCTTGTAGCCCAGAGGGAGACAGGTTGGCTGGGGGAGCTTTGGATATATATATATATATATATATATTTAAATTAACAAAATTGCTGGGTATTTTTCTATTTGAATGAAATTAGTTTAACTGGTATCAATTTTGACCATTTTAGGAGGACAGAGTCATCACTTTCAGACCTATACCATTGCACATTTTCTTTTGTAGCCATCATTTTATGGGGTCATACTTTGTAAATATGTATTGTGCCAAGAAGATTTTCTACTCTTTTTTTTTTTTTTGAGATCTTGCTTGGCCCTTTCAGCAGGGGAATGCAGGGACTTGGCCAATGTGATCTTTCTCTATTTGGGGGAGTTGAGTGTGCAGCATTGAGAGGGAGATGCACAGTGCAGTGTGGGAGGAAGGGGGCACCACTAGCCAGCCAGATCAGTCAATCAATGGGATGACAGTCTTTGTAGTCACATATCATCATCTTCTTCTTCTTCTCCTCCTCCTCCTCCTCCTCTTCTTTTTGTTTTTTGTTTTGAGGCAGGCTCTGGCTATGAAAGTTGGCCTTGAACCCACAGTCCTTGTGCCCCAGCCCCTTGAGTGTTACGATTATGGATGTGCCTCACACTATATGAATGATTTTGATTTTAAATCAAAAGCAGATTTTAGTTATCATCTTGGCTGTTTCTCTGAAGCTACCTCTTTTCTGGGCCAGGCTTGGCAGGTCTGAGGGTCAGCTTTGCCTTTTGATTAGCTTTGAATCCAGGGCACCTTCTCCCACTTGGCCACACTTTGCTCCTCTTTCATTTGCAGTAATCAACTATGGAGGGGTAAAAATAACAGTGGGGAAAGCGGGGAACATGGAGTCCCTTGGGTAAATGGCAGAGTGGCAGTACCTCCTGGGATCTGGTCCAGGCAAGTCAGCAGGCTGGACCGAGGGAGCAGTCTACACTCATCGAAAGTGAGCAAATTCAGATTTGCAGCTTCCTGTGGGTCAGTGGTTTAGTTCTACAAAGCAGGACAAGACTTAGTCATCATCTCGTCATATCAAGCTGCATGGATATGATTACCAGGAGCTGGAGTATTCAGTAGAGAAATGCATGCTTAGCATGTGCACAGCTTCAGACTGAATCCTCCGCATCGAAAACAAAAACAGCTAAACCAAACCCAAACCACTCAAAAACAAAGCAAAACCAGTCAGCAAGCAGTTTATTTCTGTGGAATTAAAGATAATAATAATAATAATACAAACTTGTAAGTACTTTCTGTATATTTTAGGGAGACCTGTAAAGAATAATGAGGGGCTAAGGTGATAATTCAGTCATGAAAGCACTTTCCGCACAAGCATGAGGGCCTAAGCTCAGGTTCCCAGTGCCCACATAGGAGCTGAGTGTGATGCTATGTATCTGTGATCCACGTGCTGGGGAGGGAGGCAGTGACATGAGAAGCCCTGGAGCTCTTTGGCCTGAATTGGTGAGCTCAAAAAAAAAAAAAAAAAAAAGGGTAGATGAGGGCTGTAGAGATGGTTCAGGTAAAATGCTGCTCTTCTAGAAAACTGGGCCATTCCCAGAACCGGTGCCAGGAAGCCTCAGAATGACCTGTTACACCCACCCCCCACAGGTGTCAAACACACATAAGCAAACAGAGTTTAAAATCGGGGAAGCAAAGGCACCCAAGGTTGACCTGTGGCCTCCACACGCACACGCATCCCCCTCCACATGTACACACATGAGCAGATCATAAAGAATGCCTCAGACCTTTGGTGCTACATACACATGGAGAGAAGCAGTCATTTCTGGATAGTAGCCGTTGTTTAAAATGTGGAGGCAGGAGACTTTAGGAAGCCCCAAGTTAACGTGAGGTGGGGAAGAAAGCTTCAGTTCCCCCACGTTAGTGTGCTAGCAGTGAAGGTGGAGGAAAGACTGGAAGATGTCAAGGCCAAGTGCAACCCGAGATCAAGAGGGAGCAGCGAAGGGGAGGTGTGACCTCCAGTCTTGTCCCCATGTATGTGGCTACCTTCACTGTCAACCTAACCAGGCGAAACAGACTTTAGGGCTGGGGGAACAGGTTGGGGTGGGGAGCTCTTCCCTTTGCCCCGCTCTGAGAAGCTCTCCCTGGATCCTCCACCCCAATGGACATCTCTTGAAACTTCCTTGCTTCCAGCCCCTGCTTCCTTGGCCTCCGCTATTCATGAGCTCACAGCAATCTCATTCACACGTTGGTGCACTAGTTGGTGATTTCAGGAATGTTGACTCCCCCTCCAGTTTGCCTCCTCTTGGTTTGAATGGCAGCTCGAATGTCTCCTATTTTCTGATCGCCTGGAAATAAGGCCCCAATGCCTCGCTGCCCCATTCTTCCTCTTGGCACCCATGCTGCCTTCTGGTTAGGGTCTAGGTATGTCTTACACTGCAGTGGAGCCTGCAGCGTTCAGCTTGCTTACTGTTGTCTGACTGGCCCTCCAAGAAAGACCCTGAAGTGACGCATATTTTAATGCTTTATTTTAAAAAGATCACAAATTTCAATTTTAGGTTAATATTTTAGTCTTAGAAAATTAGCAAAGGAAACAGTTTTCAAGGTTTGTTGTTCATCTACAAATGCATTCCGGCTTTCCAGATAATTCATGCAAAATTCTATGTAGAGCTACTCAACAGAAGGACTTCTCCTAAAGCAGTAGTAATTGGATTCTACTTGGCTTTAAGTGGTTCTGACCCTAAATCCCATCTTGAGAGAGTTCTGAAAAGACCATGAAGCCACAGACAAGTTTATTTGGAAACATAGTTTAAAACCGCGTGAATGTAAATACAGGTTAACAATATGAAAAAGGAAGGCATGCCTTCAATAAAGTATAAACATACTACCTCAAGCTTGGTATTTGCAAATTATAAGTCATCTGAATGAATTAGCACATCAGTAGGATAAGTGATCATTTTTATCCTAGTTTTATTTCAAAAGGCAATGCAGAGAAAGACTATGACAAAGGCTTACTACATGGCCGAGTAGGCCGCGTGTTACTCACTATGCCACAGAAATGTTATAGTATACCAATAATATTCTAACCCCCATTGCTGTTAATTGACTATAGATCATTTAATTTGGGGTTGATATTAATTTAGAAATTCAGTGTAAACATTTAAAGTTAAGTTTTTCTCTGTTACCTATGTCAGCTTGAAAATGAAATCCCCAGATTTAAAGGTATTGAGCACAATAAGGAAAGCATCCTGGCACTTCTCTTAAAACACAATTTTTAGGTTAGACTAGATACACAGTATTCATAGATATATAAAATAGATAGAAATGTTTCTAAATAGTTAATAAATGCTTCCTATAGGTTGTAAAAAGTTTACTGAATTGATCGGTTATTTTGTTCAACTGATGTAAACAAATTTGGGTAATGAAAATGGAGGTGAGCTGGGTTAGATGATGGACAGGGAAAAGAAAGACTGATACTTTAGGCTTGTGTTTTCACTGATGGTAACATAGCAGGTCATGAACTCGCTGATCACATGGCACAATCCTTTCTGAAGCCTTGTGAGAGAGTCATGTGTCTCAGTGAAGAGGGCAGATATCCACGTGAACATGTGCATGAACGTGTGCATGTCATTTCCCGCTCCCATCAATTCACAGGAAAAGCAGAAACAACCTCACTGATGCATATGGTACAGTTTAGCCACTAATGGCTCCCTTGTTTTTCACCTTTGATCATTTTCGGTGCAGGTTTTCTAGGACTGTCCCTTTGTCTTGCTAAGGGATGCTCAGCTACCCTTTGCCTAGCTCAGGAGGTCCTGAGGCTGGGGCACTAGTTTCCAGAGCATTTTATTTGGTATTCCTGCAGCATTTGCAGCAACTGTGTGCAGTGTGAGAAACTATTAAGCCTCACACTTGGATTTCCTATCACTTTCCTTTTAACTGTGCGTTGTCTCTGCACCTTGGTCTTTCTCTGTGTGTGGGAAGAGTAGTTTAGACTCTGGGTTTGTGTGTGAAAGGGCACAGGGAATTATGAAAGGGTCAAAAAGTTGTTCTTCACATATGACCTAGAGAACAGTCTTTTTAAATTTTCCAGACAGTGTGTCTTAACACAGCACAGGATGGTCTTGAATTTCATACGGCCAAGAATGACCTTGGATTCCTGACCTTGCCCCCACCTCTCACTTGCTGGGATTACAGATGTGTGCCACCATGAGCACACATGGTGGAATGCTTTGGAGGAGCGTGAGTGACAAGCAGGGCTACGTCGCCACCGCCAGCCCCACTAACCTGAGCTTCCTCCTCTCCTTTCCTAGCCTTTTCAGAAATCTGGAGTTTTAGTAAATGACAGAGAGAAGACATTGGCCATAAAGTCATCTCCTATTCCTGAATTTGGGTGGTTTTGGTCAGGTTGATCAAGTCTAGTTACCTTGACCTTGCAAATAGAACAATAACCTACACTCTACTCTGTGATGTACCAGCCCACTGGGAAACTAAGGTCCCATGCCCACTTTGCCTCAGGGCAATTTCCATGTGTTTGACATCACTCTAACATTCTTACATAATTTAGAATCCCAATGTTTCCTTTTTTTCATAAACTTTTTGAAAAGAAAACTTGAAACACATTATTAAGAGTTCAGAATTCAAGGCTTCTTATGCAAAGACAGTTGCACGGCCTGGTCACAGTTTTAGCTCTGTCAAGCTTCACATGGGTTTTAAAGGGCACAGGTCTGTGTACCTGGGTCCCTCGGATGACTGGCCTGGGACTGGAAGTCACAGTGTTTGAACCAGTCTGTGAGCATCGGTCAGTGCCAATGTGATGACAGGCATCTAAGGATGAGATGGGAAAAGCAAATACAAAATACTGGACCATCAGGAAGTGTCTGCTTGTTGAGAAGAGTGGGAAGGCAAGCCAGCCTATGACACCAGTCATGCGTGGGGTGAGTGGGCCGGTTTACATTCGGTGAAAGTATCTTGCATGCTTTGGTTCATAGTCATAGGCAGATTGTAAGTACTGGTGCATGCAGTAGCTTTGTACCTGAGGTTATATGTTTTGCTTTTTAAAAATTGCCTTTTTACAAACGTTATGCCAGAGTTTGTCTACGAACACTCTTTAAAAATATATGTATCTACTTCTTAGTTCAAAACAGCTTAATTCAGCCAGTCCTATAAATAGTGAGGTGAGAAGGGCATTGTGCAGGAAGATTTGCATGGGGAACCAGTTGGAAGCTATGTTACAGGGTTGAAGTCATGGGTGTTGCCTGTGTCTCCATTTTCAAAATAAGAGGTCTCAGTAAGATGGCACATGAATTAAATCTTCCAAATACCTGTTTTCTAGACTGCTTCTAGAAACTTGTCAGTATAGGAAAGAAATCAACGTTACAACACTTAGGTAGGAGCAATTCAACCTTGTGGAAGCAGTTCAGAGACAAATGAGGACATACAATGACCACCCTCTTTCTTTTGGTCCCCCCAGGAGTGCACAGATAAACTTTATGCTACTAGGTTTGGGAACTATGAGATGAGCTACAATTACAGTCAAGCCTTGCCCATATGGCAAGAATATTCCAGAACGATTTATAGATAAAAGAATTTGGATATTGTTCTAAAAGTCGGCATGGTCTGTCAGTATAAATAAAAACGGCATGTAAGTCTGGGAGTGAGTGTATTCTGGACATGCCTGCCAGTTCTGGCAGACATCCGACTGGCTGAGGAAGTGCACTTCATTGTTAGTTATTAAAGTTTCTGGTGGGTTGTGGGGAGGGGTGTCAGGACGAATCAAAGAGAACGCAGAATTAGCGAGGCTGCCTTGGCTCGGAGGTCCTTTGCTCCTCATCTGTACAGGGTCTCCTGGAGTCCACAATGACCGTAATCTCCTGATTGCCCTAGTTCCATTTCCCAAGTGCTGGGATTGCAGCTGTATATCACCATGGTCGGCTTACGTGGTTCTGGGGTGCACTGCACTCACTGAGCTACACCCTGGCCCCTCTTTATTATACCTCTTCTTTGCATGCAGATGTTCTACCAAAACCTGTAACATTTTGAAACTCAGCAGTGGTTTCAAATGGTTTTCTCTGCATTTTCATCCAATTTATTGGCAAAAACAGGTCCCAGGAAGCTACTGAGAGGTCGTATGAAGGAGTCCCGTCCTTAGGGTCCTCACCATCCTATGAATGAGTCCTGCCCTTAGGATCCTCCCCAGGGCCTCCAAAGAATGCCCTAGTCCTTCGAACAGAAAGAGAAAAGGCAATTTCTTGCCATGAAAAGCCCGCAACAGTTCTGCATTTTGAAAGCAGATGACGAAAAGATGCAGACACCATGAGGAGGCCACTGAAGCCTCACTCCTTAACGTCTGCTATGGCTCTATTTATACAATGTCTTACTTTTTAGTTATTGGTTTTACTTACTATCATTACGATAGCATTGGACATTGCAACTCTTTCCCTCTTAGGCAATAATTTTGATCTTCCTGATAGGTGGTCGCCTATAAAAATCTTAATTGTGATGGATAGAACTAGGGGAGTGGAGAAAGTCCCATCAAATGTTCTACAAAATGCTACACAATGATGAAGTGGAAAACTGTCAGCTGTCCCCTAAAATAACTCCCTGGACTTCGAAGCGACTTGGTATTCCAGTTAAATAAACTCGGGCCACAGTATGTGACACCACTTAGCGACAATCAAATGAAATAAAACTTCCTACCTTTGCACTAGGCAGGCTGAGACTGAGCTCCTGTGGGAAGTGGCGACCGGCCTGAGGGTGTAGTGGGTCTTTATCTTGGCAAGATCAGGGGCTGCTGAGGGCCTGGGAGAGCATTAGGAACAGAATGACAAGGAAGGCTGCTTTGAACCCTTTGTCCCTTTGTTTATACGGTCTCTGAGGGATTCAGACCAGGTGGCCAGTAGGTGACATTTGGAGTGAGGAAGAAGGCAGGAATGGTCACTACACTATCAGCAATGTTCAAGCAGGCAATGCCATGGTCTCATCTGACCCAAAGAGGTCTTCACCATCTGTTTTTAACATCATAGAGCAGTGGTTCTCAACCTTCCTAATGCTGTGACCCTTTAATATAGTTCCTCATGTTGTGGTGACCCCCAACCATAAAATTATTCCTGTTGTTACTTCATAACTGTAAATTTGCTACTTTTATGAATCATAATGTAAATATTTTTGGCGATAGAAGTTTGACAAAGGGGCCACAACCTATGAAGTGAGAACCATTGGTCCAGAAAATTTGCTCTTCAAAATACATCTGAGCTTTGCTTTGCTGCACAGACTAATAGAAAGCATGGACCAGAGATGGAGAGATGGCTCAGCTGTTAAAGGCTAGCATGACTTGTTGCCATGCCCCGGAGTGGATGCTTTAATGCCTGTGTCCTGCTGCAGAGCTGGGGCCACTGCTCCATCGTAGGGAACACTGACAATGAAGAGCAAAGCTGACAGCTACAGTCGTCTCATCAGCTTGTCCTTATAAGATAAACAGCTCATGTGATAGGTTAGCCTCGAGAACTTGTAGTCACCTGTGAACTTCATGTCTTTCACAATCCAGGGACTCCATGGTGTTGGAGTGGTTTCAGTAAGCCTCTGGGCACATTTTCAATCAGGAGTAGGTAATTTCACAGTCAGTTAATCTGCTCTGACCCAAAATATGGTTTCTGGGAACTACACGTGTTAGTGGAGAGAGTTATTAGTAAACAAAGAGCATGAAAAAGTTGGGACCAGCTACTTTCAGGAAGATTCCGGAGGTGGGAAGGCACAAGGCGACAGAGACTAGGGCGGTTTACTAGAATTAGAGCTGAGCAAAATGATGTTTTGGTTAGCATTTTGCCAACATTTTTCTAAATTCTTTTTAAATAACCACCAAGCCTGAACATCCACAGAGTAATCTGAAGACGTATGTGGAAAGTTAACAGCTAAGCAAGACATCTCTGCTGATGGCAAAGGCCTGGTTCTCACCTAGTGTTTAAATTAGAGCCCAAGGGGCACCTCCTTCAGAGGAGAACTCTGCTACTCAGCATAGCTCGGTCAAAAACGTGACCTTCTGTCCCTCACAGCTTGAGGAGGTGGACAGTGTGGGCTATCACGGAACTGAGGAAACACATCAACTTTAGGAAAAATGTATTTATCACGCTTAAGAAATACCATTTAAGATAGGGACAGTTTAAACAGAGTGCCATTGTGCAGGGCAGTTAGAAAGCCAGAAAACGGGTATGAAAACAAGTTAACACAAACTCACTAGAAATCTCAGAAAGCCGACCTTCCTTCTGCAGGGAAAATGCAGAGGCAGAATTTTGCTTTCCACTGAGATCCAGAGTCCCAGAAAGCAAGCAAAGAAAACTGGGTTTAACATATTTACATTCTATGCCAAGGCGCCTTCAAAACCCTGCGCTAAGAAAAACTCCTCTCAGAATTTTTTATTTGGTCCATTGAGCTAACAAATCTGCCTCAAATCCTCCAGCCCCTGCCCCCCTCCCCAAGTTAGAAGCTGGAGCAACAAACCGGAAGCTCAGCAAGGCATAAATAAGATAGTAAAGTGCTTATGTACAATCCTAGACAGGATTCCATTGGGAACAGCAAAACGTCTAGTGCAAAAACTGCTTTTGCCAGCAGAGTTCTCTCTCTCTCTCTCTGGAAACAAAGGCTTATAGTAAAAGTTAAAACAGGAGGAGGGGGAAGCGACACCTGCCTTTAGTCAGGCTGTATGTGTGCATGCGCCAATGGCCCTGACTATATGTTCAGTCTCATAAAAGACGAAGACAGTTTGAGACAGCCTGAGTTTACTGACTGCAGACAAACTGTCTTGCTAGGTCCCATGAACAGGCTCCTCAGATGTGCCACCAGCTGTGAGTGGGGACAGGATAACTCAAAGTCCACTGGTAACTTGGAAGAGTATACACAGTTACCTTATCTTTCTTTGTCATGAGAATCTTGGTTCTTCTCTTGAACCCAACCTTGGCTTTGTGCTTTTGGGTCTGAACAGAGGCCAGTTATTGTCTGTAGTAATCAGTTCTCTTGGGCTACATGACCATGGCCTTCTGACTCTCTGCTTTATACTTTAAAAAATCTTTTTTTTTTTTGAAATTCATAGTAAAATAGTCTTGTCCCTTTTTAGTATAATAACAGATGAGGGATTTCTTTCTTTTCCTTTAGGGATCTAAGTTGAAAGCTCTCAGGAGAACATCCAAGTCACCAAGGTTGGCTGCCTGGAAGAGTTCTGGCTGGTCCATCAGTGACAGTGCAATTCTAAGGGCAGCCCAGATGTTCCCCGAGATGGCAGGGTGAGGGACTTGCTGCTGGTTCCTGCTCTTTCTTTGCAAACTGAGGGCTGTGAGAAAATTGCTGACCGCTTCTCTAAAAAGAGAGAAAGACACAGCTTAAGACCCAGTGAACGCCAGAGTCAGCATACTAAAATAAACAGAGTTGCTTCCCTGCGACGCCTAGGGCTTTTCTCCAGGGCGAGGGGGCTCCCAGGGTTGGCTTTCAGCTTCTCTAGTTACTCTCTTGTGAATGATTATTGTTAAATATTGTAGGTCAGACAGGGAACAGGAAAGTCAGTTTTACTTTGGGAGCAGAGAGGAGGGAGGCTACTTGGATGTATTTCCTTTGCTCAGGGAATGACCTGGAGATGCTGTCTCTGTGCAGATGTGATCTTTGCCACCTGTCTTTAAGGGGAGAAAATGGTCCTCCTTAAAAGCAAGGTGGTCTAGGATTGCCTGGTAGTGACAGAAATCAGGAGCTAAGCTTCACTGTTAGACTGGCTGGCCTTCACCCCCCAGCTGTTTAGCCTTAGGAAAATTTCTTTGCAGAGTTTCAGTCCCTAAGTGAATAATCAGGATAGCAGGAGTCATTTTAGGATTTGGCTGTAAAGTACCCTGGAGTCAATTTATGTCAGAGCTCTTAAGGTTAAGATCAATAGTTCTCCTGTGTGGTCTGGGGAGCCTGGGGCTTGCGCGGGCAAATGATTTTCATTAGGAAACTGAGAGGCTGGCGACCTTCACTTTCACCTCCTCAGCTGCTCATCTCTCCTCCTCATGCCTGGGATGTACGTGAGGCAGCCCAGACAGAATACAAAGGCAGAAAGAAACTGGCTCTAGGGAGCAAGGTAGCACAACGCATGGCCACTCTTCTATCTTGGTACAGCTTGGTTTTGGAAAGTGGTTATTTTCTTGTAAAGCATGCCATTTCTATTGGTATGCAATGTTCTATTCCTCTCCCTTGAATCTCTTAAAATGCTTTAGTTTAATTTCTGACACCACAAGTATTGATAGGTAAAGCTCACATTAGCTCAAGGCTTTGGCATTTTCAGCATTTGTAGGAAGTACAAAGGCTTCCTGAGAATGGGCATGGGGGTGGGAACAGTTGAGCTCCAGGATCTTCAATGGCTTTGCAGCTTTTTGGGCCCATAACTGTGCCAGGGCATTTCAAACAATAAGCCACCATTTAATTTCTTCCTCCCTAACTTTATTGTATTTTAAACAATAGATCCACTGTATTTTTTTTTCTTTCCTAACTAATTCCATCTGTGCATCAGGTTTAGAAGAACTGTATTCTTGGCTTGGCTTTGCCCAACACGGCTCTGAGCCGCTCAAGGCTGTTTTTATCAAGTCCCCCTGGCTTTGTCCCTCTCCAAGATTCTTTTTTCCTTAAATGGGAAAATTAAATGTTGGACTATTAATAGTTCATACGGACTTACATGGGTGTTGGCTCCCAAGTAACTTGTCTGAACCCAGGCATACTTCACCTGTAGGCACCCAGGTTGATGCAGCTGATCCCCAGGTTGTATCTGGACCGGATGAAGCCTGGCTGGATCTCCAGGGCTCTCGTATAGGCCTCCACAGCTTCCTCACTGCGGTCTCCATTTGCCAGGGTTGCCCCAAGACGATTCCACAAAGAGTAATCCTTATGACAAAGATCAGAGTTACTTAATACTCAGGAGCACCGTGGAGTGAGTGCTCCCATCTCTTTGCTTTACAGTTGAAGCGAGGTGGCTGAAGGCTTAGTCAGGACTCATGAACAGGGTCTGTACGGAGGTGAATTATTAAAATTTCTCCCTGGTTCACTGGGTGGAAAGTACTTTCAATTCCTTAAAGAGCAGTGGTCATTGGATGTCTTGTAATTCACACTTCCATTTCAGGCATTTTGGAATGGAAAGCTGCAGTGGTCTGTCATCTGTCCTCAAACTCACCAGAGGCAGAGATAAAATGAAGGAGGAATGTGCTGAGGATCACCTAGGAAAGTTTGTTTGCTACAGCCCCCCCATCCCCAGGATGTTTTGTTGTGCTGGGATTCCTTACCTCTGGCCGAACAGTTAAGGCAGCATTAAATGCATCAATTGCTCTGTTGAACTCCCCGCTCAGGTGGAACAGAACCCCAAGACCTGTCTGCAGGTCCGGGTCTATCATGTCACCATTTTGGTGGGCAGCTTCCAGGTAGAGTTCCTTCACTCCTTCCAGAACAGAGCTATGAAGGAAGAATCTGATTCAGTGTTCAGGATGTTGGATCCCTTGGAGCTAGAGCTGCAGGTGGTTGTGTGGTGTTTGTATGGCTGCTGGGAACTGAACTTGGGTCCTTTGAAAGAGAACCATGGTCTCTTAACTGCTAAATCATCCCTCTTACCCCATATTGAAAAGTTTTCCTTAAAATAGTTTAGGGACTAGAGCAACATCTCAGTATCTAAGAGCACTTATTACTCTTGTGGAAGACCTGGGTTTGATTCCCGACCCCCACATGTAGCTAACAATGGCCTGTAACTCCAGTTCCTGGGATCAACACCCTCTTTTGGTCTCTGCAGGTACCAGGCATGCATAGGGTACACAAAAATCTACATTCAGGCAAAATGCCCATATGCATAAAATTAAAAAATTAATTGATATATATTTTAGCTTAATGAGAGGACTACTAATACTGAATTATAAAAACAACACAGTCAATCACCAGTCATCACAAATACATAACAAAACACATATATGAGCCATGTTAAGTAAGGTCCTCATGTAAGAACACCGTTGTTCCATTTTTGAAGCTGAACTAATGAAGGATTCAATGAGATTCAATTCAGATTTCCTCCAACAAGGGACTTGAGTGTATTCAGCCCTAGTTCTTAGGGTATTGGCACTAATTCCAAAGCACCTGAATTTGAAATATGGGTAAATGTCTATGAATGGCCACAAAGCAGGTCATTATGTCTAAAAGACAGCTTCTGAGGGGGCTGGAGAGATGGCTCAGAGGTTATAAGCATTGCCTGCTCTTCCAAAGGTCCTGAGTTCAATTCCCAGCAACCACATGGTGGCTCACAACCATCTGTAATGGGGTTTGGTGCCCTCTTCTGGCCTGCAGGCATACACACACACAGAATATTGTATACATAATAAATAAATATTTTTTAAAAAAGACAGCTTCTGAGTTTAGATATGCGTACCCCTAAAAATCCAGTCTGTGGTGCTGTGGGGAGGTGGTAGAACCTTTGAAAAATGGAGGCCTGATGGAAGAAAATCAGGTCATAGAAGCAGGGCTGGAAGGAGATATGGGGAATCTTGCTACCCTCCCTTTTCCCCAGCCGCCATGAAGTGAACTACCTCCTTGACCACATGCCTTTACTTTGATGTATTGTCCCATCACAGTTCTTAAAACCCTAAGCTAATTGACTATTGTCTAACCCTTTAAAAATGCCAGCTCAAAGGAACCTTTCCTCTTTATAAATTGCTGATCCCAGGTATTTTGTCATAGTAATAGGATTCTACATAGAATTAGGACAACCTGTCAACTGGGGACTTGGACATCCGCCGAGTGAGGCCTGGAGAGCTCTTCTTGTTCTTTACAAGGTATTTGTACTTTGGGTTCTGCTTAATCCAGTTCTTCAGAGCCTCGCAGGCATCCTGCTGATGACCGGTGTTGGTGTAACTCACAGCCAAAGCCATCAGCGCTTTCAAGTTGTTGGGCTGCAACTCCAGGCACCTCGAGAGAAGACAAACCAGATCAATTATGCAGCCTTGAAGCCTTTATTAATTAAAAATTGCAAAAGTTAAATTATGTCAAGTCACTGGGAAGTACTTTATTTCTCCCAATGAGAACCCAGATCAAAGAGTGTGGTTTTTAAAGAGGCTAAAGCACCCTCATGACAGCTGGATTTGTAACTTGGTGTTTTAAAACCGCTTATTTTATCTTCTGTGAGTGTTTTGCCTGCATGTATATATATGTACCACGTTTGAGCCTGGTACACAGGGAGGTCAGGAGAGAGCACTGGATCTTCTGGAAATGGAGTTACAAATGGTTGTGAACTGTAGCGCCTGCACTACGGGATGGTACGCGAGCCAGGAACTGGGCTGGAGACTTAAAACACACACAGACAGACAGAGACACAAGAACACGTGTCATCCTTGATACAAGAATGCCAAGAGTGCCCACTTTATTGTGCTCAGGGGCAGCTCTTGGGATCTTTCAGCTGCAGACTCATCAGAACCCACCCCCCTGCCATCAGGGTCTCATGCTCAAAATGTCTCACTGACAAAATGTTGATGCACAGAGATTAAAAAAAAAAAGGCTGTACAATGTTTTGCAAAAGGGAGTGGACCCTGTTTCTAGACTACTAATGCAGGCTTGTACATGTCTCAGGCTATTGTTGCCCCTGAGTTTCCTTTACTGGCCTCCAGCAGGACTTTCCAAATTTAAAAGTGCAAAAGAGGGACTTTGCATTACACACATTTTAGCCCTGGGGGCCTTCAGTGGGACCTCACATGGGAGGATCCAACAAGCCCCCAGATGATGCACACCGTGGTAGGATCCGCCTGTGACTTGGAGCAGCAAGTTCCCAGGGCTTCTGAAAGGCAGCAACAAACCCTGAGTGTGCTTCAGAACCCCCGGAGATTCTAGTGCTAATGATGCATGCTTCCTCAGTCCTAACCAAGTAAATCATGATTTCTGAGAGTGTTCAGGACTCAGACTCTAGGGCATCTTAAAAAAGAATCCCATTGTGCATTTGCATGAAGAGTTAGAAGCGATCGACTCAGAATGTGCTAGATTTTGTATCATGGGAAGGGATCTAAATCCTGTCTCTCTTGCACATGATCTATGAGGCTTTGTCCTTCCCTAACTCCCAGTGTCTCTTGGCTACAGGGAATGGCTCTCAAGCAACACCCCAATCAGCTTATTCTGTGAGATACCAACCAAATCTTGAGAAGTAGGATTCTGGGAATGTAAAGCCTTCAACTACCTAGGATCTTATATTCTACAATTTGGAAGTTCTAGAATTTACACATGCACAAGGTGTACACATTTGTAAACCATATGTGGAGCATATGTGCATATGTATATTCTCTTCCTTTCTATAGCATTACACTAACAAGAAATCCATGAAGTGTACAAGTATGTCTGGTGGAGACTATTTTATCCAAGGGTTTGAATGAGGGCTCCTGTTAAGTGGGAGAGTCTATACTCTGTCCCTTCTCCCAACCTAAGCGATCTCCACCAGAGATCAGTCAGTAATTTGAATGCATTTTTTTTTCTGAAGAAAACTTCTGGAGTTGTGAAAGGCTAGAGCATTGAAGTCTATTGTTTCAATGAGTCTGACTTCTGATTGCTTTTAACACAGACTTTCTTTGGTTCTAGAGAACATGGATTGATTTGTAGACTGAGAAGCTTTATGGTTTGTGTGAATGGAACACTGCATTCCAGCACAGGCCTTGGACAAATGCTTCACTCTCCTCTTGGAGGAAGAGCCCAGAGGCTAAGTTCCACCTGTCCCCCAGGCCCACAATTTTGCACTTAGCTTCACCTACCTCTGGAGGGCAACAATGGCGGCTTGTTCATTTTCATTCTCTGCCTGAGTTATACCAAGAAACTGCCATGCCTATGAAAACAAAACAAAATGAAACAAAACAAACGCCAACCAATCAAACAAAAACCCAAACCAACACAAGAAATAAACACAAAACGGACTGTTAACAATGCAGCACGAAGCAGACTGTTTGCCATTTTAGTTAGCTTGGCTGTGATGCCCTGTAGGGAGCAAGCTTAATTATAGGGATGCGGCCTAGAGGGAGGACCCGCCACACACTCCAGCTGCACTCTGAACTACCATTCCCTGCTTTCTTTACTCATCTCTGCAGATGCACCACGAAGCTGTCCTCTTAACTCTGGCGCATTTCCCCAGTTCTTCAACATTTTATGCCAGGACTCAGTGCAGTTTTGAGAGCCCAGAAAATGTTCTGTAAATGTTGGCTGAGTAAATCAAGGGAAATACATGATGTGACTTGAGACCTAGACAAACTTCATATTCCTCCATAAACTTCATGTTCATCTTTTATTTATATATTTATTTTTAATGGATACACGGTCTCTCCATGTACACCAGGCTGGTTCTGCCTGCCTTTGCTCCTCCCTGCAGTGTTGAGATTAAAGGTGTGCACCACCATGCCTGATTCAGGTTGGCTACTTTTGTTTGTGTTTCCAGTCCTCAGTTTTTATCTTTGGAGACTCTGGATCTCAAGGATTAGAAAGTAGTTAGAAAGTGGGTGATGGGTAGCTTTCTAACAAGAGCAGCCAGAACCAGGGTACCTTCTTCGTAAACCTTGGTGAAGACGCACCCTGCAGCATCCTGTCTCATTCTGACGCCTTAGCACACTTAGGCACTTTCCCAGTGTGACAGAGGAAGGGCAATCCCACCTCAGCATCTCCAGGGTCCTGAAGAATTGCTGCTTCCATGAACAGGATAGTGACAGGCAGGTCCCCTTCCTTCAGCCTCTTTAAGCCTTCTTCAAATGCTCCAGGCCAGTCCTTGAAGGGATTCTCAGTGTGAAAGTAATAGCCCTGTGACATGAAGAGGCCACAATGTGACATGTCACTGTCTTCCTCATCCATACACCCGGCACATCTCTGGACAATTTACTGCCTCATTGGGCAATACAGGTGCCCCTACTGAAAACACATCTTTTTAAAATATAGATATTTTCTCTTGTAAGTGTTTAACACAAAATATGCAAGCACTCACCTAGTATTTTCTTTGAATATTTAACTTAGAGAGAAGGCTGACACACAGTCTTTAACCTATACCCTACTTAGTTTTGGATCATGGTTATCCTATGTCACTAAAATTATTTTTGTAGCTATGCTAAACTTATTTACTCAATCCTTATTGAAGACATTTTGGTTATTTAAAAAGTGAGAGTAATAGGGTGGCTCATTCTCATTCCTGGAATTCTTAACAATGAAGGCTCAGGCAGGAGGATCACCCTGAGTTTGACGTCAGCCTGAGCTATAAAATAAACTACTGTCTCAAAACTTTTCTTTCTTTCTTTCTTTCTTTCTTTCTTTCTTTCTTTCTTTCTTTCTTTCCTTCCTTCCTTCCTTCCTTCCTTCCTTCCTTCCTTCCTTCCTTCCTTCCTTCCTTCCTTCCTTCCTTCCTTCCTTTTGGTTTTTCAAGACAGGATTTCTGAGTAGCTTTGGAGCCTGTCCTGGAACTAGCTCTTATAGACCAGGCTGGTCTTGAATTCACAGAGATCCACCTGCCTCTGCCTCCTGAGTGCTGAGATTAAAGGCGTGCGCCACCACTGCCTGGCTTATCTATTTATTTATTTTTTTAAATAAAACTACAGTAAAAAACTTCATGCTTCAGGATTGTTTTGCATTTGCTTCTTACCTTATGCTAGAGTTTGAGAAGCGACACTTTGGACAAAGGCTGCAGACATTTAAGACCATATGCACATAGCTGGTCTGCTCTAGGGCTAAACTACCTCCTATAGTATTTGAGAATATTATTTGTAGCTGCCTCCATGGCACAAATGTTCAGAAAGTCCTTTTGCTTTGATTGATACA
The DNA here is from genome assembly GCA_028555095.1 of Dicrostonyx torquatus. Taxonomy (NCBI): domain Eukaryota; kingdom Metazoa; phylum Chordata; class Mammalia; order Rodentia; family Cricetidae; genus Dicrostonyx; species Dicrostonyx torquatus. The sequence goes on from JAQHUG010000202.1 coordinate 3,092,883, forward strand.
AACACACCTAGTGACGAAGTTACTATGGTCTAGATAGAACAGTGGAGGCTTTCATTTCTCATGGGTGTTTAGAAAGGTGAGACACTGTGTCAAAAGCTGAGGGTCTGCTGGCACACGCAGCCATGGGCTGAGTCAGGCATCAGCTGTGTGGGTGACAGCCTGGGGCCTGGTGATCTCCCTGCCTTACCTAGACTGGATATTTACTTTGTAGGAAAGGCAGTTACTTCAAAAATAACTATATTTTGAGATTACCCGACCTCTTGAGGGACAGAGACCACTGGGAAGAGGAGAGAGACATTTGAATGGCAATGGAAGTCCCATCCATCAGACTGACCGTCATACCTTCCAGCTAGTGTAGAGTACATGCTACACAAAGGCAATGTCACCCCCTACATCAGACTGATTGTCACACCCTCTCTCTAGTACAGAGCACATACTACACAGTACTTGCTGTACTGCGTTAAATATCCTGAAAATGACCCAGGACTGAATACTACTGAGACTTATTCCAGATCTCTAAACCACGAGGTAAACTGTTATTGATAAACATGTGTGTATATGTGCATGTGTCTGTATATCTACATATGTGTACGTGTATATGATTTTTTTCTGTTCAAGTAACATCCATTTCTCTGTTTTTCAGGATACTTGTAGTAATTCTAGCGTCTTCCTCTCACTAAGTGATTTTAAAGGCGGAGATCTCAAAGCAACTGGGACCTAATGGGCGATCTGGCTAGTGGCTCACTGCACTTTCCTGTTTTCTGGGGCTCTTCACAGTGGAGTATCATTGCACAAGCCTTTGGGCTTGACCTGGTTGTGTGAAGAGTCTTCGCTGACCGTGTAGTAACTCTATGAAATGCAGCCTGCAGCCTCGGAATTACCTTCTGAGTTTTATATGACCAGGACCATGAGGGTTTTGGATACGTAGGTTACAAACTGTGGGACAGTAATAAACAGGGACATTTCATTCCAGGCCAGCTACCCTCACATGCCAGAGCTACCTGTTTTCCATCAATTACAGTATCTTCTAGGTCATATTGACATCAAATTGCCTTTAATTCTTAGATTTTTCACAAATACTTACTGATTGGTCTAGAACATGTGATCTGGTGAGTCTGAAGACACCCACCAGCATGTGAGGGCAGTCTGATTTACCTTCTCACTGGCTGACACGGTTACTTGGTTCTGGGCTTCTTGGTTCTCCGATATCCAGTTCCTCCGGGCCATTTCTTCCCACTCTGCCTGCATCTTATCCCAGAACTCCGTATCTGACTAAGAGACAGGAGAAACCAAGAGAGTGGACTGGAAATCACACTGTGTTTGCCTGCTTTGTTCCTAGAGATACATTTGACTCATAGATCAAATGGGAGGAGGAGGAGGATTTCGGTAGGTGACACCCAGCAGCAGGCGGATCTTCTGCAGGGTACCCATTTGTCAACATGGATCAGCCTTGACTTTTTATTTTTCTGAAACAGGGTCTCATGAACTCTGGGCAGGCCATAACTTGCTGTGTAACTGAGGGTGACTTTGAAGTGTTGATCCTCCTGCCTCCAACTCCTAAGTGCTGGGATTACAGGTGTGCAGTAAATTGGGTTTATGAAGTGCTGGGGATCAAACCTAGGGTTTTGTACATTCTAGGCAAGTGCTCTACTGACCGAGCCACATCCCCAGCTCCGGCTAGGATTTTCTCCAGCAGAAAAATAGCCACTAACATCATCTAAATGATTCCCAATGAATCAGCTAAACACACACCACAGTTGTTCCTGAGCTTATGGCGGAGTCATCAGCAAATAAATCTACAGCAAGTTGAAAGATACCATAAACAGACATCAATGAATATGACCTACTGAGCACTGTGCCTTAATGACACAGCCCACTGCAGAGTTTTGGGCATTAACTCTTGTGGTTGTGTGCTGGACTCGGGAGTGTGTGCTGTCCAGTACAGCACGGGAACCCTACAGCATACACTGTCCAGGCAAAGGCCAAAATTCAAAGTTCAGTTTATACTGAATGGATGCTATTTATCTACCATTGTGAAGTAAAAGTATATTAAACCGAGCTATCCTCTGCGTTTAAAGACAGTTTCAAATGCTGTAGCAGACATTTTAAGCAGAGATTCCTGGTCCTGAGTTGCTCCTAGAATATATAAAGAATTTGAAGCAGCACTCCGGGCTGCCTGGGCAGGGACCTGGGTGGCCCTGGACACAGACAAGGAGAATTGGCCTTATCCTTGTGCTAAGTACCATGCCAGGAGGAAAGTGAGCATGGGTTGTTTCCCCAGTGAGGGAGCCATAGAATTTCAATTCTGCTTGGCATCCAAGTCTAGGATGTGAAGCTTTGCTTCCTGGTGCTATAGAAGGCGGCTCATGCTTGGCTCTGCACCTTCGTCTTTTCTGTGGCAGGGTAGACTGTATGTCAATATGTACCGCTTCTCTTTTAACTTTCCTATTCATGTCCTGTCAGGGAAGCCCGGTCATTTACCCTATTGTTTCATGAAAGACACAGAACTCTCTGAGAGAGATGCCCTGGATGGCTTCAATGTTATTAAGCCGGAAGAGAGTACTTTAGGTGACCAGAGCAAGGAGAAATGAGTGTATCTCTCAAAGGACTTAGGGGCCATTTAAGTACTGTAGGTATTCTCAGGAGAGGAGAAAGATGGGAGGGTTGTGGATTCTGGCTTGTAGGAAAATGGTGAACATCTCCTGGCAATTTCCTGGCTCACTGACTTTACCTCAGAATCATGAGTAAGGGAACAGAGAGGTGCACTGGTTGGAACCCTGATTCCCACTGGCAGGGAAACAGAACTGAACTTCTCAAGATCCAGTGGCTGTTAGCTGTGGGAAGATCCTGGTCCCTAGCAGTACATTAGCCATTGAGACTTTGTATCCCAGCTCGTCACTCTCCAGGTGCTTGGGAGTCATTTGTTCTCTTTAGACCAAACAGAAGCAGCTGAGGTGTCCCATGGAGCTGAGGTTCAGGCTCTTTACCTGCATATATTAAACCATTCTAGAACCTTGAGTCTGGTGACTTGCTGAACTTGACTGAAAAACTTTTTTACCCTGCTGGCAGCCTGGCACAAGAACCCTTCCTCAAAGTTGCCTGAATGATCATCATAACCCTATTTACTTTGGACCCAAATATTTAGGGAATAAGGGCCAGCAAATGAGATTACTCCAAGCTACTGTATCTCTGTGAGTTCTGGAACATTCTTTCCCACCACAGAAATGGGTTCTGCTTGGCAGAGACCTTCCCTCATGGAAGAAGCCGGTGGGCTGACAACATGTCTGAGATGCTGAAAACAAAGTGAATGACCATCAGGTATACAGGCTAAGGTGGGGGGGTGAGACAAAAATTTCTTTTTATTGTGTCTTACTGGTATGGTGTGGGAGAATTGTCTGTATTCTGTCAATCGTGTTTTAAATAAACGGTGATTGGCCAGGCAGGAAGTATAGGCGGGAAAACCAGACAGGAAGTAGAGGTGGCACAAGGAGAACAGGAGAATTTGGGAAGCAGGAAGCTTCCCTGGCATTACTGCGCAGACCACCAAGGAGGCAACAATGTAAGCTGCCCAGCTGAGAAAAGGTATCGAGCCATGTGGCTAACATAGATGGGTTAATATAAGTTATAATAGTTAGTAAGAAGCCTGAGATAATGGGCCAATCAGTTAATAACCTAATGTAGACTCTCTGTGTGATTTTCTTTGGGGCTTGCCGACTGCAGGGTACCGGGTGGGACAGAAACCCCAACGAGCCAGCCCTCACGTTACACTGGTAGAGAGCAACAAGAATCTCACACAACACATAGCACAAGGCAGTACACTGGTATGTCGCCAAGGGACGGAGGGGTCAATGGAGTAAGGGGTTCTTGCTTCAAACTTTGTATTTCCTGAATTTTCTGTGGTAAGTTTTGCTTTTATAAGTATTCAATAAAGTAAAACAACAAAATCCCCACATAAACTGGTTTCTCTTCAAGTTCCTTTAAGCCATATTATGATCAAATACTGAAAAGTCTGGAGGAAAGATGAGGGGGCTGTTTTCTTGAATGGCTTCTCAAAGATGCGGGCTCAGTCAGTCGGCAGTGGAAAAGCCGAGCCTGCCAAGGGAATCGTACAATGCTTTGCTGACTCGCATCACCCCAGCCAGCATTTGAGAGGCCAGAGTCTTCACAATGTTAGGGAGCCAGATACAGGGAGAGTCCTTTGGGTTTGAAGCATTGTGTAATCTGAATGGTAGGAGAGGGCTTTCTATGTGTATGCCTGGGTCATCTTTCCTGCGGTCCGCACCAGAGGAGTTTGTGTGTAGGAAACAGAACCTAGGTGAGGTGGGGCTGCTGGGCTCCCGTTGAATGAGATGCAGCAGGATTTACTGTTTCCACTTAAACTAAGTCACAGCAGACTAATTAAGCTGCAGAGCACAGTTTTCACTTAATTACAGAATACTTTTAGCGCCATCAATTTCCACTCAGTCTCAGAGCCCAGACTTTACTGCAATAGCTGCAATTAACGCAGCTCCCTACCCCGTTTTTAATAAAGTCGAGGAAAACCTCCAACATACTTGAATTCTAAGCATTTTAGACATGACCAAGGGATTTTACTTACTGATGATTTCCTTAGCTCTTCTGGGGTTTTAGTAGGCTGTTTTTCCAGAATTGATGTGTAACAAGTTAATCTGCTTATACTAAGTAGTGGTTTGAAGGAGACCGGCCCCCATTGGCTCTATTAATGGTTCCCAACTGGAAGAGTTAGGAGGTGTGGTCTTGTTGGAGGAGGTGTGTCACTGTGGGTGTGGGAGTGTGGGGTGGGTTGGGGTGGGCGCTTTGAGATTTCAAAAAGCCCATCTCATTCCCAGTTAGCTCTCTCTGCCTCATGCTTGTGGATCCAGATGTGAGCTCTCAGCTTTCTCTCCAGTGCCATGCCTACCTGCCTGCTGCCATGCTCCTTGCTGTGATGGTCATGGCCTCTTACCCTCTGAAACTCTAAGCTCCAAATAAACTCTTCTATAAAGTTGTCTTGGTCATGGTGTCTTAGCACCATGAACAGCATTTGAAAAGCTATTAAGGCACATTAGAAGTAAATTATTGTTTGCAATTTATTTCCATTTTAATGGCAGCCTTCTAATGATATCACCAGGACATATTCAAAAGTTAGTTATCTTGTGATATACACATATATTGATTAGGAAAACAGCACTGCCTTCCGGAAGACATAGGGTCAGCTCCTTACTTCATGTGTGACTGTCTGCCAAGTGCTTTCAGCTCTCTGGATGTCATTTTCCTTATTCTTGAAATGAAGATACAATAGAAAATCAGGTTAATTGTTCTGATTACTAAATGAGAATGATGTCAATCTACATGACAGGCCCACCCCCATAGGTAGGCACTGTCTCGAAAGAGGGGACAGAAAGATTGTAAGAGACAGAAGAGGACTGGAGTGGAACAATGTCTTCCAGACATGACAGGGCTGCTTCATTCATGAACTTATGGCAACTGTGGCTGACCAGCCTTCCAGCACGATGGAGGCAGAGACTCACCAGCCTAGCTCCTAACTGAGGAACCATGAAGAGCTGATGGCGTCTGGGGGTTGGAGAGTCAGTGTTCTCTAAGGTCTATGGCCCCTTGTAGGTAGACCATGCTTCAGTGGATGGCCCCAACTAATCAGTGTATCAGCAGCACGAACTAGTGGGGAGGGACTGCTGGGTTATAGGGTGAAAAGGAGGTGGATAGGATACAAAACCATTATATGAACATATAAAATTCTAAACATAACTTAAATATTATATTAAAAAGTAAGTATTCTCATTGTAATTTTATGTCACTGAGAAAAACAGTGTGATAATTTTTTTTTACAACCTCAGAGTTCAAGTATCTATGATATATGTTGTTTGGTGTTTTAATTTTCTTTAAATACCCTATTCCTCTTCTAGATACTTCTTTCCACTTAAATCTTTGTTTTCCATCTAATTATTCAAAACCTAAGAGCAAGGTTAAGACAATTATGGCAGAATGGGTTGCTAAGTAGCAATTAAAGCCATGTTTAAGAGTGGCATCATAAACACTAAATGGTGTTGTGTAACTTTCCCCAGGGCTGCGGGGTGCAGGCTGCAGGAAATGCCTGCGGATCAGTGCACCAGCAGCGGTACCTTTATGGGATGAGGTTAGGAGGAATTTACCCCATAATCTTTTCTTGTACTTTCCAGAATTTTCCAATTATTTTTATTGCTAGTAAACCTTTTATTTCAATGGTAATTTTTTAAAAAAGAAAGCTTAATTGTTTCAATTATGTTCCACAATAATGTCTTCTTCAGTGAACTCACAGTGTGTCAGTCTCTCTCTTTCTTTGTTTGATGTGTATGTGTGCAGGGCTTCTGTGTACATGTGTGTGCATGTGGAGGGCAGAGACTGATTGATGTCCAGTGTATTCCTCAGTTGCTTTCAACCCTATTTTGGGGGATAGTGTTTCTTACTTGCTTACTAGGTTGGTTGGCCAGGGAGTCCCAATGGTCCTCCGGTCCTCCTGGCTCTGCCTCCCCAACCCTTGGAACATAGGCATGTGGCATCCAGCTTTTCCATTGTTCTGAGGACCTGAACTTAGGTTCTCTTGCTTGCCTGGCAGGCATTTTACTGACTGAGACATTTCCCTAGCCCCAGGAGCATTTTCATGCCTCTGAATTCCTTCTGTGTAGACATCCTATGTTGATGGTTTGCAAGGAGACAGACGTGTACTATACATGTGTGTGTGCATGCATGCTCATGCTGACATCTATGTAAGCATATATGTGGCAAGTGTGCATGTGTGTGTGTGTGTGTGTGTGTGTGTGTGTGTATGGGTTCACAGTTTTTGGAATATGGCTTGGAAAAGGCTTAAATTGGTACCTAGAATGTGGAGGTGGAAATGAAAATAAATCTTTGAACATTTCTGAGAAGACTAATCGTTTGATAATACTTAGCTTTTCAACAGTAACTAGTTATTTAAAGTAGCCTTTATGAATGCATATAATTATGTATGCAGAATGGACAAAGACCATAAAAAGACCACAGTGTACTGGCATTTCTCAGCAGCTTTTGGCCTTTTGTTTCCAGCATTTTTGATTATCTTTATTGTTGTTTTTAATATAACATTTAAAGTAACTGATACAGGAACTCTTCTCGTAACCAACAAATTGTAACTCTGTGGTTGCCAGGGCCTGCAAAGATAGTACCACAGAGACATTGCTTCCCTTCAGGAATGGGGACTGAGAGGAGCAGTTCTGAAGTTAGACCAGGTTAGAGTCCTAGGCATGAAACTTTACAGTAAGTAGTTGACCCTGAACAAGTGAATGACTCTCTCTGTGTGGCCAGTACTGTCAAGTGGGAGAAACAGTCACCCCGCGGGGCATTTGTGAGCAGCCAGGGAAAGGACGAACTTGGGCTGCAGCACGAAGCTGTGCTCAGAGGAGGCACTAGAGCTCCAACACAGCCGCCTTCCGACCTCCAGGGAGACGCCAGCATCTCACTGCTCTGTCGTGAGAGAATGGCCACCCAAGGGACCACTTGTTTGGAAGGATTTTAAAGAATACAGACTTTCTATATTTAACACGATTTTAGGTGCCGCCTTTTGTAGGATATTTTTACCTATCCTTTTTGAAGTTTTAAGAACTAGCCAAGTCATAGTATTAAAAAGTGTATGACACTGCACTAAAAACAAACTCATATGTCAGTGGAAAGGAATAGAAGGCTCAGATGTAAGTCTAAGCAACATGAGTTTTGACAAAAAAAAAAACCCACATGCATTTGGAGAAAAGACAGTATCTTTAGCAAATGGCATTGGAAGACCTGGATTTTTACTTGCAGAAAATAAAGCTGAACCTTACCTCTCACCCTGAGCAAACTCAACTCCAAAGTATCAAGAACTCGTGTAAGAGACTCTGGAATTGCCAGAGGATAAAGGGAATGTGTTTCAACTTATAAGTAGAAGGACATACTTTCTTTTTTAGAGATTTTTTTTTTATGTGCATGAGTGTTTTGTCTGCATTTAAGTCTGAGCACCATGTGTGTGCAGTACCCACAGAAGCCAGAAGAGGGCATGAGATTCCTGGAACTGCAATTATGGATGGTTGTGAGTCATCACGTGGGTGAACAGAACCTGGGTCTTCTGCAAGAGCAACAAGAGTTCTTAACTGTTGAGCCATTCCTCCAGCTCCAAGGCAACTACTTTCTGAATAGGATTCTCATGGCACAAGAAGTCAGACCAACAACCAACAACATGGGATCTCATGAAATTAAAGACCTCTGTACAGTAAAGGAAGCTGACAGCTGGGTGACGAGGCAACCTACAGAAGGGGAGAGAATCCATACTGTGTATCTATCAGAGAGGGATTTGTGTCTAGAATATGCAAAATACTTCAAAAAAATAAACATGAAGAAGACAAACAACCCAATTAAAAATGAAGTATGGAACTGGGCAATAGGTTCTCCCAAAGAAGAAAGGTAAATGGCCTGGAAACAACTGAAAAGCTGGCCAACGTCCTTAGCTGGCCGCAACGTACATATTAAAATCACCGACGTTCCATTGCACTACAGTCAGAATGGCTGTGAAGACGTCTGACAGCAAATGTTAGGGAGCAGATGGGGGAAGGGGAAGTCCTTACTCACTGTGGGTGGGGTGCAAATTAATGCATCTATAAAGAAAATCAGTTTGGGGAGTCCTTAAAAACTAGAGAAGAGAACTGCTACAGAGTCCAGCTACATCACTCCTGAGCACAGGCCTGGAAGGCTTTCTACCCTACCACAGAGACACTTGGCAGCCACGTCACTGCAGCCAATTCACAACAGGTAGGAAATGGACTCAACCTACGTGTCCATCAGCTTATGTGTGGATGGGGAAAATGTGGTACGCACGCAACAGGGTACCACTCAGTTGTCAGGAAAAATGACATCGTTCAGTTGGCAGGTAAATGGATGGAACTGCAAAACCCACATTGACTGAGGTCACTCGGGTTCAGAAAGAAAGCTATACAATGTCCTTTCTCATATGTGGATCTTAGTTTTAACTCCTTTGTTTTGTACGTTTAAACTGGAGTACACGTGGAAGCCAGGAACCTGCACTGAGGGAGGGAGGAGAGCAAACTCCAGGTAAAATGAGAGTAGAAAGAGATGCCGGGTGTGGAAGCACGGAGGAGGTGGGGAATAGGATGAGGTGCTGCAGAAGGGTGCACAAGAAAGCTGTGTGAAAACCTGTGATCTTCCAACCAAGGGAAACTTTCAACTAGAGGGGATGGTAGAGCGTAGGTGACATGAGAAGCGATGGGGAACATACTTGAGGTAAAGGTTTAAGTGGGGGATGTGGGGGTTTGGAGAGAGGGAAAGATAGGGAGTAAGTTAGCCAAAGCTAAGGATATATGAAGAATATGGAAACCCACCAGTTCATGACCATACGTATACATATAAAATACATATGCATGTATATAATTGGTTAATCATGATTTTAAATTTACTGCTATTATTAATAATAGGTCCCTAAGCTCTCACCCATAGGAGGAGCTACTTGCAGTTGCTGGCTGCTGAAGGACGGAGCCTTTCTCCATTGTGTATGTGGCTGCAGGTAGGTTGCTCATGCTGCAGCAGATGACTGTATACCATGTGTACATGGGCAGCACCAGTGAAACGGGTTATTAATAAAAAAAGCACATGAAATTACGATAGAGAAGAGGGTCGCTAGGGGGAGCTGGAGGGAGGCATTAACAGTGAATGGAGATTACTAGGATACATTCAAATATGAGACTTTCAAAGAATAAAAAATACTATTTTAAAAAGAACCAAAATTCCAATCAAATAATACCCAACCAAAAACAAACAAACAAACAAAAAACCAAAAAAACCTTGACTATGTCATTTTGTCAAGAAAAGTCTCCAAACAAACAAACAAAACTATACGGTTGTATGGTTGTATTCACTGTTACCCTGATGACCTTCCTTTTGGTCCCTTCTCTGTGTGTGCTCATGTGTGCCTTGAGATTGTCTCATTTTATGGAAAGGGTCATCGCACTAGAGATGACTATTAGATAACTATCAGGTTAGATTGTTTGACCAGTGAATCTCAGAAATCTGCCCATCTGGACCTCTGCTGCACTGGGATTGCCAGTATGCATCAGTGTGCCCTGTCTTCTGTGGTCCTCCTGCTGGGTGGCTCTTCTTCCTGCAGGTGAACTGACTGAGCTGTTGCCCAGTCTCTTTCCTTTCTTTTTCCCTTCAAATTACTTGGTAGCCCAGAGGTGAAAGCAGGGCCTGGATTCAGCTGTTATTTCTGAAGCTTGGATAGGAAGATCGCTCAGGGTGGTTTCCTGCACGCCAGGGCTGTGAGCTCTGTCAGAGCACTCGGTCCCAGGGCTGGAGGTGGTAGCATGGACACGTCCATGTTACCTTGAGCTGGCATCTGGCTGTGCTTGGAGAATACGAAGCCAGGTGTCTTAGCTCCCCCTTTATGGCCACCGAGGCTTCAGAAAATTTCCAGATGGCCCAAATCATCACACACTCCCCGTGTATTGATTTATTGGTCTGTGAGGATGAATTTGGACAGAATTAGAGAAACATTTTTTTCTGCCAAGTGTACTAGACACTGAATCTAGCTTTTTGGCTGCTTCATCCACAGTCTCAAAACACAGCAGACGATTGGACGAATAAAATGCCAGGTGGAAGGCTCCATTGGCATGGAAAGAAATGTATCCTGTGATTGTCTATTCCATGGAACCTGACAGACACAGGCGCACAGGGGCTGTTGGACCCACACCCCCATTTCAGCTGCATAATTGTAGGCAGGGGTAGGATCGGATGGAGCAGGAGCCATCACATAATTAGGGACACAGTTTGAAAGGCCAAACACATATGTTCAAAAGGAGATACAAGACGGTAATCTAATACCTTCCTAATGTCTTAGAAAATTGATTTTTTTTTTTTTGGGTACAGAGTTTTCTTGATTGAGGCAATTTTAAAAATATGACAGGCAGCATTTCTTCCAAGTAATTTATTATGTATCTGTTCATATTTAATTTGCATATTCAGCAAACTTCACTGGCAGTCTTCCCCTGTGGCAGACAGTGTTCTACATCACAGGTGCTGATGAAGAAGGGGGTTGCTGAGCCTGTTTTGAGAGGGTGAGCTTTGGGGACAGAGAAAAGGGTATAGGAAGGGTGCAGTGTGGTGACACAGAGGAAATGAAGGAAGGGTGCAGTGTGGTGGCACAGAGGAAGAAAATATAGAGAGGGTGAGGCCTGGAAGCAGAGGAGAGGCCAATGCAGGGAAGGTGCAGGGTGCAGAGCGCAGAGGAGACAGCAATATGGTGCTGTGAGGGCAGCAAGAAGGGAAGAGAGGAGAGGATCTGAGCTGGGCTTGGGGGCTCCGTAGTCATTCTGGAGCAGTGCCAGCCAGCTGGAACTCCAGAGCAAAAGCTGGGAAGGTAAGCCAACCTGCTCTGAGACTGATAGTTCATTGTGGTGCCCACTCAGACATCACCCTGGGAGGAGACAGGGATGAGGGTGAAGGTGAAGATTATAAAGGACTTTTTAAAGTTAGGAGAGTGGGTTTGGATTGTCCTAAGGAGGAATTGTTATTAAGATCCGTGTTTTAGGAAGATCACTATGAATGAGGTGAAAAGGGTGGAATAAAGAGGAAGCAGCAGTCCCTCCCTGGAGAGAGACTAGTTTGAACTGTTCCCATCCTCTACGTGAGCGACAGTGGAAACTAGAGTGCAAGCAATGGAGATGGGGAGAAACGGTGGCCTGAGAGACAGCTCCCAGGATCAATGTTGGTTATTAGTGTGGGAAGGAGGAGGATAGGGACAACAGGAAGAAGGGGGAGAAAAGAACAAGAGAGGAAGGCAGGAAGAGGGTGCAAGAGGAGGAGGAGGAGGAGGAGGAAAGAGAATATGAAGTTACTGTGAGGCCCTAACTCCAGCACAGGGAATAGGAAAGCCAACAGGCCTTTCAAGTATATCGACTTATTTGACCTTTGTAAACAACTTGTCTAAGTCACTAGGTGCTAGCATGGGACAGGACTGGACCCACATTGGATCCCCACACTTGCTTCTTTCCTCCAGTGTAGCTTTATTTCACCTCACCCAGCCCTGACTTGCCAAATTGTTCTTTCCCGTAAGATCAGCCAAGGCCACTGCTTGGCAAACATCTTGGTTGGAGGAGAAGCAGGATTCAGCCCTTCAGTTGGCTTCTTGTCACTTAATTTGTTGAGACAAACCAAGTTCATTTGATTTAGAGATACAAGGCCACCCATCTTGCATCGTGCTCTTAATCTCTTTTCTATCAAGAAGGAAACTACGACAGAATACTGAAAAGGAGCTTTCATTTCTGAAGGAAGATCTAAAGCAATGGGAGGAAAAGCAATGGAACAAGAGGTGACTGATTTTGTATGCAAGAGATGTACTGAAAATCTCTTTCTCTGTCTATGTACTTACTTAGTCATATATATATATATCCACCCATTAGTACATAGCTTTCCAGTATTCTACTTAGCAGCCTTACAAAAGGGTTGAGGTCAAAGAGGCCACTGGTTACATTCCTGCAAAGAGAGTAGTTAAGAACATGCTTCTCATAGATCGGATTTGGACTACCCAAGAGCAGGGTGACCAGTAACTCTCTTCTGTTACACTCGGATCTTCCTGGAAGGACCAGCATTGGTGACTTTCTCACTGTAACGGCAGCTGGACATCCCCTGTAAGAATTTCTGAGAACCCCATGAAAGCAGAACACGAGAGCACGAGATTATGCTGAACATTTAAGAATGCCTCCTTCGTGCTGGGAGGCTGAGGTCCTTGTCCTCCTCTCATTGTCCTGGATCTGCTCTGCAAGACTGAGAGCCATGAGGAAAGGCTCTGATAAAAAGCTCTCCCAGCCCGAGACCTGCAGATGTGGAAAAGCTTCTGTTACAGAGAACTGTCTATCCTGGTAATGACACAAATACTCTCCTGAAAACCAAAATCATCAAGGAGAAGGCTGTACCTGCAAGGGTGTTTCTAGAAAGGTTTTCCTATGCATTGAGACTTGCCCTGAATGGGATTGGTTCCATTCTGTGGGCCAGAGTCCTAGACCGAATGCAAAGGAGAAAGCAGCCGAGCATCCATGTTCATCTCCCTGCTTCTTCACTATGAGTGTAGTGTGAGTGGCTGCCTCAGGCTGTGGCTGTGCCACCACGACCGACCGGACTTTTAAAGTGTGAAGCCAAAGGAACCTTTCCATCCTTTAGTTGCTTTTATCAGATATTTTTGCACAGGGAGAAAAACAACTAATGCAATGATCTTACCAGATGGAAAGGCTTGGGAAGTATAATCAAGTTCAGATGAGTCTCTTAAGGTCCAGTCTGATTGGTGTTCTTATAGGTCAAAGGCTATTTAGACACAGAGAGGAGTGGCTCCGTGAAGATAGGTAGAGATTATAGAAGGAAGAAGGCTTTATGGAAAGAGTTGCAGAAACAAGTGATGCTGTCACAAGCTAAGGAATGCCTCAGGCTACAGAGCAGGAAGAGCCAAGAAGATCGAGAAGCTTTAGAGGCCACTAACAACGGTAATTTCTGACTGATATCATGCTCCTGCTGTTTTCTGCCCTCAGCTAGTTCTGTTGAGCCAGGACTAAGCTGTGGCTTCAGCGAGAGCGCTCTATAGAACTGCGGTCATGTGGTGTTGGATGGATGGGAGACAAACTGCAGCTTGCTCTTGCTCTCGCCAGATCCCTCTTCGCAGGAGATGCAGGCTGGAGAGATACTCACAAGCTCTCATGGAGAAATAGCTTCCTGAACCAACAGAGATACATTTCTTAAAAGCCTTTTCATTTAATTCCTCAAATGTACTTGGATGCACGGCCCCCATTTTTACCAATCAGGTATCACCGAGATGAGATGCCTCGCCCACCGACAGTGACTCATCAGCACAGAGCTGAGACTTGTGAAGAAATCTGCCTGACTTTATGTTTCCTCTCCATCAGCCTCTGATGAATCCCGAAAAACAAGGTGGGCAGACATCTAAGGTCTGGGACCCCATTTATTGTTCTTATAGGGGACTCTGCCTCCCTTTAATTGCATCTAAGAATCTGGATGCAGTGATGCATTTAAACAGGTTGGGATAACGCTCAGCTGTATAGTGCTTGGCTGGCATGCACCAAATCCTGAATTTGATCACTATCACACACACACACACATACACACACACACACACACACACACACACTCTAAGAAAAAAGTATATTTTATTGGCAATTTGGGCTCTTAAAATACTACTTCAAATCTAGAAACATTAAACAGCGAATAAATTGAATATCTCAAGTTTAATATGTATGAAACCCTAGACTCTAGGTATGTGTTGTGTTTTTAAAATATTAAGCTGAAAAAGACAGTTCCTGACCCAAAGGGTCTCTGTCACTCGGGGGATCTGCCTGGGGAACTGGAAAGCATTCTGGGCTAGAGATCAGAAGATCTCTAGATCAGAAGATCCTAGGCAGAGATCTCAGCCAAATCAATTAAGATTTTCTTATTTCCAAATGTCTACTTTCCCCCCTTCTTGAATCTGTGAAGAATTAGATGAGAGTTGGGTGCTGTTAATCTTTTACGATGAGCTGTCCTTTCAGGCTCTGAATGTCCTCAGGGACACTCCACCAGTGGTAACTCAAACAGCGACTTCTAACTGAAGAGCACAAGGCAGTCCTGCTCAAGTGCTGTGGGGGCAAAGAGCTTTAGCTGCTGTTTCTTTTCTCTCTTGAAGACAGAGCTTGTGATTTATTTCTTAGGATGCTTAGAGGCTGAAGAACATTGCTGACTCAAGAGAAATGCAAAGGTCACTTGTATCCACGCTGGGCTGCTGTGACATCTGAATAATTAAAAGGCTATTTGCAGGGATAATTGTAGCTCCACATTTTAACTAAGTGAAAATAAACCATAAACATGTTCCATTCCCATACAGCGAACTTCCCAGAATCTATTAACTCACCAGATATTGGGGGGATTAAAAAAGATTTAAATTAAGGATTACCTAAATCTTCAAAAAGAGATGTGAGGGTTGAGTGTGTGTTTTAGAAGATGTTGGCTTCTCATTTTGGGACCTGGTAAAGATTCTGTCAGGACAAGACTGTCACTCTGCAGGGTTGACTATTTGGAGTTCATGTCTATTTGGAATGGACATGAAGAAAAGAGAGGAAGGGCCTAGGAAATTCACAAAAGAAGTGACTGGAATGCTATAACATGTACAGAGACAGAAGGGCAATGTCGTGGAAAGAGGGAGCCATTTTATTGTGGCTCCCTGGGAGGGGTAAGGAAGCTAGAAGCAAGGCAGCATGACTCCTAGAAAAGACCCAACTCAATGGCTGAATTCAAAGATACTGAAATGGATAAAATGCCACACTAACATTTCAAATAGTAAGAGTGATCAGAGGGGTCAAGACAGACCTGGAGAGGAAGCCAGCAGACTTCAGGAAAAAAGAAACCCAAATATTAATGTTATAAATGAATAATTCCAAGAAGCAATTAAAAAACAGAGTGGAAAGTAACACTATGACTATACCTTTCAAGAACCCTGGAATATACTAAAAAGACCAAGTCAAAAGATCCTCGGGGTAGAAGAAGCTGACACAAAAGATAAAGGCAGAGAGAATCCATTCAATAACACCATAGGAGGAAATTAATTCCAAATTTAGAGACAGATACTCAAATGCTAGAGGTATTTAGCATCCTAAATAGACATGACTGGAGAAGGAGCTTTCCTGACACATTACAGTCAAAACACCAGAAACAGAGCAAAGACATGATACTAAAACCTGTAAGGGAAAGTGCCAACTCACCTGTAAGTAAAAAACATATCAGAATAATGTCTGATCTCTTACCCACGAGTCTAAAAGTCTAGAAAGCCAGGATTACTATATTCTGAGCTGAGAAAGAAAGCAACTGTTCACCAAGAGATCCATGTCCAGAAAAAGCTTACATTTTAAACACTTGTTCTGCCCCCAGCTCAGCAACAGCACTCAGTCTGCTCAATAGAAACCCTGGGTAATGCTTGTTCCCTCCCTCCATCCTCAGGACCAGTCCCACAGGTCACCATAGAACGATGCCCTAAACAGAAACCAACATGAACAATCACACCACTGCTCATCCCATTTTCCATATCAATGGCCAACCTCGCTGTAGTTCCTTCCTCAGTCTCCCAGCTTCCCATCTACTCCCCTGAGACTCCTCTCATGCAGCCCTGCATGCAAGCTCCTTTCCCAAAGATACCCCAGATCCCATCCCTTCCCTGTTTTTGGTTTGGTGCAGTTATCCACCCAAACAATGGTAGAGCCACAGTCCTCAGGCCCAAGGGACAGGTTGTGGCCTCTGCTCCACCTACCCTTGCCTTGGGCGACTTTCCTGCTCTGCTTCTTGTGCCCTTGACATCTTGCAGGCTAGTTCCCATTCCTCTGTTCCCTATTCACAGTGCTCTTGGGGTTTTCAGATTAGTACATGGGAAATGATATTTTTAAATATATGTGTGTTGTTTCCTTCTTTGAGGAAAACAATCTATAGATTAGCTAGATTATTTCCTTTTCAAATGCCTTTTGGTGTGAAATCTCCATTTGCTATTATCAAGGCATCTCCAGAAGCATTCAGTACCTGTGACTTGTTAAGTCTGTACTGATTTTGCTATACATATACCCAATGCCACCTCTTTTCTTCTTTCTTTCCTTTTTTTTTAAAATTTCTTTTGCTCTCTCTCTCTCATGTGTGCATGTGTGCATGCTCATGCGTCACAGCTCCCATAAGGAGGTCTGAGGACAAAGTACAGGGGACAGTTCTTTCTTTCTGTCATGTGGGCACTGGGCTTTGAACTCAGGTAGCTAAGTTTAGCACTAAGTGTCTTTACTGACTGAGATACCTCACCAGCTCCTGTAGTTATTTTACATAGTTAATATGTAATATAACTATGTAACTGAATATATATTACTCATCTATGTATGGGTTTTTATTTTATCTTGATTTTTAAAAAACTTCATTATAAAAAAGCTTTAACTAAAAACATCCCACACCAAAGTTATATATAAAGTCTGTATAACTCAGTGAACTTCTATACAGTTAGAATGGCATTTGGAATGGAAGCTGTGGAGTTTCACATTAAATTTTATACTTTCAGTATTGAATATGTTTTAAGCACTTATCCATCATCAACTCCCCAAAATCTATTACAGAGTCATAATTAGAGAAATATTTTGCTTTGTAAACTCAAGTCCTTTGCCTGCATTCAGTTCTTCCTTATCCCCTGGACCCACATGGCAGTTGTTATATGTACACACACACACACACACACACAAACACACACACACACACACACACACACACAAAAAGAGGACATCCAGGATTTTTTTCTTTCTGAGATTGTGTGAGCTCATTTAGTATTATATAATTAGATGTCAGTAGTGCCTGGGGAATGAATGGCATGCAGTATAATTCAAGGCACGTCAAAAATGTCCCTTGGGACATTAAAAACCCACAGCAAACAAAAACAATAAACCCTCAAATATCTCAGTTAAAACTGGCAATATCCTGCAATTAGATGGCAAGGCCTTATTGCTGAAGACACCACTCCTTTTGGTTGTAGTACATGAGAAAGCCAGACTGGAACTGAGCCAAAACCTTCGCTCCTGCTAGCTAGCTTTCATAGTGATAGAGGAGTCTATGCAGGGCATTGGGTGAGGATTGTTACAGTCCCCTGTGCTCCCCTGCTCGTTACATAAACTTTTGACATCCCAGGCAATATGTGTCCACAGGCATGATAGTGGCTTTACTGTTACAGAGATAACGGAATGTTTTCTGACTGGATCTGATGTTCGCTCCTCTGGAGCTAAGACATACCTGGACAAAAGATAGTGGTTGGGAGGTCATGAACCCTAGTGGGGAAGCTGCTGCTGTTGTGTTGCTGAACGGACATGGTGTGCCTGTCATCTGCCTTCTCAATATTTGTGTTTATGCCCACAGGTTAGTGCTGCTGGCAACTTTGGCCAGAGAAGCTTCTTTTCGTGGAAGTGGATGGTGGTGCTCTCAATAAGTGACTGTTAAGTGCTTATCCCAATAGGACACCTATATTGCCCATTCCACGGAACAAGGGACATGGCAGAAGAGGGACTGGAAAGAAAGTAAGATGTGTAGGAAAGGGAGTGCTGATCCAGGAATGTCATCACTGTTATCCTCCTGAAATCTTAGCCTGTCAACATTCTATCACAGAAGGGTGAGACTCATGAAGCCCCACCTTTTCCTGATGATGTGTAGGTGACGTTAATAGATGTTGGCGGAGGGCATTTTCTTCTGGGTGTAGCCCTGGGTAGCCTGCTCCTACTCCTGTAAATAACCTCTCACTCATGATCCTGAAATGACCCCAGTCAATGGGCCACAGAAATGCATGAAAGTAGAGGAGGGTCTTGTTGGAAGGAAGAAAGACATCAACAGAAGTGTGAGGAGAGAAGGCAGTGGGGTAAATAACAGAAATACACTACACATGCATGAGGATGTAATAGTGAAACACTATTATACAATAATAGGCAATATATCTGGACAGGGACTTCTCAAAGGAAGAGACCCAAATCTTAGTCAACAAGTACATGAAAAATGCTTAGTGTGACTAGCTGAAATCACGATGACACACCACCTCACACCTGTAAGACTAGCAGCTCTCCATCGACTGCTGGCAGCAAGCACTGGCGAGGAGGCAGAAAAGGGAACCAGTGCGCAGTGCTTATGGGACACCAGGACAGCCGTCATGGAGGCCGTATGCAGGTTCCTCCAAACACTGAAAATTGAATTGTAGGATTCAGAAACCCCACTCCTGAGCACATACTGAAGGAATGAAGTCAGCAATGGCAAAGGCATCTGCACCCTATGTCACATGGAACAACCAAGAAACAGAAATCACCGACTGCTCACTAACTGATGAACTGCTGAAGAAATGAGGTATGTGTACACAATGGAATAGTATCCAGCTACAGAAGGATTAAAAATTCTATCACTTGTGACAATGGGAATTGAATTAAAGGACATCCTGTTAAGCAGAGGAAGTCAGAGACAGGACAAATTGATTTTACTCATGAGCTCGATCTCATTTGATCCTCCTCATAAACAGAACATAAAAGAGCTGATCTCATAGAAGTTGAGAGTGGATGGTGGTTACCAGAGACAGTGGCCAGGAGGAGAGGGGAGGAGAAAAGCAGGCCCATGAGTGTGTCATTACAGTTAGATGGGAGCAAAGAGCTGGGATGCCCTATCACACTGAGCGATTACATGCCAGGGATTCACTGCACATTTCAAAAAGCCAACAGAAGCCTGTCATGTAAACAAATATATCAAACCTGTCAATAGTACACAATTGTAATGTGTTGAAATACATCATCTTACATAATAATTTTTATGTCATGTGTATGGTTGCTTTGCCTGTATGTATACGTGTGTATGACATGTGTGCCTGGTACTCACAGAGGCTGGAATTGGGCATCAGATTCCTTGGAACTGGAGTTAAAGATGGTTTTAAGCTATCATGTGGGTACTGGGAAATGAACTCTGGTCCTCTGGAAGAGCAGCAAGTGCTCTTAACCACTGAGTCATCTCTACAGATATAGTTAAAATGAATTTAATGCAAAGGAGAATCAAACAACATACTTAGTTGTCATTAATGTATTGTGTTTCTTTCTCTTTTGAAAGAGTCTTATGTAGCTCAGGCTGGTCTCAAATGCACAATGAAGCTGAGGCTGACCTTGAACTTCTGATCCTTTTGCCTTTACCTCCCAAATACTGGGATTACCATGGCTATAATTATTATTGTATTCTTTTTAGATAATTAAAAAACTATTAAAACAGCCAATGAAAAATAATATTTTTTAATGCCGAGAAATAAAGTTATGGATTAATTTTTTGTTTTTGTAACAGTTAGGATTGGTCCTTGTGAGGTCAACAGACTTTCTGGAAGCAGAAGGGCTGGATGTACAAGGAGCGTGCGGATCCTGGACCTGGACTAACTTCTGCTTTGCCTTGCTGGATGGTCACACCATCTCCTCTGACAGTCACATTGATCCTGAGAGCCTTGTGGTTTTAGGATGGGTTATATTGCTGAGCAATGAGGCAGAGCCTGGTGTGGAAGGCCAGTCTGTGGAGTGTGACCAAAACCAAAACATTCCCATGAAGGATGGTCTCTTTGGCTAGAGGAGCAGTCTCTTCTAAGATGCTCTGGGTCCTCGCCCGAGTAGCTCTGGGACTCTAATCTGATGGACACAAGGAACCTGGGACCCTCTGTGCTGTCATGTCTTTCTGCCAGATAGTGGGGACTTCTCCTGCTACTCTGAAGAAATAAACTGGTCTGTCTGAGCAATTGCATCTCAGGTGAATCTAGATTAACAACTCATGTTACCAGAATAACTGTACTTAAAAAATCAGTTTCATTTTCCCCCAGCTTCAGTCATTTGATCCCAACTACAAATCTGTCATGTCTATACGTGACTATATATACTTAATATACTTTGTACCTAATGTAGTTCTTTACTTACATGGGCATAATTTGCTCTAGTCTTGTCTAATGATATTTGTGTAGTTTCCAGTTGAAGGCTGTGGGTATATTTACTAGGATATATTTAAGTAGATGCACAGATATTAAAATCAAATGTTAATTATTTCCTCTTAATTGGATAAACTGGGTTAACACAAAACCTAATTTAATTTGTTGATGAGAAAGCTGAGGCCCCATGAGGTAGAGATGAAGTTATGAACACCATGTCCTGTTGGAGATGTTCCCAGGTACATTATTGTGCTCTGTGCTTTTCCTCACATAACTTTAACACGTGATTCCTAGGCATAGAGCAGGCACAAATGGTTTAAACGATCTCTCTCCTCTTTTCCATTTTTTTGTGCGTATGCAAGTATGTTTACATGTGTGTAGGCACACCTGGGTGTGTGTGTGCATGTGGAAGGTTGAGGTTATGTTGATAATTACCCTCTAATTGCTCCTTCACCTTTTTCTATGAGGCAGGATCTATTAATCGAACTCAGAGCTTGCTCTGAGGCTGGAATTAGAGGCAAGCTGCCACACCTACCCAGTGTTATTTTTGGAGCAGGGTTTTCTGGGGATCTAAACTCCATTCCTTATACTTGCTCTGCAAGAGCTTACCTGCTGGGTTGGTCATCACTCCAGCCTAGTTTAAACTAGTTCTAACCTCTAGTCTCCCTGGTGTCTGGAGATGGTCCGGAAGGAAGGAAAAAAAGTTATTTTGTTAGTTCCTTCAAAGAGAGAGCCATCTTAATACCCCGACCTCAGACAAGTCTGTCTTCCCATAGTCCTCCTGCTGTATGTTCACTTGCTTAGTAAATATTTGCTGATGAGCTCATGTCTGGAAGGCAGAGCCTGAGACACAGATATGAAGTTTAGGGAATTTTCCAAACTGCTTTTTGATCTGTGGTGAGTCTAGTAAAACAATCTTTGGGACACTGAGGTTCCCAAAAAAAGCTAAAGACTTTTTATGATAGTGTTTTACAGAGGGTATCAGGGGCAGCGGGAAAACGTGGGTCTCTGGGATGTGTTCCTTACCCTGACCATCAAGGGTAGAGCAAGGCCAGCCTGTCTCTCACCCTTTCAGGTGAGTGCCTATGCGTGAATTTGGTGATGCTTTTATGCATCCATCCAAGACACAAGCCCTTCCTTTTCACACTCATTTGTTTTTAGAAATAAAAATCTTGTGTGAAACAGAAGGAAATCTAATCAGCATGCGAGCCAAGGAGCTTCAGCCCCCTCCCTACGACGTCACACCTCATCATTAATGTGCTCTGACCTGACATGGGCAGCATGTCACACTACCAGGATGAGCAAAATCTTATGCTATCTGTCTGGTAAACAGTTAAATTCAAGGTTCTCAAACAGTTAACTTCTCAAAGGACGTCTTCATATATCTTCAGAAGGTCTTTCCTGGGTATGACTCTAAGTCTGAAGGATTTAAGGAGTGTTTAATCCACTAATCCCTTCCAGCTGCTTTAAAGAGGCAATGCCCTTAGAGGAAGCAAAGGGAAACCTGAGAGGGTGCCTCAGGCACCTTGGAGAGGTGGGAGGGGAGAATCTGAGTCAGCAGCTTCTTACACAATCATATACTAACAAAAGCCCAGGGCGTTCCCTAGTTCCGGTCCACTGTCTACTGCTTCAGAGGCCCCTTAGTACACACACAGTAAGCAGCTTCCAGTAAAAAACGATTCCAGGGAAGCTCTTTTATGCTTAAGTCATTGAAGCTGGGTTTAGCGGCTATGCTGTTTTGAATAGGGCTCTTTGAAGCAAGCCTAAAGAGACAAAAGTTCAAATTCTGCTCTCTCTCTCTCTCTCTCTCTCTCTCTCTCTCTCTCTCTCTCTCTCCCTATGTGTGTGTGTATCTGTGTGTGAATGCGCACATGTTTACAGGTGCATGTATGGACATGCATATGTGTGTGTAAGTTAAAGACTAGCCTTAGGTGTCATTCCTCAGGCACCACTTAACTATTGTTTCTGTGTTGTTTAATTAAATTAATTAATTTAATTCTCAGTCTCTCGTTGGCCTGTAGCATTCTAGTGAATGACAGTGAATCTGGATTCGGATTCCGTTTCTACCCTACCCACCCCCCAGCACTGGGATTAAAATCCTGTGTCACTGCATCTGGGTTAGAACTCAGGGCTTCATGTCTGCAAGGAAAGTGTATTTCTGGTCACGCCATCCCAGCACTCAGCCTTCCGTAGAAATGGTACCACTCATGGTGGACCTTATGAACAGGCCAGGAGGTCCATGACGACCTCGTTTGGGGTCTTGTATAGGGCACTGGTGACCTTAATGAAGTGCTTTGACAAAGGCCCCTCTTCCTGATGCCAGCCCAAGGAAGAATTAGGTTTGAACATACACATTCACCCCAGGGTAGCCACCAAGAGACTGTGAGTTAGTATTAACTCTTTCGCTGCCTGTGTTTCTATAATTCTGCGTATGGTACCGTTTTTCAATTCTGTATAGGATTCTGACTGGAGCATTAGCCTAAAGTTGAAGTTACCCTGAGGGCATACCCTTTGTGACAGACAAAAATTGCAGCAGAAAAAGTGGGTGCCTGATCCAGACCCAGATGATGGGACAAATGCCAGGTGGCCACACAAAGGTCCATGCTCACTGTCTAGGAATCAACCAGGTCAAGTGGAAAACAGGCGACAAATGATAGCTAGAACAGTCCCAATCCAGAAGGGAAGAAGACATCACTTCTGTGCTACGTGTGCCCTTGCAATCTTCAGTACTGAAACGAGTCGGGGATGGACAAGGGGAGAAAGAAATATACCAGCCAGGCGGGGGACTGTAGGAAGCAGTGTGTCCCCATGGATGGCTGCTCTTTCTACACCATCCTGGGACTCGACTGTTTCAACAAACCTTTACCATGCCGCATCGTTTCTGAGGGACAGGAACTTGGGAGTAGCTACCTGGAAGGTTCTGGCTCAGGATGTCTCATGAATCTGGGATTAAGCCATTGACTGGGGTCACAGTCATTCAAGTCTCGAAGGGTCTGGAGGACCTGCTCACAAGCTCTACCTCTGTGGCAGGGGTAGGAGTCTTAGGCCCTGGCTGGCTGTTGGTAGAGTTGTAGCACCTCACTACATGGGCTAATGTAGTGAGGTGGCAGTTGGGTTTCCCACAGATTGAGTTCTTTGAGAGAAAGGAAGGAGGAGGTCATGGTTCGCTCTGTTAGGGAATATTATTATCAGGTGTGTGACTTTTGTTTATGCTGCATTTGTTTAAGTCTGTGAAGCTGTTTACTGTTCCTATCTAAAATACCGGATGGTCCTAATAAGAGCTGAACAGCCAATAGCAAGGCAGGAACAGGGATAGGTGGGACTGGCAGACAGAATAAACAGAAGGACACCGGAGAACGAGAAGAGCAAGGAGCAAGAGGAGGACATCAGGGGCCAGTCACCCAGCTACACAGCCAATCACGGAGTAAGAAGTAAAGAAAGGTATACAGAGATAGAAAAAAAA
>JAQHUG010000202.1:3119498-3159146 GCA_028555095.1 Dicrostonyx torquatus
TCTCTCTCTCTCTCTCTCTCTCTCTCTCTCTCTCTCTCTCTCGGAAGGCACACTTTAAGTAAAAAAAATATGTGGCAGTCAAAATCACAGGACAGACCCAGTGATGAATGCGAAGAGGGATTATCCCTGGGATCTGCATGGCTAATCTGGGGAACTGCCACCTCGGCTACAGTGCGAGGAACATGAAGGACCCCACTGCATGAGGATCTGGGAGAAGAATGTGCCCACAGAAAAAGAAAGTTGAAATATGGGTAATGAGTTTGGTGTGCTTGAGCTCAGGGATGGGACAGAAGGCAGACGACAGACAGGATGCAGGAGGTGAAGAAGCAGGTGGAGAGCAACCATGTGGAGGTGGGCCAGACTGAAAGGCATGGAGTTTCTTTCCTAATTATGTGTATGCATGTGTGTCTGTGTGGGAGCTGTGTTTAGACAAGTGCATGTGCTTGTGGACACCAGAAGAGGGCACCAAATCCCCTGGAGCTAGAGTGATAGGCAGTTGTGAGCTATCTAATGTGGGTGCTGGAAACTGAACTTGGAGTCTTTACAAGTGCAGTACATGGTCTTAACTACTGATCCACATATTCTGGTCCTCTTCATCTGGATCTTACTTGTATTTAGAACTGCCTTTGAAAAAACTATCAGCAGCACTATTTTCCTTTTATTTAGTTTGTTTTACCTTTTATTTTTGACAATTTCACACCTTGTAAAAGGGTTGTGATCATATTCTCAACTTCCATTAGCCCCCCAACCTCTCCCAGTCTAGCAGACCTCATTCACAATTAGTCTTTCAGGGAACCTCTTCTCTTGAGACTGGGTCTTACATGGTCTCCAGTGTGCTATGTAGTTGAGGAGGATCTTGAGTTCGGGATTCTTTTGCCTCTACCTCCTGAGTACTAAAATCATGG
Organism: Dicrostonyx torquatus; assembly: GCA_028555095.1. Taxonomy (NCBI): domain Eukaryota; kingdom Metazoa; phylum Chordata; class Mammalia; order Rodentia; family Cricetidae; genus Dicrostonyx; species Dicrostonyx torquatus. The sequence goes on from JAQHUG010000202.1 coordinate 3,120,404, forward strand.
ATATATCTGCACATTTGGTTTATGCAGTACTGGAAATAGAGCCCAGGGCCTCCTGAATGTAAGACAGGCATTCTACCAATGGATATATTCAATTTCCTTTAAGAATCTTACATCTGCGGCCAGTGAGATGACTCAGTGGGTAAAGGCACCTACCATCAAACCTGATGACCTGAGTTCAATCCCAGGTCCCACAGGGTGAAAGGAGAGAAATAAATGACTCCAGCAAGCTGTCCTATGACCTCCACGTTTGCACGTGCTTGCACACACACTAAACAAAAATGTGACTCAGAATCTTAATCTCACTGTAAGACTCTCTCTGGTTAGCGATATGACAAGCTAGAAAATGCAGATAAGAGAATTAAATGATTTACTCCCAAGTGCCGCTGTCCAAGAATAAATACTGCGAACATTTGGACACATAAGCTCTGCTGCACTTTGGGCATTCTTCCAAGATTTGTGTGCTGAATTCCCTCCCAAGGTGACAGTTTTAGGAGATGGGGAGTCTAAGAAGGGATGAGGTGGTGTCTTCTGCCATGAATATAAAGAATACTCTAAGAAAGGGTAACATGTGGAACTGAAAAGTTCACAGATGCATAAAGCCTTAGAGGCATGATTTACCATCAGCTTAGTGTAAACACTCCCCCTTTTTTCTCTACAAGATTCATCCCTCTGGTACCCACTCTCTCTTCTCAGTCCCTATGAAGGCTTCTCAGCACCAGGCTGAAGAAAGTTGCTCACTTTTCTAAGTGGGGATCCTGTCCATAACACTCTTTTCATTTGAAGGCATTAACTTTTTGGGTTTTGGAATGGGAGAAATCCAAGCCCCATCTCATAGATGGCATGAAACTGAGCAGAAAGTCCTCTGCCCTGCTGTGCTCATGCAGCTGTTTAAGGATGGATTCGTTGTCTTTAGCCCATAGTTCAGCAGCCAGTACTTGTAGGCAGCCAGGAGTGAATGTTAAACAAATATCTACTACAGTAACCTAGAGACTCCTGAGATCTGTGATCTGCGGAGGTTGGGCACGGAGGTCTAGACTGGTAATGGGCATGATGTGGTCCTGCAGCTGTTAGGGATGCACTGGAACCAAGGACCCAGGAAAGAGAGGGAAAGTAGAAGATAGAAGACACAGGTTGGTGGGATGAGGTGAGGATTGTTGAGAGATGAATGGAAGTGAGGAAAGTCAACACCAGGCAGCATGGAAATTATCTGTTGCATCATTTCATTAGAAGAAAGAGCCTGTTAATAATTAATAGCTTTCAAGATAGAAATGGGTTTTCTTGAAAAGAGGGAGGTTGCCTCTGATTGTATTTGTCCAGGTAGAAACAGGAGTAATTTGTCAAGAGTTAAAAACAATATCACCAACAACAGAAACGTTTTTCTCGTAGGATAGAAGAGTTTTAAAATTATGACCCAAACTCAGATTCATTTCAATGACTATGTACCTAGGTACATTTTCCTTGTCAATCAGTTCCACCATGGAGTCTTTTGGGTTTAAATTCATTATCTTTCTCATTATAAATGAGACCAAATGTTAATGTCTTTTGTGACCCTAGATTCTATGAGTCTAAATAGCAGTCTGAGAGGCTACTGCTGTGTGCCACACACAGTAGGAGCTCACTAGATAGATTTAAATTACCTCTTAAAACTGAAAAGCTTACATTTAAGGTAATTTAAACTACAGGCTCCATGCATTTGAGCAACCTGATTGAACTCAGCTAGTCTTGACTGACTATATCAGTGGCTCCTGCTCAGAGCACTAAAATATTCATTAGCTTTTTTTTTTTAAATTAGAGAAGTCGAAAATTAAAGAGGAAATTTGAACGATTTTGGCATGGGGAGATGAAAGTGTGCTCTTACTGGGCTTCTGAATGCTCTGAATCATGGCTGAGATGATTTCCCAGAACAGAACCTGTTTAACATTAAATTGCAAATAGGATTTTCCCGGTTACTGGAAGACCACCCTTACCATAATCATCTCATCTGAATTCTAGGGGTGAGAAGGCTACATAAGTGAGGCATATTCTAAGAGCGCCTGCGGTTCTCAAGATGGAGATCACCAGTGGCAACAGAGGTATTAACAGGATCATGCTTGAGTCTGTGAAAAAGCTCCATTCTCAAACAGCAGTCTACGGAAGCACTGATGATCACCCAACATCTGTGAGCCACCCTGCCAGTCCTGCCAGGAGGTAAAAGAACCTGCAAGAACTGCTTTTCATTCCTTTGGTCTTCCATCACTCCCCTCCTTTTCTACTAGAAAACTATTAGACATTGGTGTTCAAATAAAGTTGTTTTTTTAAACTTATTAACAATATTTGGACACTTAGTACTAAGAATTAACAGTGCTGGGTAAGATGGGTTATCCATTAGACAAATCCATGCAACCCAGGCTGGCCTCAGAGTGCTTTCTGATCTAGGCTTCAGACTCACATCACCAACTGATCACAGACAGTAGAAGAGCAGACACTTCCTGTCATCCTGTTGGGGACTCAAAGGCTCCCTGGCCACACTCACAATAACTGCCCTCATGTTTTTCTCACGCCCACAGTTCCGTTTCATCTGCACGTCTCTGTGGTTTGAGCTTTCTTGGATGCCAACCTCAGACACGTGCAATGGAGAAGTCTTGTTTTCAGGGTTACCTCGACTGCTGCTTTTGCTCTTTCAAACTCCTCTTCTAAGGAATGGTTCCTGGAGAGCAGAGCGCTCCCCCAGCGATGCTCTTTGGTGAGCCGAGCCTGAAATAAACCAAACAGGCGATGTATTATTGGCATCATGTGTCACAAAGCAGAAATAGTTTTCTTTTTCTCACCTTGTTTCCCTAGAGTTCCAAAGGATTTCATGTGTATGTGCACACTTGGGTGATTGTGTGTGTGTGTCTGTATTTGTGTTTCTGTGTGTGCACGTGAGGACATAGGCCAACCTGTAGTATCATTCCTTAGGCATTATCCATTTTATTGTTTGAGTCAGACTCTCACACTGGGATCTTGGGCTCTCTTAGCCTACTCTTTCTGGCCAGCCATCTCCCAGAAAGCTCCTTTCTCCTCATCCTCAGTGCTGAGATTACAAGTGTGCCCCACTTGGCCTGACTTTTCACAAGAGTGCTGGGGATTAAACTCAGCAAGCATTTTACTGACTGAACAATTTCCTTAGTGCCTTGAAAAGTGTTTTCAAAGTATTTTTTTCAGGCATGAGGTCATCTGATCTTGGATGGTGTCAAATGTGTGTGTGTGTCTGCATATGGATTCTTTGCGCAAATAGTCTCAAGTCCAGTGTGAACTCTGAGCCACTGTGGTAGAGAACAGCTTCCCAATCACTGTCCAGGAGGCTGAGAAGAAATCCAGTACTTCTTATGCAAAGCAAGCTAGAATTGCTTGATTTCTTTTTACTATACTAGAGAATTTTCTAGCATGTCTGCTTGGCTCTGTATGAATGTTCTAGGGCAGCCAAAAACGTGTTTTCACAAGGTTTAACACAGAAGAAATCTAGACACTGAATGTTCTGCAGGCATTAGTTCATGGCCACAGTGGCAGCAGAACTGCTCTCTCTGCATGCTCTGGGGAGGTCTGCTCCATACCCCTTTCCTGTATGCAAAGGCTGCAGGTGGCTATGGTCATGGTATCTGCTCAGTCCTGTCCTTTCTGCTTCACTCTTACAAGGTGCCAGGGACTGCAGTCAGGGCTTTTCCACACCACAGGAAACTTTGCTTCTCCCCAGATCACCCATCTAGCTCTGTCTTCCCTGTGCACGGTGACAGTCACAGGTTCTAGGGCTATGACAACTTAGCTTTTTTGAAGACTCCATTCACTACTACTCTCCTACGACACTCTTGGAGCACAGTATATTTTATAAACAAGGATATGCAAATACACATGCTGGGAAGATGTTTAAGAACATAAGAGTACACTGCTCTTATAGAAAACTTGAATTTGATACCCAACATCCCTCACCAGCAGTTCAGGACAGCTTGTACCTCCCATTCCAGGGAGATTTTACACTTTTGGCATCCTAAGTACCTGTGCACATGCAGGCATGTAGACAAACACGCATACACACAATTAAAAATAAATGACTAAGCCAGGCAGTGGTAGCACATGCCTTTAATCCCAGAACTTGGGAGGCAGAGGCAGGTGGATCTTCATTTTGAGGCTAGCTAGCCTGGTCTACAGAGCGAGTTCCAGGATAGTCAGGGTTACACAGAGGAACCTTGTCTCAAAAAACCAAAAGGAAAAAAAGAGAATAATATAATTAAAAATATAAAAATGCAGGTGGTTTACAAGTTTTTAAGATACTAGGTGGTTGGGATCCTGTTGCCTGGGAGACAATCCAATGGTGAAGGCCACTTGGTCAGCTCACAGAAGGCTAAATAGTCTTGTGTGTAACTTGGTGAATTGTCTTACATTTTTGTTCTAACCAGCTTTGAGAGCGCTGCTCAGGACTGCCTTACATCTAGTGCCGATTCCTTCATCTTTCTGCCTGCCCCTTCCCTGACAAAACCTTTATAATGTAGACACATGGCAAGTAATGAATGACTGATTTTATTTTACAATGTTATTTATTTATATACTAGCAAGTAATTTGAGGGCTCAGGGGTTGGTAGAATAATTATTATTAAATGTCCACACCACACAAAGACATCTATAGATTCAAGGCAACTCCTTAAAAATCCATCAATATCCATATGTAAATATTTTAAAAATACTAAGTTGTACTGCATGAGAAAAGACCATGTCCTTGTTTAGTTTTGGTTGCTGTGATAAAACACTGATTAAAAGCAATTTGGGGAGGAAAGGGTTTGTTACATCTTAGAGGTTTCAGGTCATCATCAAGAGGAGTCAGGTCAGAAACTAAAGGCAGGAACCTGGGGGCAGAAACTGAAGCAGAGGCCATGGAGCAGCATTTCTTTCTGGCTTGCTGTATAAATGTATAAGAAAACACTGCTTTCTTATACAACCCAGGACCACTTGCCAAGGGATAGCACCACCCACAGTGGGATGGATCCTCCTACATCAATCACTAATCTTGAAAATGCTTCGTGGGCTTGCCTATAAACCAATCTGATGGAGGCAATTCCTCTGTGAGATTCCCTCTTCTTAGATCACCAGTTTTGGAAGCATAAGGAATGCCAATGAGTGACTAGCAAGAAAACACAGCCCTGTTGGAAATGGCCAAAGACCCTGAGGATATAGCTCCTGGGAGAAGAAATGTAAATCACCAACAGACTTATAAAAAGTAGTTGCCTCAGTTAAACAGAAAGGAAATGACAATCAAAACCGCAGTTGGCATCATCTCACGTGGGTTAGGCTGTTGCCAAAAGGGTCAAAAGCATATTGGAGAAGGTGGAGGAAAAAGCAGGCTCTTACACACTATTGGTAGAAAGGTAGATTTATATTATTGGGAAAACAGCTTAGAGTGCCCGCAGAAAATCAAAACTAAATCTACCATGTGGTGCCAAGGAAATGAGACCATCATTGCAGTAATTTTAGGTGTTCTTTCAAAAATAAACCAAAGGGTATGAGGTAATGCGTATAGTAATCAGAATAAGCCAACTTGCCATGCACACCTATTTCAAAACATCATATGTGATAAACATATACTTTTATTGGTCAAATAAGACAAAATAAAGAGATACATCATGAATGACCTATGAATGGCATTAGAAAAAAAAAAGCACTGAGATTGTTGTCTGAGACAGTGTTTAATCACCAGGCACTTTGCATGGTGAAACAGGCCCCATCTCCTGGGAAGCTGGATCTAACAGGAATCTATCAGCATCCCTGGCCTCTCTATCTATTAATGTTTCGGCTGCATTATAAACCACAGGCTGCGAAGGGCACCACACGTCAGGAGCCCAGGTTTCCAGGCCAGCCCTCCTTTCCCACCTAACAAAGCAAGCACAGATGGAGCCTTGTGTGTAAATGTCATTTTATTCTGACGGCACAATCACTATTTAGGGATACTCCATTTCTCACACCATTGGAAAGGCTTTAGGTTATTACTAAGATAAGTGTTATTCATCTTACCATTTTTAAATTTCTTGGCCCAAGGAAGCATAAGTTAAATGTTATGGAGTATAAATAGCAGTTGATATGGAGTTGAAAGTGTTGATAGTTTTCCATGCTTTAGTGCTGTACTGAAACATGCTGGTTAAGAGCTGAGCATAGGGGCCTGAGAAATGGCCCAGTGTTCAGAGCTCTTGTTGTCTTTTCAGAGGACCTGGGTTCAATTCCCAGCTCCACCTGATGGCTCATAGTGATCTATAACTCCAGTTCCAGGTTATCTGATATCCTCTTCTGACTTTCTTGGGCAGAAGGCACACATGTGACACATATACACACATATAGGCAAAACACTCAAATACACAAAATAAAAAAAAATAACAAGTAGAAGGAACTGAGTGCCACATGCAGATGATAACACACATGGGTAAAATAGCCTTCCTTGAAGCTAAGACATTAAAAAATATCTAATTTAGGAAAAACCTGTGACTTGGGAAAACAAATTGGCCTTGTGGATTGTTGGTATTGCTTGACAATTTGATAGAGGTATGAGAAACAAATGGTTGCATCCATCAGCTTGGCTGGCAGTTATCTTTACAGCACAGTTTGTCCATTTGTCCTTCTCTAATATGAGGGAGCACAGAAATATCCAGAAGGTCTTTTAAAATTCAGGTCGCTGTGCTCCTACCCAGGGTCCCTGATTCAGTAAGTCTGGCGAGGAGCTTGAAATCTGCATCTCCACAAACCCCCCACAAACCCCCCACAAACCCCCCAGTGCCTCCGAGAGTGCCAGCTCAGGATCATGAAGAGAACCCCAGATCCACACGCATATTGTGTGTATGTGGCTAAATCTCAAGTCCATAAGCATGTGCTAAGTGTGTATGGCATTTACTGCCAACTTGACACACTTGGAATCACCAGGTGTCTTAGTTACTGTTCTCTCTGTGCTAAAACACCATGACCAAAAATTAGCCTAGGGAGGAAAGGGTCTGTTTCATACAAAGACTCTCAGGTCACACTCGCATCGTTGAGGGAAGTCAGGGCAGGAACTCAAGGCAGGGACCTGGAGGCAGGAACTGAAGTAGAAGCCAAGGAGGAACACTGCTTATTGACTTGCTCTTCTTTGCTTTCTCATACAAGGTAAAACCACCTGCCCAAGGGTGGCACAGCCTGCAGTGGCCTGGGTGCTCCCATGTCAATCATGAAGTAATCAAGAGAATACCCGACAGGTTTGCCTACAGGCAATGTGATGGGACCATTTTCTCAATTGAGATTTCTCTTCTAAGATAATTCTAGCTTATGTAAGTTAACAAAAAACAAAACCAAACAAGCAAACAAAAGTAGCCAAGACACTTGGGAAGGAGAGTCCTACTGAGGAATTATCTGTATCAGGTTGGTCTGTGGGTCTCTGGGGGATTATTTTGATAATGTTAAATGATGTAGAAAGACCCAGTCCATTATGGGCAGCATCATCACCTAGGTAATGGAATGAGAACAGCATGAGGGGAGAAAGCTAGCTGCTCGTAAGTGTGTAGGTAAGGAAGGATACATTCATTTTGTTCTTTTTGATCTTGACTCTGGATATGAAGTGACTAGCTGTGACAAGTTGCTGTTCTGACTTCCCTCAATGATGGACCACAACTGGGAATTGTAAACCAAGTAATTCTCTTTCACCACAAAGTTGCTCATTGTGGGATATTTTATCACAGCAGCAGAAATAAAATTAGAACACGCTCACATTAGAAAGTAATACAATGACTGCTTGACCTTGGAAGCAGTGTGACGGGAAAGTCAAGCAGTCTAAAGCCAATTCCTAGTTTATTACCAGTCACCTTAGACAAAGAGCTGAATTCCTAAATTCTCATCTAGTCAGAGTCCCTGTAAGAACTAAGTAGTATTGTTCATATAAATACAAATACAAAATACATAGCAAATGTTCTGTTAGTGAAACCTGGCTTCTGTTATCATTTGGTTAGTGCCTTCACTAACAGTTTTGTGTTTACAGCACTTTTCTGTGATAGTTAATGGAGACAGCATGAATTCTCAGACCATTTAAACACCAGACTCACTGAAACGATCAAAGGCTATTGATTCTTAGTCAGTGGACATTTGTCATGCAGAATGCAAGCCCAAAAGGTATGCATCGTGTGTAAGCGAACATTCCTTGCCTCAGAGTGTGGCAGAACATGGTCACTGTATCCATTCTGTGAAATTCCATGCCAAATATCAAGGCGAGAAAACGCTGATTTTGAAAAGAGACGGCCAGCATATTCTCAGACACACCAAGAACCAAGCACTGAAGCCACTTAAACATGATCCAGAGAAAAGCCTGTGTGATTCTGTTTTAATTGTCCTCAAGAGTCTACTTCTGTTGTTAAATTTGATATTGTTTCCCCCTCTTGTTAGGGTCTCTGATTTACTCGTGATAAATACTTGTTGAGAATTCCCTCATGTGCCGAGTTCTCATGTTGAAAATGGTGCTGCAGGTTTCTGTCCCTCTTTCCCTCACTTCTTTGTTCTTCTCTCCCATCCGTGGTTCCTTCCTTCCCAATACTCCTTATTACGTGGCATCAAGAGGAAGAAGATAAGATATAACCCCTCAACTAGCCCCCAATAGACAGAACAAAGAGTATTTAAAAAGCCTTGGATTGCATTATTATCCAGAGTACATACCTAATCTATTTTATCAGTATATATTCACGGTACAAAAGAGTGGGATTCATTCTGCTACTCAGGCACAGGCCACACTCATCCCAGCTGACTGCCCACCCCATACCAGCCCTGTTCCCAACCCCAGCAGACTTCCAGGTGCAGGTCACACGTTGTGGAACATTAGTTGGAGATGTGTTACATTCTTTATATTGTGGAATATTTGTTAAATGATGCAAAGATGTGTTGCATTCTTTTCTGTTGCATTTGTTTAACTCTGTGAAGCTGTGTTACTTTGCCTGCCTAAAACACCTGATTGGTCTAATAAAGAGCTGAATGGCCAAAAACTAGGCAGGAGAGAGGGATAGATGGGGCTGCCAGGCAGAGAGAATAAATATGAAGAAAAATCTAGAGAAGGGGAGGAGGGAGAAAAGGAGATGGAGAGGAAGATGCCAGGGGCTTGCCACCCAGCCACCCAAGCAGCCATGGAGTAAGAAGGAAAGAAAGGTATACAGCGTAGAGAAAAGTAAAAGACCAGAGGCAAAAGATATACAGGATAATTTAAGAAAAGCTGGCTAGAAACAAGCCAAGCTAAGGCAGGGCATTTACAGGTAAGAATAAGTCTCCATGTATTTATGTGGAAGCTGGGTGGTGGGTCCCCAAAGAGTAACAAAACAAAACAAAAAAAAAAAACCAACTATACCACACCAATCAAAACAGTTGAGTGACCCTGCTAATGAACTGCTCTACTAGATTCTGCTCCCTAAATCCCTACCCATAGCCCACACCATCCCAGCCCATCGCTGCCCTGCTGCGGGGCCTGCCCACAACCCCAGTAGACATTCCCATTTATACATGTGTATAGTGGACATTTGAAAAAATTTAATTTCAAGTGGTGTGTGTGTGTGTGTGTGTGTGTGCGCGCGCGTGCGCACGCGCATGTGCCCCCAGCATGAGTGCAGGCGTCTATGGAGTACAGAGGCCCACAGCTGGAGTTACAGGGTGTTGGGAACCAACCAGATCCTCGTCAAGAGCATGCACACTTTTAACTGCTGAGCATCTCTTCAGTGCCTAGACCACCTGATCTCATTCCCTCCTCTACTGCTTGATCCCGTCTCTCACCACCCACACACCATTAGCTTCCTTTCTCTTCTCAAAGAGTGCCCCTTCTCCTTTCAAACGTTTTTCCTTAAGACTAGATTCTACACATAAGAGACACGTCTTTCAGAGCCTGGCTTATCTCACTTAACGTGATTTTCCTGAAAGGATCTATGGTCCCTTTCCTTAGTGGCTTGATGACACTGTGTGGTGCATTTGTGCCCCATTTTCTCACTTGTGCTCTGGAGATCTGGGGCAGTTCCTAACTTGGCTACCCTGACTAGTCATTTAATAACATGGCTGTGCAGGATCTCTGTGGTATGACACTTGGATTCCTCTAAATGAATCTTATAACAACCTAACCCATGTGTCCCACTAACTGCCTCACTTATGGCTGTAAGGACAGCAGGCACCCAAGTGTATTTGTTGAACTGAGTTGGGAGCCAACAGCTTTTCTAAAAGTAAGGTGACAAATTTGGGAGGAGAATTGCTTGTATGAAATTCTAATTGTCTTATGAAGTTTCTATAAGAAAGTAACAGATATTCTTGAACATTGCTCAACTCATGGTAACCCAACAGAATTAAATAATAATTGAGCTTTGACATAATAAGAGTAACAGTGGCTTATGAGTTCTTCAGGCGAGCAGCACGCAGTGGCTGATACTAGGGGATCGTCTGGGGTTGGGGACAATGTTCACAGGTTTTAACAGGTATAACTTGAATCCTGATTTTTCTCCTCCTTCGATATGCTAGTTTTGGGAAAGAACTTCTATTTTTTAATGTGAAATGGAGATGCGATGAAAACCGAAGTAAACAGTGGACATTTTGCGCTTTACATGAGGAACTCTGAAGGCAGTGATGACCCATGGCAAAGCTCCGCGTGGCTGGAGTGGGTCAGCCACCAGCCGTGTGACAATGACCAGCATCTGGAGTGCCTGCTGCAGCTCATGCCAGTGAAGCTGAGGCTTGAGCTCCTGGTGGAGCCTCCAGCATGCAAATGGGGAGGGAGCTGTCTGGACCACGTCTGCTGAAGAAGCTGCAGTCTCTCCCTTTGCCTCACCCAGAGATACTGTGCCCATGATGGGAAAAGGCAATTTTATAGCCTTTCCTTCTGTGTTTTATTTAGATTTTCAAATGCTCTTTATAAGCAGTTAAGTTTATGGAATGGCAATTATATAGTTTCTGTCAAGTGTCAAGAATCTGTGTCCTTAAGTACACAGCAACCATGTAGCTCACTGCGATCACTCACTTCTATTCAGGTCACCGTTTGAGACTACACCATACTCTCTCTCTTCCCCATCTTGAAAAGAAAATGAGAAACCTAAGTTTTCATGTGATGTGTTTTCATTTTCTTTGTGATTTTTAAATAAGGTTTGTAAATAGCCCCCCCCCCCCACTTTGAGTCACTGCCTGGGATAATTTATTTTGGCTTGAGGGAGAGGAAGCCATTTCCCTGGTTTTTCTGTGAGCCATCTGGGTGAGCCTGGAGTGGGTTCTGCTGAGTGAGGTGGTCAGAGTAATTTGTGAGTCGGTCTTGATATGAAATGTTGTTCTCTCTTCATTATAATCCCGCTGTATCTACACACAGAGGCCAGGCAGTGGTGAGTAGCGGGGTTCCTAACAGTACTGTGTGTGTATGCATGCGCACACCCATAGGCGTGTGCATGTGGCGGCTAGGGGTCCACCTCAAGTGTCCTCCCTTGGGTGTCAGCCCTCAGGTTCTACATGCCTTGTTCTTTGAGGCATATTCCTCTCCGGCCTGCTACCTGTCAGTTTGGCTAGGTTGACTGAGCAGTGAGCCTCAGGGCTCCCCCCGTTTCGACCTCTCCTGTGCTGGGATTGCAAGTGTGTGCCATCATGCCCAGTTTTTTTTTTTTCCCTACATGAAACTCAGGTCCTCATGTTTACAAAACAAGAGCTTTGATGAGCCATATCTCAGCAGTCTCCTCTTGTTTTCATTATCTATCTATCTATCTATCTATCTATCTATCTATCTATCTATCTATCTAGTCTCTTGCTTTGTTTCAATGACTCCGTGTTTCAGGTAGAGCAGCAAGCCTGTGAACATTTCCTAATTTGCTATGAATTAGAATTGAAACTAGGAGAGTATGATTTTTTAGATAAGTCTTATCCATAAACATACAGAGTCTGCAAATGTAACAGAGGAGTACTCAGTATCTCAGTATCTCCGAGATTCACCTGGGCGGAGGACTCTCGGGATACATTGGAAGGCGTATTTTTGGACAACAACATGAGGAAGCTGAAAACCATTTTCCAAAGTGCACCACGTTGGCGTGGAGTAAACAGGACAGTGTGGTGGGATGGAATTAGTGGACCAGCAGGAGACTAGTAGTCATTGGGATAATAAGATAAATGCCTTGCGGGTTTCTATGACAACTGGGGGCCCCAGCTATTCCTCTGGTCCAGCTTGTTGTAGAATGGCCCACCTGTGGCACCATATTTCACCGTTCCGTGGATGGCAGCAGACGAAACACGAAGAAACCCCAATTCCTCAGGCAGAGTGGAGCTCCTCGTGCACTGACGAATGCTGCTTTTCTAATGGAAGCTGCCATTTTTCTCTTAAGATACATTTAAAATGAGCACCAAAAATTCATATTTCATGCTACGCTTGCAATTCACTAATGTCTGTGGGATGATGTGCTCAGGAAGAGAGTTGACTGGATATCTAGCTGTAGCCGGAACAGCCATGTCCTTTCTGCCAAGGGTGATGAAGGTGTAGGGTGAATGCTGGTGACTTAGGAAGTTCCCAGAGCCGCCAACATCACTGGATTTCTGGGTTCTTCTCTGTTTCACTTTCTCGTGTGAGTCACAGAGAAGTTTCTTCATTTCTCTGTTTCCCTGTCTGTATGATGAGGTAAAGGCGGAGCTTGCCTTGCTCTGCCTTCCGTCAGGACCAAACCAGCTAATTTTCATTGGAAACTCGGACAGCCAACAATAATACCCACTGCTATTATAATTAGCCTTTTATTTATTTTTTGAAATATCTATTTTATTTATGTGTAGATGTGCATGTGTGTGTGGGCGCCTGTGGGGTCAGCAGAGGGAGTTGACTCCCTGAGAGCAGGTCTTAGAGGGTGTTGGGAGCTGCCCAGCATGGGTCCTGGGAACTAAACTTAGGTCCTCTGCAAGCGTAGTGCATGTTCCTGCTGCGGAGTTAGCGCTCTGGCTCCAATTATCCCCTTATTTCACTTGAGATCTATATTCCCAATGAGCCACAACCTGCGATGGGACAGAGGTAAGAACCTTTCTTCTGCTCATTTTCTTCCATATTTAGTCTCACTGCAGTTGGACTGTAGAAGGCAGGGATACACAGCACAGTTCTTAGAAGATCTTTGTGGTTGAAGGGTAAGGCCTTAAAACATGCCCAAGGGACGCAGAGCCTGTCATTGCTTCTTTTGGAACTGTAGGAGAGGTAAGCGGCCATAAATGAAGCCTGTTGAGGAGCCCAGGGGCTAGCAGTGGACAGTTAGATAGGGTTCATGGTCTATTTCTCCCTGCTTTTGAACCCTAGAAGCCATGGTTGACTTTACTGAGACTGACAGGCTCCCGTGAGAAATATCTTTATAATGCAAATTACAGTAACGCACAGGATTACTGAGTATTAGATATAGCACCTACACACCCACACCCCTCCCCCCACACAACTCAGTAGGTCTCTGTGGTTCTTTGTACTGGGCACTCATTATGAAGCTCACATTATGGTTACCATTACTGCTGGTGCTGGAATAATATAATCCTTGGCATAAATTTATTTCAATGTGACAGAATACCGGGTATAGTCTCTTACTTTACAGGGCAGAGATATGAATGCACAGGGTGTAATTTCCTCTTCTTTGTGTTCTGTTATATAAATTATGCTAATACTGGACTAGAACAGATTTTTGTATTGCCAAATAATGGGACAGTCAATGGCAGCACAAGGAAAATGTGCTAAGTACACAGTGAATTCATTAACACGTTTTCCAGCCAAATACATGGAACTGTATACAGTTATTCTAAGCACCGAGACAGCTATGGGGTGAGAACACACTTTGCAATGCAAAGTTTGGAAAAACACTTCAAACTTTCTGTGCAAAATTTAAATAAAATATTTACGGTGCAGTTCCTGCTAGAGCAGACGGGTTTCCTAAGATCTGCTTTTGTTACCTGTGCCGGAGCCACAAGTTCCAACTCGGAAGCCAACTCGGAGTTGAGGGCACTCTTCCCGGAGCTCAGTTCTGGCTGAGATCTGTGTTCTGAGGACCTGCAATGAGACATTGAGGCTATTTGTGCACAGCCAGAACAAGCTCAGCCAGAAACCCAGAGGAACCAGGCTTTGGGCAGAACTCCGACAGAAGTAAACTTTCGTAAGTTTTCTTCATAATTGCCACTTCCAGAATTTAAGCAGCTACGGACTGTCTACTACATAGAACTTTCTCTCCCCTCTCTCTCTCTCTCTCTCTCTCTCTCTCTCTTCTTTCTTTCTTCCTCCTTCCCTCCCTCTCTTTCTCTCTCTCTTCTTCCCTCCCTCTATCCCTCCCTCTCTTTTTTCTTTCTCTCTCTCCCCCTCCCCTCTCTCTCTACTTCTTTTCTTTTCTTTCTTTCTTTCTTTCTTTCTTTCTTTCTTTCTTTCTTTCTTTCTTTCTTTTTCTTTCTTTCTTTTGTAACTGAGAGTGCAGATGAACCATGGGCAAAGAGGAAACAAACACAATGCCATTTTTCACATAGGGAATTCCATATTTATGAAAAATAGTGTTCTGATCTGGTTGGAGACAGTTCATAGACAGAGCCCTATGCATTTGGTTTGTCACCATGTAGGGATATGTATCAGGGAGGAAAAGGAGACAGAAACAGGGGGCTACCCTTTTCATATCTTTAAAAACTGGTGTTCTAGTTATTTTCCTTCAACTTAAAACAAACTAGAGTCACCTGGGGAAAGGGACCCTCAGTTGAGGAATTGTCTCGATCAGATCAGCCTATGGGTGTGGTTGAGAGAGCAGAAAAGCTGTGTAGCCAGGAACCACTGACTGCCATTGGAGCAATGATACCTCCCTCTCTCTCTCTCTCTCTCTCTCTCTCTCTCTCTCTCTCTCTCTCTCTCACACACACACACACACACAGCGCACTTCTGTTAGCTGATAGCTCAGTTACACATTTTTGCTTTTTCTTTCTTTTCTTTTTTTAATTTTTATTTATTTATTTTACAATTTAGTCAAAGTGGTTTGTGGACGTGCTAACATATAGGAGGTTATTATTCAGGATCTCGGGTTTCTGCATTAACTGAGCCCCCTGACCCTTCCCAGACACAAAGGGCACCCCCGCTCAGTCAGTGTAAACTGCAGTCTCAGGACACCTTACCACAGGAGCTCTTTGGACCCGGTCCTCGATGAGCATGACTTCCTTTCCGCCAGGAGATGGCCCTTGCTCGTTCGATCCCCATGAAGCTTGACATCATCCCATTTTTCCAGTTGTGTTTGAATGTCTACTGAGGAAGAAGAAAGTGGAAGAGAAAGCCCAGGGCCAAGCATGAGGGCGCACATAGAAAAGAGATCAATTAGGAGACCCTGGGCCAACATTTATTTTCTTAAGGGTGCATGAAAATGAATTAAATCATAGGCAGCTAAAGAAGACAAGTCTTATTAAGATAAAGTGGGTTGCTTTTCCAGTTGAAACACTCAAGTAAAATTAATTTCTAAAGCTAGTTTTATGAATCTATATGTATTTGCCTGATATACAGATGCATGCATACACATGCACATGCACACACACATGTGCACATACACAGGCACACACACATACATATGCATGTGTGCATGATTGATTTTCTCTTGATTCCCTGGTTGCACGAACTGAGGTGTTAACTGTCCTTAGGAATGTCGAGTGTGTTGATAAAAGTTGAGCTTGGAAGTTGACTAGGGCCAGTGTGCATTTCCAGTTGTAAGATCTTGGATAAGTTAAATTTTAAACCCCATTTTCATAGATTTCAGAGTTGTAATAATGAGATCAATCATGTAGGTGATGCAGTGTAGTTCCTGGCTTTGGCATCCAGCAGTGAGGGGGATTACCAGCTATCACCATCATCCTGGATATTGTCTTAGGAACGTTTTGTCTGGATGTCCCCAAGTCCTGTGCTGCTCTTAATTGTCCCCCTTGTTTCTCTCTTGCTCTAAACTGAGAATTCCTAGAAAGCAAGAACCATGTTTTCCTGTAATTTCAGCTTCTGGGCCTAGAGAGATGCCTGGCATCCATCACAAGCTCAGCCCACTGGGAGGAACACGTGCGTGAACGAATCAACATCACTTTTCTGAAGCTGAGCCCCATGGCTACTCATTCCAAGCACAAAAGAAGCTTCCCCCTTCCCAGTTCCCAGAACTTTATCTTTCCCACTCCCATGTTTACTCTCTGAAAGTCATCCTGAACTTGACTGTCACATCGGTACTGACAAGACAAGCCACAGCTGCTGCAAACCTTCACCTTACCTAAGTCTAAGGATGACGTCTCCGGGCCCCGCAGAGCCTGGGCCCTCTGCTCGCTGTCCCCACTGATGAGGTCAGAGCCATCAGCTTTCTTCTTGAGAGATGAGCTCTTTGATGAGGACTCTGATTTCTTGCCTTTGGTTTGGGTTTGAGAGACAGGTTCACTCAGGTCAAGGAGATCCAAGCCAGTGGTCAACACTATGGAAGACAGAAGGTTAGAGAAGCCCATTTACTTCCTGTAGTTATTATTATTTATCTATTTATTTTTGTGTGTATGTATATATGCATGTGTGTATGCATGCTCAAGGGTGTGTGTGTGTTTCTGTGTGTGTGCGCGCATGTGTCTGTCTGTGTGTGTGTGTGTGTGTGCGCATGTGTGCGCGTGTGTCTGTGTGCATGTGTGTGTGTAGGTCAGAGACAACTTTAGGTGTTGTGCTTAGGTGCTGTCCGCTTTGATTTTTGAGACAATGGCTTTCACCGGCCTGGCACTGGACAAGTAGGTTAGGCTGGCTAGCCTTTGAGCCCTCAAGATCTGCCTGTCTCTGCCTTCCCAGCGCTAGAGTCAAACCACCATGCCCCTTCCTCTTTTCTTTTCGTTCTTTAAGCATGGTTTCTGAGGATGGAACTCAGAGCTTTGTCCTTACAAGCCAACCACTTTACTATCTGAGGTACCTCTTCAGCCCTCAGTAGTCTTGTGTGTTAGCTGGGTGCATAGAGCCCTTATGTTGATGGGATGAATTAGAGCCGGCAACTCAAACTGCTCATCATTGACAGTGGGACGGCTGTGGGCTGGGAAGCTGGCCATGTGTCCCCCTAGGCTAACACCGGGCAAAACTCACCTAGACTCACCTCCGTAGTGAGAAAGTTTAAGACAAAAATAAAACAAATCTCCATTCAGGTGCAGTAGCTCTATTCTGATTAATTTCTAGGGAAGGTTTGCTTTCGATTATGCCTTTTCCAGAAAAGGGACAATGCACACAGACTTCACGAAGTCTAACGTAATCGTTTACTGAATTAGGCAGTTTGGTTGGCAAATCACATGCTGCCCGGGGCTCACTAGAGATGGGTTATATAATGCAGTTGGTGAGCAGGGACGCGTGCTAACTTCTTGACATTTACTATGTCAATTTTTATTCCAGCATAACCAGCTCTAAAATGGTTCCGCTTTTACTTCCTAGTAGGTTGATTTCAATGAAGGCAGAAATAATAGCATGTTCCTTTGCAAAACCAGAATGACTAAGGTCAGCTTTGAACCTGGTTTTTTTTTTTTTTTTTTTTTTTTTTCCAGTATAGGCAACTTGTAGTTAACTAGCCCTTCCTGAGACATGGAACAGAAAGACATAATTCCTCCCTCCAGCTCTTCCTTGCCTTGGGCGAGAGAGTTTGAGCACCCACCTGATAAGCCAGTGCCTTCCTCAAACTCTTCCCTCCACTGAGAAAGGCAAGAGGGAGTAGAGCAGCCCCTTCGTTGATCTCCCCTGCAGTTTAGAGCAACCACTATAGCACATTCCCCAATCACAAGTCCCAACACATTTCAGCTTGTCCTCTGGGTGAAGATGAGTCCCATCCCATCTGCTTCCCACTTGGTGGTCCTGTTGGCAGAGCCAGGGTTCCACTGAACTCACAAGGCCTGTTTCTTTAGTCACGCACAGTCTGCCTGAACATATACACGAGCTAGCCCTCCTCAGGGGATTCTCTGGTGTGTGAGTCAAACTTGAGTCCCCAATCACCATGTGTCTGATGTGCCTGGAGGAAGTTTCTTGAGCAGCCTGAGCTCTGAATTTCTGCATCTGAAAATGGAGAATTGGTAGTCTCTTAGAAGAGTGGAATGGAGAATAGATGGTCCAGTGGACACAAAGTGCCTGACTTATTCTAAGTCCTCACTCAGTAAATACTATTTCAGGCAGAGGAGGGGACAGCACAGTGGTGGAGAGTTTGCCTGGCGTTTATGAGCCCCTGGGCTTATCCCCAGCACTGTTCACACACACACACACACACACACACACACACACACACACGCACGCACGCACGCACGCACGCACGCACGCGCGCGCGCGCACACACACACACACACGCACACACTTTCTATTTTTGAAGGGCCAAATTGTAACAGATCCCTCTTATTTAGTGTTCCTGTTTTCTTGTTCTGTTCTGTTTCAAACCACAATCAAATCTACACACAGAGAAAAAAAAGAAATGTTCCTGAGGACAAAACAAGAAGAGACAGGATTTTCTCTCCTCAGAGGAGTCTATGAAGTGAATTTGTCACGAATGGCCTGAAGGGGTCATCTTGTTGTCTCTGAGTTTTCTTGAGAAGATGGGAACCACTTTCTAAGGAGCTGCTTGGGGAGAGGAGTGCGTGGTGAATCAGAAACAAAGTGGGTGGAAAGAGGCTTCTAGAACCAAGTCAATTGGCTTCTGAGCCAAATTTAAGCCTGGCAGGCAGCCAAGACAGGGCTCCATACACTTCCTATTCACTGAGTGGTTAAATGAAACTTCTAGACACTATTGAAATGGCAAGGCCTCTAGGCCAATGGGACATCCTTATGATGGAAGGAATGCTCCAAACGCCTTTTCCATTGTACAAACATTTAAGATCTAGCCTCTTGCCCCTAGACTTCTTTTAGAAGCAAATTTTCTAGGCATTGTGAACTTGTGAATTGAAAGTACTTTTGCTACAAAATAGTAGCTGGCGGGTTTTAATTTAATCTCTGTTTCTGAATGAGTGATCAGAAAATTCAAACTGGCCAGTCACACCTGTCCACTCTGAAGCATCCTGGGCCCTTTCTGTGTTCTCCATGCTGTCATTGTTTTTTCTGTGGACACGAAGCACGAGCCTAGCTTATGCAAAGGCCTTACTTACTGCCCATTTAATGGAAGCAGTGTCTTAGAGGTCAAATGACGTTGAAGCCGAGAGTCCCCTAGGATGACAACTTTAAAAGCAGAGGAGGTTGGGGCAGCCTCTGTAGTCAGGGAGACAGCATGTTGTTATGTGTAGGGTGCAGTAGTTGAGGCTTACAGTCCAGTGCTTGCAGCTCCTTCAGTGCTCCAAAGCCAGCATGCCTGAGCACAGAAGGCTGGGTGCTTTGTTGACTTCTAGATTAAAGTGAAAGCATTCTCCTAGACACACGAAGGTGTGCTTTTGTCTCAGTGCTTTTGTGTGCAAAGTAAGAGTACGAGGATCAGTGGCTTTCAGTTGTGTGTGTCAGAGTATGCGTGTGTGTGTACACACGTGCAAGGAAATACCTTCTAAGTGCTTTAGCTTCACATTGCAGCCCTTTCTAACTGTTAATGACTTGATCCCTCCCTAGCGTCAGAAATCACAAGCAAGGACCGCAGCTTCTCTTATTGA
Organism: Dicrostonyx torquatus; assembly: GCA_028555095.1. NCBI lineage: Eukaryota > Metazoa > Chordata > Mammalia > Rodentia > Cricetidae > Dicrostonyx > Dicrostonyx torquatus. Next base: position 3,139,973 of record JAQHUG010000202.1, read on the forward strand.
TCTCCGAGAAAGAACCTGTCCTGTGTTCTAACATACATTAGAGTTATTAAATTACAATGTAGTATATTGCAAATTTTGTCATGCTACATGTATGGCAATCTAATTACTTAGAGTAGGTTCTAATCTAATCGTTGTTCAGAGGCTTTCAGAGCACTTATTGTTATCAGCCTGTGTATAGTATCTATGCATCTGCTTTTTTAAGTCAAGGGTCTTGTTGAGTCTGAGGCCGAAGTCTGTAATCTCAGCTACGTGGGAAGTAGGTGGATCACCATTTGCTGCGAGTTCAAGGCCAGCCTGGACATTCTAGTGATAACGTGTTTCAAGATATAAAAAAGGAAGAAGAAGGTGGGGAAAACAGCTCAGTATGTATGAGATTTGGGTTCAATTCCCAGTACAGAAAAAAAAACCTCATAGGTACATAATTATTTTCTATTATTAACAATAAATCTAAAGATATATTCTTTTAAAATTTGTTAGAGGAAAATTTTGCCACTTTGGTAAAATACTTCCTACATTGTTTACTTTGTATTGACTTTTATAAGAATCTCATGCTATAGGGATTTAAAAATATAGCGAGTTTTGCCTTGAGATATATTTCTAAGCTTGTAAAACAAAGTGTCCAACAGAGGATGATTGGAAATCATGTATAGCAGAAAAGATTCAGAATATTGCATTATGGGTTGAATGGTGCTCCACCCCTTGTTCATAGACAGAAGCCCCCATACTTCGGAAAATGTGACTAAAGATGAGACTGTTTGGAGGCCAGGACACAATCCCAGGATGACAGATATCCTCAGGTAAAGGGGAAATTTGACACAGGCAGGTGTGTAGGCAGAGAGATCGATGCGATCTGCACACAGATAAAATCCCACTTGGAGTCATATGTCACATCCGAGGGACCAACAGGAAGGATTAGAGGTGGTAACAATGTCTTCCCAAGAGCCTGCAGGAGTGTGTCCACCCAGCACCTCGATCTGAGGCTTAGAGATTGGTGACTGTTCTCTCAGCTTGTGGCAGGCCAGCAAACCCCAGGGGCCTACTGTATTCGCCTTCCCGTGCTGGGATTGTAAACACAGGCTTCCATGCTTCCATGCTTCTGTTTTTTAACCCAAGAGTTCTGGGGCTTGAACTCCAGTTTTGATGTCTTATGTCTAGTGTTTACTGACTGAGCCACTTCCCAGCCCCCAGGTCTGGCTGCTCTGAAGGGGCTTAGTTTCTTCAATTGAAAAGTGACAATGAGCTTCCTCAGCGCACCTGATTCTTGTGGGATTGCCTGCAATTAAGAGACCCTGGCTTGGGGCTAGAGAGATGGCTCAGAGGTTAAGAGCACAGACTGCTCTTCCTGAGGTTCTGAGTTCAATTCCCAGCAACCACATAATGGCCCACAACCATCTGTAATGAGATCTGGTGCCCTCTTCTGACGAGTAGGCATATATTCAGACAGACCACTATATACAAAATAAATAAAAATTTAAAAAACAAAACAATCCAAAAAAACTAAAGTAAATAAATAAGTAAAATAAAAAAAAGAGACCCTGGCTCTGTGTTTTCTGGGTTAGCTCTCCAGTTTCAGCTGGCTGAACCCCAGCTTCAGAGGTTAGTATTAATCGGATCTGATAGTTTAATTCATTTTAATGTCCTGTTTAGAATACAGCCAACACCGTTCTGTGTTCCTGAACACTCCAAGTGACGGATTTAGAAAACAACTTGGGTATGACATTAGGTAGCAAAGAAGGAAGTTTCAAGAATGCTGTCACCTGACGTCAATCGGTGTGACCTCCCGGGCTCTACTCTACCGCTGTCAGCACATCCATAGCCGGCTTCCTTCCCTTCATCTCCTTGAGTAATTTACAAGGTAAGGATCGTGCTATTTTTAGATATGGAGAGTGAGGCTCAGCTATTGCTACCAGACAGACAACAGAAAGCAGTAGCTGGCCCCAAGATGCAGAGCTGGGAGGAAAATGCCTGAGGTTTGAGCTCCCAGCCTTTCTTCCATCAGGGCTGCCGGCAGCCAGTATCCTCTCTCTATAGTAATTTACAGCATCCTTGAAAAACATCTTTTTTTTTTTCTATCTGATTTTCTTCACTTAGGATTCCAAGTGGTAAAAATGTAGGCCACTTGCCAGGGGCGGCCACCGTGGAAAAGTGGGACCAATGTAAGAAGGAAGTGTGAGATCAGGCTCTTCTCATAATTGGCACCGCGCACCCACTCACTATGATCTCTGGTTTCCCGTTCTGAAACACTGTGCTTTCCTCATCATATGAAGAGCACACCTTTGAACGAGAGTGTTGGCCCAATGAGGTAGAAGTGAAAGGAAGCCCTGCTGGAGGAATGTGGATCCTGCCATGGGTCTTCTGTTGAGAGGGCGTTCTGTTGAGAATGCTGAGTTCCAGGAAGGGTTTGTATAAATCGGATGCTCAGAGAGGGCAAGGGCCACACTTAAATGCCCCTACAACATCCTATGCCTCCAGGGTATTTTAATTGTCACTGACCTCTACTCAGAAAGACTACCACAACATTTTTATTTGGCTGGACTTTTGCTTCAGAAAATATTTTCAAAAATAATTGGACCATCAAACTGAAATTGCAAAATCTCCCTCTGAAATAGCAGCTTTCTTTTATAGCATGGTGGGTTCTGAGAGGCAGGGTGGTAAACGCAGAGGTGTGTGCACCAAAAACTGAGTGAGAACAGCAACATACTGAAGTCCAGGGAAGTCACCTAGGTAATATACAGTGTGGTTTCCTGGGTAATCAAAAGTCGTTTATTAATTCATGCTGGATTGTATACGGGCCAGTCACTTGATTGTAAACATCATCCCCCACTTAAAAGGCCTGGAGCAGGGGATGGTGAGAGGGCTCAGTAGGTAAAGGCGCTTGCTGTCAATGCTGCCAACCTGAGTTCAATCCCTGGGACCCACACGGTGGAAAAGAAACATCTCTCATGAGCTCTAATATGACCCCTGTAGATCTGTTTCAATATGCAAATTCCACACCCACAAATAAATAAACATACCTCCCCATTTCTTTGGAAAAATGCCTGGAGGAAAAATACAGACATCTATGGGTAAAACACACCCTACTCGAGCATAGTTAGAAGTGAATTACCGGCTGTGTTGGACGTTACTGGTTTTGCAATGGCCTCAGATTTGGTTTCACAGAGGAAGTCATCGATGGAGGGGCTCAGAAGAGGTCTGCTTTCTTGTTGCTCATTCACCAGCTGAGAACAAATGAACACAGGCATCAAAGGGCTTCTCGGCTAAACTGCGGAAGCATTTGAATGAAAACACAGCCCTGCAACACAAGAGGACAAGCAAGCCCTATCGAAATCAACACAAACAGAAATAAATAATGGGGTGGGCCAATAGAGAAAACAAAAATTACCACAGGCTGGGGATGAGCCTTCAGCACTGTTGATATATTTTTGGTGTTAAAGCTAAAGCCTGTTTCTCTCCCTCCTGAGGGGCTTTAGAGTCACCTGATTTCAGCACACGAGAAAAGACACCTGGTCCATCAGAGGTGCTATGGGCTCACACTATTCTCTATCTTGACTAAAAGTCCTAAAAGCATTGGAACAGGGGCTTCAGATAACGTGGTGATGGACTCTCATGAGGATTAGCTACTTGGTGTCGGTGGGTGAGATACACACACAGACCTGTGCGATTGGTTAGATGAACACTACTTTTGTTCCTTTCTTAAAAGCTCAAGGTACCTAGAACCAACCCCCATTTCCTTAGCATGGTTTTGGAGAACATAACAAATATTATTTGAGGGAAGAAAATATTATTGTGTTATCTGTCTAGGCATGTAGTAGGTGTTTATGAAAACCTGTAGTCTATGGGAATAGATTCCTATTTTTCCTGTTTTTCCACTAATTAATTCTATAATTTAATAATTTGCTAGACTTAAAATTCTAACTGAAAACTGCTTTAGTGTGTTCCTAATTACTGGTAGTGGCCAGTTATTTACTGCTTCACTTCGAATCCACACTTTCTATAGTTAAGAGAAAATACACATAGACGCAAGTAGTTAATCACTATCTTGGGTGTCTTGGTTTCCTGGGAGAAGCACAGCTGTTTGGCTCTACTCGTGGTCAAGAAAAGATGTGCCTCAAAGTCCCTAGAATTTTAATAACTAACCTGTCAAGGTTTTACTTTAAAAAAAAGGAGAAACATAAATTAGGAAACACCGGACTTTGGAGTGCTGCCAAGTCGGGATGCAGAACTGTACTCACTGACGTGTCTCTGTGTCTCTGGCTCAGTGTCATCAGAGACTGGACATCCAAGCACACAGTTGCTGTTACAGTGCATCAGACCTCAGGTCTCCGCTAGAGCTTTCCATGGAGAATTAAACATTTGATTTTCCTATTTATTTGTGGCTATTATTAAGGATACCTTAGAGATCACCCTTCTTTCGTGTTTAAGCAAACGGCATTAGTCTTCAGTTAGTGAGAGTTTTAATGTTACTACACACAGAGACGTTTTACTGGAATCACAGCTCCTAAGGTGGGGTGGGTTTTGACCTTTTTTGTCTGTTTTAAAGATGTTCCTTTAGTCTATGAATGAAATTCTGATCCCTTTGCTTTTGTTTTCCGTTTTGCTTTTTGTTTTCCTCTTGGCTATTGCCCATGCTGCTTATTTTAAAATAGTTTTATGTCTTGAGGGTCTGTGAGCTCCCTGTAGTTTCTAGGTAAGGCATTTGAGTTTTTAAGAATGCTGTGGACAAATCAAGCCTAGGAATTAGTCTAAATATTTTCTGGCATAAAAGCCCATTTTAGGATCTGAAGATGAACTTGAAATCATTGGCAAGGCAAGTAAGAGGGCAGAAAATGACAAATGACCAACCCCCGGTGGTTCTGCACCTGGATCTGCTTCTCACTCAGGCAGTTTTTATGCGGGGGACACTTTCTAGGATGCAGCCATCACGTCGGGTGTAGTGATGACATTTGCTCTTTGGACCCTCAGTATTTAATGAAATGAAGCTTCCCTATGGAATGTGGTGTGGATTCCACAGTGCCAAGATTTCTGAGGCTGACAGTCACCATCAAACATGGCACGGCACTATCCTCTAACAGGCCTGCGCTCACCAACCAGCTCCCTGGCCCTGTTGACTAACATGTAGGAGACATAACACAACTGTGACTTTGAAAGTATATATATTTACGTATGATGTCACAGCTGTTTCTTCAATAATCAGGACTTATCTAAAGAAAGTCTAAGTTCACAAACAGGCAACTATATAACTAAATTATTTTTGTGTTGATTTAAAAAAATACGGGTTATTTCTAATATTTTGATTTGGAGGAGAATTTCGGTAGTGTTTGGTTTGAAATGTTTGTGAACAAGTAAGGGCTGACTTAGGGACAGGACCTTCGTCTAAACACGAAGTTCACTTGTATTTCATACACACCTTGCACACATGCCTGAAGGTAAGTCTATGTAGTAAGTTTTGTGCGGCTGCCACCTCTAAAGTCAGAGGCTTCCACTCATAGCTCCACACTGGAACTTAATAAGTTTTGGATCTGATTTCAGAATAGGAATGCTAAACCTGTATCAATTTTAGTATAGATAAACACAAGTTAAATTACAAGCAATGATCTCTGGTTCTCCCTTTTCCAAAACAATGAAGGCCTCAGGATTTATCCCTGGATCCCGATTCTGTGTACATGGCTGCAGAACAGGCCTGAGTTTCTATAGCTTAGAATGTTGGGATATTCAACTTCTATAGACACTCTTAGTTCTTAATGCTGAAAAACAACCCTGTGTTATTTGGCAAATTCCAGAGAAACTATTGTTTGTATCAACATCTAAATGGAGAAACGAGTGAAAGGCACTATTGAATAAGGGCTTTCTTCAGGGCAGCATGCTTGTCAAAGGCAGGAGGATTTTGCTGGCATTGCAGAGTCACTCATTCCAATTTCAGATGGAGTCCCCGAAGGAAGGAAGTGCCAATAGCCCTCTCACAGTCACTGAGCACCGGAGGGATGGGAACCAGGGGACAGTGTCTCAGAAAGATCCCAATAGATCCAGGGCAGAGTCATGTCTCTCCAGTCTTCTAGCCCCCCGCCTCTGCAAGGCTGGTGTCTCTTCGATGTTCAATGTCCTGTCTTTGACCATTGCTGACTCCAGAACTGATGGTCATATCATATCCCTATGTCATTCTTGAGGTTTCACTCCAGAGACACAGAACAAGAGGGCATCATGAACAGCCTTTATAGTTAGTGTTTCTCAGGCTGGACCAGTGTGGTGGTGCCCTGGCTGCAGTGGGATGAGTCGAGGGTTCCAGGTGAAGAAGATGAAAGGCCAGATGAGAGTGAGCATGAAAGCCATTAAAGTGGGTCACAAAGAGCTTGGGCTTGGATGGAGAGGTGGACGATGAGGAAAGAGACATCATGAAGACAAAGGAAAATCCTGTTACAGGGTCTGAAGTTAGACACAACCACGGCTCGCCCGTTATAGCCTTCACAGCTTCTAGTAGGGAGAGTTCATGCAAAAGGTATTCAAGAAATGGCTGACAAATGAGACAGTGGCTTGGTAAGAACTTAAGGCACAACAATGTGTAGTTTACACAGTCTAATTAAATGGATTGAACATTGTTTTAGTCATGGCAGTGATAGTTTTTAAATGTGTAGACAGGATCAGCTTTCCCCATCCCTCCTTCTCTTTCCTAACAAATGGACTGTTCTCCTCATGGTGATCTAAGAATAAATGAATCTTTCAGGTCACAAAGAAAAGGCTCAAGTTGAATGGAATCCCCCAAACCATCCTGCTAAACTTTACTTTCAAATTGTGTGCTGTGGGTTCCTTCCTCATTCATTGGCAGGATGAAGCTCGTTGACATTTAGATTTACTTCTGTTCATGTGAAAACACTTTATTGATTTTCCCTCATTTAAAACTTTGGGTGCAGAGCATATTGGTGTTATAAAAATGTGAATTAAAGGTTTCTAATTCTTTGCTAATAATGGAGTCAGGTGCTGCAGTTTTGAGTTCAGCTTCTTAGAGTAATCAAATTATCATAGCTGACTTTAAAAGGCCCACTTGATTAGGTGTGAGGTTTTGTCTCAGTCTGTTCACATCTTTCCATTTCTGTTTCTTTTCTGACTGTGGCCTCTTCTTGATATTTGCGTGAGCTCAAAGGTCATTGGGGATGTAGCTCATGAGAGAATATGTACCTAGCATGTGCAAGGCTCTAGTCTCAATCCAAGCACATGCAAAACAAGCCCCATGATGGTAATGGATACTTGTCTTTCACATACCCCTTCAATTGCACACCTTGATGGCACCCCTATAATGGCACACTTTGATAGCATCCCTACAATGGCACACCTTGATGGAACCCCTATAATGGCACACCTTGATGGAACCCCTATAATGGCACACCTTGATGGCACCCCTATAATGGCACACCTTGATGGCACCCTTATAATGGCACACTTTGATGGAATCCCTACAATGGCACACTTTGATAGCATCCCTACAACAGCACACCTTGATGGCACCCCTACGATAGTACCCCTTGATGGCACCCCTACAACAGCACCCCTTGATGGCACCCCTACGATGGCACACCTTGATGGCACCCCTGCAATGGCACACCTTGATGGCACCCCTACGATGGCACACCTTGATGGCACCCCTACAATGGCACACCTTGATGGCATCCCTACCATGGCACACCTTGACCTTCTTTAGTGGAGGGGAGTGAGCACCTTTGGAATGACCTACTTATCTGTGCTTTTAGTTTTAATATTTTTCTCCTCACTAGACTAGAACCATCATGACATTAGAGAGTTTATTACATCTTTTTTTTGCATCCTATAGTAGTGGTTTAATAAATATTGACCAGTTTTATGTAGTGAAACTGGCTGACTGTACAACAGAATGATCATGAGGATGTCCTGGACTTCATACCGAATTCTAGCAACTCATGACAAGAATAGTGGTCTTTCAAGATGCTTAGCGACTTCCTAGAAAGCTTTATCCTAGACATTCAGGTTCATTTCCTTCCAGGGTTGTGTCTTTTAGATGAGGAATATGGGGGTGCCTAAGCAGCATTTTGTGATGCTATCAGGGCTGTTAGTTTTCCACCAAGAGGGAAGAATGCCACGAATTAACATCTGAAACAGTGGACATTCACTCAGGCCTATGCTAGACCAAAACCACCAGCACTGGCAAGAAGGACTGGACACAGGTGGATGGCAGGGCAAAATCACCACAAGACACAACTTCCTCACCTCTTTTTTATTTTAAATCAGAAACTTGCACCTGGAGAGTTTGAGGGAAAATATTTCCAAAGAAACAGAAACAAGGATACAGAAGAAAGTAGGTGAGTAGGTAGATTTGCATGAAGGGCTTCCTTATCAATCAGGATTCAAAGGACAATTGAACCTTTATATTTTATTGTTAATCAAATATTCAGTCAAATGATTTCAATTGAATTGTGATCTACTAAGACTGGGCAGTTGACATGATCAGCAGATCATGCCGCACAGGTGTAAGGAACACCAGCAGCTCTGATGGATTACTGTCTTAATATTTTATCTGAAAGTACCTTGCCTTAGTTCCATTTTAACTCCTCTAGTTTTAGTGTTTTTTAAATTAATTTTATTATGCAGTCTATTTGGACAAAATTGTAAGGAAATATTTTACTTAAAAATATTTCATTTATTTTTGAGATTATAATATAATAACATCATTTCTCCTTCTCTTTCCTCATACCAACCCCTCCTTGCTTCTTTTCTAATTCATGGCCTGGTTGGAAAATATTTTTCTTTTAAATGCATTCTGTTGCTTAAATAAGAGAGTATAATCATATTACTTACTTTGTGACTAAAATTTAACTTTATTTTCAAATAAATCTATCACTTAGGTTTTTCATTAGAAGAAATAGAGTGAGAAAATGTGTCAACATACTAAACATTGACAATAAGGCAAAATGCATTTCAGGTAATCAAAAGCATACAATATATCAATTCTTGCAATACTGCTTATTTCCATCAGGTTATTACTGTGCTCTGTTGCTTAGGCATTTCAGCACTTTAGGAATCACTTTTATAGTTAAAACAAGAAAGCGAGCATGCTGGCCAGTCTTAACTGTGAACTTGACACTACATAGAAACACCTGGGAAGATCGGATTGGTGTGTGGGCATGCCAGTGGGGGACTGTCCGGATTGCTAACTGAGATATACCCAGACTACTGTAGATTGCATCATTCCCTACGCAGGGGCCCCTGACTGGTACAAGAAAGGGGGAAGCTAGCTAAGAGCAAGCAATCGAGAATGCGTATCTGCTCTTCCCCCTCTTGACGGAGGTTGCAATGTTCTAGGTTCTGCCATGACTCCCTTACAATAATGGGCTGCAAGCTGGACTTGCAAACCAGATAAACTCCTTTCTCCCCCAGGTTTCTTTTTCTGGGAGGTGTTTGTTCCAGCAGCAGAAATGAAACCAGGGCAGCTATCAACTAGAAACAACTGATAATCTCATATTTGTAATGTTGATGTAAAATATTCTAGTAATAAGCATTGGGAATTTTTATTAAGCTCATTTTGTGTCTACAGGAACACAGTACGACTATGCATCTGTGCATTTAAAAACTCCCTTATTGTATGCGACATTGTTGGTTTGAAGTATATGTCAATTGTGGGGTAGGTTTTCATTTGTCATTTTGTTATAGAACTCCTTTATAGCTTATTAATTCCAAGCAAAGTTAGGATTCATGCGATGTCCATCAAAATAGGGATCACATGGGATGGATTCTCTAACATGGACTGTGAGCTGGCTCAGTCTTTTGAGGAGCATCCCTTAAATAGTCTATCTTCAGAGCCTGGCCACACCTGCCCTGATACCTGAGAGCCTTAGGTGTCTGTGTACAAACAGCCCTGACCGGGCCTTAGGTGTCTGTGTATGAACAGCCCTGACCGGGCCTTAGGTGTCTGTGTATGAACAGCCCTGACCGGGCCTTAGGTGTCTGTGTATGAACAGCCCTGACCAGGCCTTGGGTACCCGTGTACTAACATACTTGACTAAGCTGCACCCCCATCCTCCATGGTAGTTCTTCTTGTCACAGCCATACATCCTCCAAACCCTCAGTGAGACTTTCTCCAGGCAGGACAGCTAGATGTATAAGATTAACCCATTTGTGGGGAAAGGAACTGACAGTGCCATCCCACACATGGGCAGTGTTATTACTAAGGAAGGTAGGTGTATATAATTAAGGCAATCATTTTAAGTCGATGATAGGAACCCAAGTGAGGTTATGTTTAGTCACTTTGAGAATGTTTTCCCAGTTAAGGACATTGCTCTTTCTCTCTTATTATACACAGAAAAATTAGAATCCCATTGAGGCATAAGAAGGAAGAACAGATAGAGTACGGATGTGGAGTAGGGACGAAAACACCCTTTAGGCAGAAGAGATGTGAAACTCAGCTCTAAGACACTGTGCTCTGGAGGAAAAAGGAGCTGGGTATACCTTGATTTAAACATCCAGGAGGCCAAATTTATCGAAATCAAACTTTATCACGTCTCCTTCAGAAAGAAATGGACTTACTAAGGCCATTTTGTTTCATATAAACAAATCTCGTTTTCCATGGCACAATCTTTGGACACATGGGTTTCCTGTCTATCATAAAATTAGATTTGTTTATAGAGCTGCAGCTTGCAGCAGTGCTGATTAATAAATGCAATCATACCCTTGCACTATAAAAGTCTTCACTGGTCATTAATATATGCAATAATACCTTTACAATATAAAAGTCTTCACTTAATATATGCAATAATACCTTTACACTATAAAAGTCTTCACTGGTCATTAATATATGCAATAATACCTTTACGCTACAAAAGTCTTCGCTGGTCACTAATATAGTCACTATACCTTTACACTATAAAAGTCTTCACTTAATATAAGCAGTCATAATTTACAACATATAAAAGTCTTCACTGGTCATTAACAAGTAAAAACAATTTCAATAACTCATCTCGTTTAACTCAGCATATCCAAGGTATTTCAACATGTGATCAACAAAAAGGATCAGTGTGATAGTTTGCATATCTTGGGATTAAGCTTTAAAAGCCTTTTTTCTTCTTACAATTTTTGCAGCATGTCTCCATTTCCAGGCCACGTGATCAGTGACCATCAATCACACTGGAGAGCCCAGGCCTGGAGGAGTTTTCCTCAAAGATTTGGCAATCTGTGTTTTTCCTTCAACCCTTTCATCAATGCGTGCTAGTTTACAAACTGAGTTAGCATGAATTTAGGACAGCATGAACTTGTTCCTATAGAATTAGTAATTATACTTTCTGGGGTCTAGTTTTCAAATCCAGTCTTTGGCTTTGTTTCAATTCTTTGACTTTGTTTTATCTGCTGAAGATATATCACTGGGGAATGGCTAGCTAAATTCTTCTAACAGTTTCAGAACAAACCATTGTAATCACAATTTAAAACTGTTGAAATATTGGGCTGCTGAGAAAACAGTTACTGAACCAGGTGATATAGCACAGTGAGATTTCTGTGTTTATCTTTTATGAGTATCCCGAGAGGGTGGCAAGCAGTGTCAGATATGTCTGGGATCTACGCCATGATGGTTGGTGTCCATGTGCCAGGGATGAAGATGAGTCCTTGTTCTCGGCAGTATGTAGTGCTGTGCCACAGGGGTCTTTACAAGAGACACGGGGACAAACATATCAAGACACTAGGACATTCACAGAGGTTAACAGGTAAGAAATGTGGCATGGTAGACGAACTGGATGCTGTGGTTGCCATGGAAGTACTCACTTTTTCAGCTTACTCTCCTCCTTTTTGGCTTGTGTATGGCACTGGTACATACCAGGGGAAAGCCACTCGTGTGTCATGTAAAAACATATTAGCTAATAAAACCACATTTGGTTGAGAAATTATTCGATCACAGCTGTCGCTGAGTTCCAAAAAATTATCATTACAAGTTCATCGCATTTTATGAATCAGAAATCTGCCTGCTGATTCATAAACTGGCCACTATGGGCCACTATGCAATAAAGATACAAAGCATCAAAGAAAGCGCTACACAGTCTTCATGCAGTAAAGTCATAATCAGTCTCTCAGAAACAGTCAACACAACACCAGACAGATTTAAAAGGGCACACACAAATGTTCTGAATGTGAGAGGGTGACGATTATCATGATTTCTTCTCTACACTAAAATATCAAATATATCATAGTGCATTAAAATTTAAATTCAAGCTTAGACTATAATGCTAATATCATGCATGTGGAAATGATTACTGGGAAGTAACAGCAAAATGTAAGGCTTGGCAGACTCTGGGGATGATTGGAGCCTGTCTTAATTGTGGTATCCCAAGATGCTACGGTGTGGCACAAGAGCCAACATCATTACAGGTGTGCGGCTGATCACCTGCTGGGAATGCCAAGTGCCCACCTGCCAATCATTCACAGAAGTATTATGGGCTGGATATTTTGCATATGGGATTCACAAAGGTCTGACTCTGATGGACAGGTGATCATTGTAAAATGGTACGTACTTCATAATGTCAGCTCAGTAAGGGACAGACACTTGATGACACTGAAGGAAACAACAACGAGCCCACTCTGACAACAGATAATTTCCCAATCCTAGAAATCTTTAATAACTTAAAACTTTATTTAGTGTTGGTGTTATATAATTTTCAGTATTTACAACATGGCATTTGGAATAAAATAAAACCACACATGTTGGCAGCAGCTGGGGACCAGATCTGCTGATATTCTGAAAATAAGCCGCCATAATTTAGCTTTTGACAGAAATGCTCTTCACGGGGGCTGTAAATGGCCATTTTTCTAATTCTAGCCATGTGCATAATCGGAGGAGAATAGTTGCATTTACGAATGCGTTATGGAAGAAATGAAATGTTTAACATAACAACCTAATCTAAATTACATGATAAATGCAAGAAAAATATTTTTTATCTCAGAATTTAAAACTGGAAATTGCACGGGGTGGTGATGGGTCGTGCTATAGATATTTATGGAGACTTTTACAGGATGTTTCGGGAGTCCCCGGGCATGTGCAGGATTAGTTTCAGCATGCCTTCAAAGACAAATGTGACTTTTTCCCCATGTGTGTTACAATAAAGGCTGAAAATGGCCCTTTAGGACTCGAACTAGAGATGGCATTTCCTCATCAAGGCCACTAAGCGCGGGGAGGAACAGAGAGCCATTTTCTGCATGGAGACTCGGGGACTTCCGGCTCATTCCTGTAACTTAGTTATTGACATAAATATGTATAGACAAATGTGTAGTATGCAAAGTCACAACAGAAATATATTTAACATTAAAATTTAGAGCATCTACTGGCAAACTGACATATGTATATAATATGACTGGATTTATTCAGGAATTCCATTTTTTTGCTTGTTATTGGTATTTCTCAAAGTCAACAAAACTCCTTTGAAAGAAGCAGAGTGCTATACTTGTACGTATATTGTCTTAATTTTTAAAACTAATGTTCAGTAATGAAAATTAATATTCATGATCAAGAACTAATTTTTTTTCTTTTGAAATTTTGGCTTCCATTGATATTTTTACAGTTGTTTCATGGAAACTGCTTTAAAAAAGATTGGCTTGAGTTACTCTTTTTCTTTGTTTTTTTTTTTTTTTTTTTAGCTGATGATCACAGTTTTTGAAACATTAACATATGTCAGCTTCCTACAGGAACCCTATGTATGGGTCTGCCCACCTGTGATGTCACAGTAAGGAGGGGCTTTTCTTCTGCAGACTCCTCCCTCGGTATCTCCTTCATCACCATGGCAACAGCCTTATCTGCAGCCCTAGAGCCTTTCCCCTACAACAGTGAGACCAACAAGGCATGTGTCAGGAGGCATCTTGAAGTTATTTATGGCAAGAGAGGCTAACGTTTAAAGAGCGATCCGACATGAGTGAAGAGGTGGGCTGCTGCCAAGGGATCTTGAAGCTTTTGGCTGAGGAGAAAACACACAAAATCTCAAAGATTAATTGTGAACTTTTAGTTAGCTACTTTTTCACCCTTCACAGAGGATCTGTCTAACATAGCATTTTTATATGTATAATATATTTGAAGGCAATTCACATGAGAGGAACATATTTTTATAGTATCAGTTTTAGCATGCTCTGACTTTCTTGTTGTGTTCATGTATAAATTATGACTGGACAGGCTCTAGATAGTTTGGGTTGAGGCAGAGATTAGAACCAGAATCTGATTTGCTAAGAGCTTTCACCGGGTGTTCTTGGAATCTAATTTTTCAGTGAATTTGGCATAAGGAGTATACAAACTTCATTTCTTAAGTATTCTAAGTGGCTTCACATACCAGGGTTTTACTCATGGTGTTCTGTGGGATGGTCTGACCTGAGTCAAGTAGAATTTCTTCCCCTAAACTCAACGTTTTTGAGGCCAAGGAACTTCAGTGCAATTTTACACATAACTTTTAATTAAAGAATTCTTATAAATACGCAACTAAACTATTCCCGTTGGGACAGTGATCTCGCTGTTTCAGGTGTTGAGTGTGTGTTGTGGGGGCATCATCTGGAAAGGGAATTAATTCCAGAACTCCCTAACACTGGACAGCCTCACCTGACGCAACACAAGGGGGCTTGGGCTATACTAATATTTTAGGTGTTGCAAAGATATCTAAAAAGCAGGCTCCATTAGGGAGCAAACCCTTCAATTTACTCAGGTTCTAAACCTCCTAAAATATAGCTTATATTTATGGCAAGAAAGGAAACTTTTTTGTACAGTTAATAGATTTTAAGATGTGTTTGTTTTGGCTTAAGGGCTGCATTATTAAATGACAATGTGTTCCTTTCCAAGATGAATAGCAGGTACTGAAGCTATTATTTCTCAGATGAATCAGTAATAATTTGCATATGTGTTCTGAAAAGATTGCAGGTCTTGATCCTTAGGCTCACTGACTTCTGGAAAAACAGAGGGAAACTTGATGTTTCATTGTAGAGTCAATTGGGGTAGACAAGAACTCCAGGCTTCCTCTTTAATGAAGCAAATTGACTTTCCTAAAATAGATAATAGCACAATTCTGAATTCTGGGGAAAGATGTATTGGGATACTATTCAGCCATTTAACATGTCTTTCAGATATTAAGTTTGTTTGAGGGAGACATTGCATGCTATCAACTTAACTATATGTTCATAAGCTATGCTTATTTATAGAAAAGTATCTGTCTTATAACATTTATTTCTGCAACTTTTCAAGAGCACAATCATCTGCGAAGAAGTCTTTCCATGCTCTAAGACATTCTAATAATATAGCAATAAACAAAGTGGCATGCTTATATTCAAATCCCTACTATATTTAAAGGGATGAATCTAAGTATTATAAGGTATATTTGAAAAGCAATAACTCAGACTCTTCTTGCAATGAAAAGAAAGTATGAATTGATAAGCATCTCAAAAAATTTCAGGTGACTTTTTCAAAATGTTATTTATTTGAAATGCTACCAATCTATAAACTACAAAGAGAGAATTCTTACATGTGCAACTATAGTAGCTAGAATTAGCAACAGACATGCTTTTTTTACTAAAACAGAAATAAAAACCAAACAAAAATTAGTCCTTTCATGCTGAACTCTAGAACAAAGCAGTGGTCAGCTGAAAGGTTGAATCATAAACACATGCGGGGCTTTGCATTTCTTGCAGAAAAACCCACCAAAGCCAGGGTCAGGTCACTTTTTTGAAGACAGTGCCATTTTTTCTTCAAGGTTACACCTACTACCTGGAAAGAGTCATGATACCCGGGTTAGTTCCCTGTTGCAGCTGTTGGCTTCAGTGCCAACACCCCATGACTTTTGTTGTTTAACAAATGTGGTACAGTCTGAGCAGAGGAGAGCTCTGCAGGCTCCATCTTTGCGGCTGCAGAAAGAGTATCTGGCAGCCTATCCTGCATAGTGAATCCACTCATCTATCCACGTTCCCCTCCCTTCCTACTGCCACCTTAACCTGCTGTCCTCCTTTCAGGCTGTTAGTGCTGACTAGCCTCCTAAGTTGTAGGACGCTGCTCTTAAAACGTAGGATCCAGCTAGTATGAGATAGTGGGTCTGCTCAATGTGGTCATCAGTATCTCTGTAGAACTAACAGCAGCGCCACCGTGGTGTGATGCTCTTTATGGAGGTCAGTTGCTTAACACATTCCAAGAAACCTATATACACAATAGTTCAACTTTATAAATGTAACTGTACCAAAAGGTCAACACTGACTTATTATATGAAACAACATGAAGACAACAAAAATGAAAACGCAACTGGAAATACATTCAAGCAAGAAGTGAGTTGTGTACTTCATACTACATGAAGCCATCTACGCCTATCATGTGCTGAGAAAGAGCAGGAAAGAAGTAGATCAGAGGTGACTAAAGTTTGTCTCATCAGGACAGCCTCAACTATTATTTCAGCCACTTCTTTTCTGATCATATGTGAATTAACTTTTCCTCATTTCCTTGTTGAATTTCTTGAGATGTGTTTAAGTAGAAAACATTGTGTGCAAATGGTAACATTTTCCTTGGTACTTTGCTGTGAGAGCTCCATGATAGCTCTCATTTCTTTATAATTGCCTTCTTCAACAATAAAATACATAAAATGATAGCCTTTTAAACAATTCTGGAGAACAATCTTTTCAACTCCTGTTGAAAATGGAGGATGGGGGCCAGCACATGGGGACGGGGAGGATGGGAGCCAGCACATGGGGACAGAGAGGATGGGGAGCCACCACATGGGGACAGAGAGGATGGGGGCCAGCCATGGGGATGGGGAGGATGGGGAGCCAGCACATGGGGATGGGGAGGATGGGGGCCAGCACATGGGGACGGGGAGGATGGGAGCCAGCACATGGGGATGGGGAGGATGGGGAGCCACCACATGGGGACGGGGAGGATGGGAGCCAGCGCATGGGGACAGGGAGGATGGGGAACTAGTGCATGGGGATGGGAAGGGTATGGAGCCAGCACATAGGGATGGGAAGGATGAGGAGCCGTCCTTCAGATGAGGAGGTGCTGCTCCATTCCGTGTCTCTCAGAGAAGGGAATGAAATTACTAACAGAAGTTGCATTCTGCCAGATACCTGACAAAGTTTGGGTGTTCTCATGATAACCTGACTGGGGAGATAAACCTCACTTGGACAGTTGAGATTAAGATTGAATCAGAATGATTTGGCCACTGCTCATCTGCATTTAAAGAATAAGAGGGAACTAGACCCTTCCTACCATATCATTGTATCTAAGGGGAGCTCTCCTCTCCTCTGCAGAGACGACTGTTGTTTAGGTTATCAATTGCATTTTAAGCAGAAGTCACTTTTCAGTGTAATCACTCAGACCAGCCATAAACACACTATTAGCTTCTGGTTTTGCAAAAGTGTCTCGCTGTGTAAACTAAACTGGCCTGCCAATCACTGAATAGTGCAGGCTGCCTTGAAGCTGTGCCAATGTTCCTACTTCAGACTCCAAGTTGCTAGGATTATTGAAATCTTTTTCCCTTCTAGAAAAATCAGCCAACCACACCTCACTAGGAAGCACACTCCTAATGAGATACTTTTGCCTCTTTGACCTTCATGGACAACTAACCCAAGTATTTCAAGCATGTGACCTTTTTATTTTAGATCATAGCAGCTTCACAAATGTGAGAACTCCTTCAGTTCTTGCTAATCCTGAATGCCAGTCTGTCATCTTTACGAAGATTTCCTCAGCATCTCTTCTGGGTGCCTAAAATACTTAACATGAATGATACACAGATACTCGGTTCATTTGTGATCAGTCTGCTACTTACAGATTTCACGATGGCTACAGTGTAGTTTGTAGTTTAAAACATTTATTGCACTTATTTGTGTGTGTTTCTGTGTGTGTGCGTGCACGCACACGTGTGTGTACATGCATGCACATGTGGCGCTCAGAAGACAACCTGTGGTTGTTTGCTCTTTCCTTTCACTGTGTTGGTCCTGGGGATCAAACTCAGGTCGTCAGGCTTGACAGCCAGAGCTTTAACTGCCCAAGCCATCTTGTCAGCCCCATGGAGTTTGTAACTTAAATATTTTTATTGTCTTTAATCTATCCCTTTATCAGAGATACTAAATAGAAGAAAAGGACATATACTGAGAGGGGAAAGTAAAGGATGACAAAAGTAGGGGACCCTCAACCTGTAACTAACATTTATTTTGATTTCTAAAATCCATCCATACTCTTGTCCAAAATGGAGAAATATCAGAAATGGGAAAAGACAAATAGCAGGTGACATCTTTTTAAAATACCCCAAATATTCATTTTGACAATATTGGAAATTAAATATTTCTTAAGATGAATGTTTAAAGGGTTGACATATTTATGTTCAAAATTGTGATCTCTTGCACACACACTCACAAACACATACAGGCCCAAACACCTGCCATCTTCATAATTTTGAAGTTTTGTCCAGGCTAAAACCGAATCCCAGTGATGATGTCTGTGCACTGGGCTGAAGCACCTGTGGGGAGCTGGCTATGAAAAAGCTGATCTCTGATGGTTGTCCTTTGCTGGTTAGGACAGAGTCGGCTGAACGTCCTTCCTCTCGGAAAGGTAAATGCTACGGTAAGTGCCATGGTCTCTTCCGACCTCAACAGCAGAAAAGGTTGGAGTGGAGCTTTCCAGTGGCTTGTGAGCATTGGTCATTGCTGCCTGCCATTGCCCACTGCCATTCCTGCCTACTAGTGTCCCCTGCCATTCCTGCCTACCAGTGTCCCCTGCCATTGCCCCCTGCCATTGTCTCCTGCCATTGCCCCCTACTATTATCCCCTGCCATTTTCATGCCCTTTCCCAGAGAGATGCACCAGTGTTGATCTCCAACACAAAGCAGGCTTCTGCTTGGGCTGCCGTGACTACTCCTACACCCTAAGACCTCTCCATATCCAGTGTGGAAATGGAGCTAATGTAGGTACTAGTTCTCCTTTCTAACCATCTCAAAGAGAGCTCTGAGTTCCTTTTCCCCAATGTTTTGTGCTTTTAAAAAAGATTTGCTAAGCAGGACTGTGATGGTGCACGCCTTTAATCCCAGCACTGAGGAGGCAGAGATAGGTGATCTCTGTGAGTTTGAGGCTAGCCTGGTCTACAAGAGCTAGTTCCAGGACAGGCTTCAAAGTTACAGAGAAATACTGTCTCGAAAAACCAAAAAAAAAAAAAAAAAAAGATTTGCTGTTT
>JAQHUG010000202.1:3162262-3185739 GCA_028555095.1 Dicrostonyx torquatus
ACACACACACACACACACACACACACACACTTTGTTCATAAGAACAAAGCCATAAAACACGGCTCCATTTTCTCCTGACCCAGGCTTTTCAGCATCTGGAGTGCTAGGCTAAGGAAAGACCCAGAAGAGTGGCTACAGTCAGGGTTGAGATTGTGACTGAACCCCAGACCCCTGGGCTGTAGCTTATACTTGTGTTCTGAAAATAGAAGGGACCTTTCTGTCTTTCCAAAGTATCATAATATTGGAGTATCAGCTATAAGATGCTACGGTGCTCCATTCCAGCTGTGTGTGTGTCTGTGGATGCTGAGGCTGAGTGTAGTGTAGCTGACAGAGCACAGAGCATGGAGTTAGAGACTGAGGCCTGACCTCCGGGAACAGCACTTTCATTCCTTGTTTGACCTTGGGCAAAGAACGTTGGTTTTCTTTAAGCTGCCAAGTAAGAATGAAGTGGAAAGCAGCCTTATGGCCTCTATAGCATTTTTGTGAGAGTCCAGCAGATAATTTATGTGAGGGTGACCTTTGGTAAGCACTGATATTGCCTTAAATCAGCACAATACCATTAGCTGATTCAATTATAGCCTTATGCATTGGGGAGCCTATAGCATCTGAAGGAACAATTTATTGCTCTGAAATAGTAATCTGATAAAGCCGTGCTGTAATGAAGTGGGAAGGGAATGGGCTCTCCCTGACAACAGGAAAGTCTGATGTGGCTTTTTCAGCTACAGCTGTAGACCTTCAAAGCCTGTGAGGTTGCACTGAATTCACAGGCCATTTCCTGTGCTCTGGGGTTGACAACCACAGTACCATATGAACAAATCTACTTGATCAAGCATATGTGGTCGCTGTACTAATGGCTTTCAACTTGACAATCCTAAGAAAGAGTCCAACAGAGAAGACTTTGAGATGCTGGAGACATTTTCAACAATTACAAAAGGTTCACTGTTTGACTGATATAATGGCATCTTATCCATATCTTGCTTTTTCTTGTGTGTGTGTGTTCATGTATGTGTGCGTAGATTTGCATGTATGTGTATCTACCTGAAGGCCAGAGGACCATCTTGATTGTCATTCTTCAGGTGCTGTCAACTCTTGATAACAGGGTCTGTCATTGGCCTGAAACTCACCAAGTAGGCTAGCCTGGGTGGCCAGTAGCCCAGGGATCTGCTGTCTCTGCCTCCCTGGACATACAAGACTGCACCACCATGTCCAGTTTTTGTAAGGTAGGTTCTGGAGATCAAACTCAGGCCTTTGTGCTTGCAAGGCCAAGACTATTCCTGGAGCCATCTCCTAGCTCTTCATCTTGTGTCTAACTTCATCAGGTTAGAGCAGTGGCTCCGCCATTTTCTTGGTTGTATTGAGTTATTTTTACTCTCCTGTGTATAAAGCATGCCCACATGCATCTCACATGCAGGAAAGCTGTTCATAGGTTGTGTCCCAGTGTGGGAGGAGAAATTTGACAAGGTCTTTAAGTTGCTTATGAAGTTTTCCTCAATCAGATATAAGTGAATCCCTGGCCAGCCTCTTCCTAACCCTTATATAAATAAACATTTAAAACAGCTTTGAATTGAACTCCATTTAACTTGCGAAAGCATGCATTATAGTCTCTTAGGTCCCAGATAAAAAGAACTGCATGGCCCTGATATTTTATTATATAAATTGAGGTTGATACTGGTAGATATTACAGACATAGAAAATCATTCCTCTGGCTTTAAATTCTAGTTATTCCCACATTAGTATATGATACTTTATCATGACAGTTGCTTGTTTATTTATTATCTCTCTATCTATCAATCAATCAATCTATCTATTATCTATCTATCTATCTGTCTATCAACCATCTATCAACTATCTATCTACACATATATAGGCATATTCATGACACAGCAGATGTGGAGAGGATTGAGGAGAATTTGAGGAGACTGTTCTTTCTTTCCACTACATAGGATCTTAAGCACAAACTCAAGTCGCCAGCCTGTGTGCCATCTAAACTGGCACGACACTGTTCGGGTAAATGCTTCACTCCAGCCCCTGGCATTCATACACCCAAAGAGTCTGGAATGTTCGGATGGAAGTTCCACCTCAAGCCACCTCCCCTGGAGTTGTCTCAGTCAAGACTTCGCCCCTGAGAAGCCCCCACTTTGTGGTTCCCCTCGTGGTCTCCTCAACTTTCTCTGGGGCCATTCAGGAATGTTTTGCTCAGAATAGACCTGAATTTATTTATGTGGTTTGATTGGCTCATTACATCAGTGGCAGCGGATTCCCTATAATCAGGGATTCAACTTAACAAACATGCTATTTTTATCATAGTTTTGAAAGGTCCTCGGAAAGCAGGAGTGTCTGAGACTCTCCACTTAAGCTATTCCTATAAACACTGAATTAAAGAAAGCTCACACTAGTTTCGTCCCACTGACAACCGTGTGTCTAAAAGCTTTCATTTGCTCAACTTCCTCCATCTTCCCTGAACCACATCACAGCAGCTTTTTCTAGTCATTTATAACTTCCTCAAGAACAATAAGACAAAAACAAATAAAAATCCCAAAATAAAAAACACCCTATAAATTATTCCTTTTTTTCTTTCTTTCTGAAAAATCTCCTATCTTGAAGAAAAAAATTCCCATTGTGATCCAGAGTCAAGAAAGATTCACTAACCATCTGAGAGGTCACCCAGAGATGACAAATGTTTAGGGGAACCTAGGGCTAAAAGTCACTCCATTCTTACAGGGAAAGACAAGGCTCGGGGTTGTGCTAATAATATGGATGGCTCAGTGTTTGCTGGGTAGATCTACCATTACACAGACATGTCTTCCTGTCTGCAGGCTTGAGCAGATGGGACCTCAGTGAACCAGGACACTTCAGCCCTCCATCTCAGTGAACCAGGATACTCTAGCCCCTGTCTCAGTGACTCAGAATATTCCAGCCCCCATCTCAGTGAATCCGGACACTCCAGCCCCATCTCAGTGAGTCTGGATACTCCAGCCCCCATCTCAGTGAGTCTGGATACTCCAGCCCCCATCTCAGTGAGTCTGGACACTCCAGCCCAGGTCTCAGTGACTCAGGACACTCAGCCTCCCCATCTCGGTGAATCTGGACACTCCAGCTCCCCCTCCATCTCAGTGAATATAGACACCCCAGCACCCACTCGTGTTTGTTACTTAAAGCTTTCCAATTTGAGCCACATCCTAAATCTCTAAGATGCTCTTTCCATTTCTCAGTATAAGGTGCTTTCTCCAAACTTTGACTGTTGAGGGTTTCCCAAGGCAGTCCCTCTAAGGCAGTGGTTCTTAATCTGTGGGTCTTGACCCCTTCCAGGGTCAAATGACTTTTTCACAAGGATTGCATATTAGATATATTGAACATTAGGTATTTACATTTTGATTCAAGTAGCAATGAAAATAACTTTATGGTTGGGGGTCACCACAGCAGGAGGAGTCACAGCATCAGGAAGGTTGAGAACCACTGCTCTAAGGTCTGCATCCCATACTTTCCCTTAGGCTACCTCAGCAGCCTTAGGTTGAATTTGTGTTTTATCATTAATAACAGTTAACTTTGTCTTCTTATTAAATTTGTTAATGTTATCTTCTGACCTTTTTCCCATTTTAATAGATAACTTTAAAACTGTTATTATAAATTAAGAGTTTTTTCTTTAATTTCAGTGAAAAGCTTGACTTACACTGTTGTTGATCTTTCTATATGAAATTTTTCAAAGTTTAGAAGCTTCACAACACTTTTTTTGTTGCAAACTTATTCTAGAGCTTTAAAAATAATTTGTTCAATAGGCCCAGTACTTGGCATTGTGTCTAAAACATGAAAATGGTGTTTGTGGTCATCTGAACGAGCAATGCTCCCCATGGGCCCAGGCATTTGAACACTCAGTGCCCAGCTGGTGATGTGTTTGGCAGAGTTGTGGAATATTTATCAAGTCCAGCCTTGTTGGAGGAAGTATGTCTTGGTGGGTGGGCTTTGGGGTTTATAGCTCCACCTACTTCCTGTTCTCTAGACTTCCTGTGTGTGGGTAAGAATGCAATCAGCCATCTTCTGGCTCCTCCCACCATGCTTTCCCTGCCTGCTGCCATGCCATCCCACCTTCCTCTCCATGAATGAACTTCCCAGTCTGGAATCCTAAGTCAGTTCAACCCCTCTCTTCCTTGAGTTGATTTTGATTATGGTAGCTCACTACAGCAATAGAAACGTAACGAAAACGAACTTGTTTGCATTTTTTCTCATTGGAAGAAGAATCTCACTTTTTAGAGACACTTGAACTGAGGATGGAAATGGGTATTTTCAATTTGGATATGACCATAAGACAAAAGTTATGTCATAGTAAAGAAAGAAAGTGACAGTTTGGGAAAGAATTTAAAAATGTTGGAATAAATTCGTGTAGTTGTGTCTCTTCTGAGGTTGCAGACTCTTGTTAGCTGTTTCCAGTTTCACTTCTGTGAAGGCCTAGTCTTTCTTTTCATCTGTAGAGAGATCACCATGAGAAGAGTACAGTTTCTTTATAGGTGAGCTCTACAGTAGCCTCCTCCTCTCTCCCTGCAGCTCCCAGGCCAGTCTCTCTCCCTCCCTCCCTTTCTTCTTTCTTTCCTTCTCTCCCTCTCTCCCTCCTTCTCTCCTTCCTTCCTCACAGAATAAGTTACCGAGCCACGTGGCTAGCATAGACAAGAATAATGGACAAATATAAGTTATAAGAGTTAATAAGAAGCCTGAGCTAATGTGCCAATCAGTTTATAATTGATGTAGACCTCTATGTGATTTTTTGGGACTTAACAACTGTGGGAATCAGGCAGGGCAGAAACCTCAGTCAACAGAATGGCTCTCACATGAACAACTGCATCAACATAAAGCCTGAGAGAGCTGGGGAAGTAATTCTAGACAAAAAAAATTAGAGTTAAGCACAGCTTATTGATAGCAACATTTTCTCAGGTGGGCTCTGTTTGCTAGAGGCAAATGCATCTCATTTAAGAGAGGCTTCCTGACTCAGCTTTAGCTATAAAATCTTGTAGCTCTTTTAAGAGGCCTTGCCATGAAACATTTAAATGGTGTTGATGAAAAGCTGACTACATGATTTTTGGTTTTCAGCTACAGAGGGGAAAAAGCCACACTGTCTTAAAATGCTGGCTTTCTGGGCTGTCCTGCCAGTGCAAACTCTGACTCTTTCAGACAGGAGGTCCAGCTACAGAGCATTTGAGTGTGGTTCATGAGCAGACTGCTGCAGCTTGCTTGCTGACAGGGAACTTAAAGCACCATAGAGTTGTGACAATAAACATGCTATAGCCAGTACATTTGCCATGAGGCTGGAATCTCAGAAATCTAAGAAATGGGCTGGATCTAGCTGCCAAAGCCACAGCTTTAATTTTAGCCATATCGCTTAGCAAATTAAAGACTCATTAAAGACTCATGTGGTAAAAAAAAAGATAGATTCAAAGATGAAAAATCAAAAATCCTCTAAATGGTTTACTGTGTTTAAAAATATAAGTAGCCTTGGGAGAAAAAAGAAAAAAAGAGAGTAGTTGGGTGTGGTGGCACACACCTTTAATCCCAATACTTGGAAGGCAGAGGTAGATGGACCTCTGCAAGTTCAAGGTGTGGTGGCACATGCCTTTAATCTTAGCACTTGGGAGACAGAGACAGTTGAGTTCGAGGACAGCCTGGTCTGCAGAGCGAGTTCTAGGACAGCCAAAGACACACAGAGCACCTGTCTCAAAAAGCCAAAAATTAAAAATAAAAATAAAAGAAATAGAGATTAAAATAAAACCATGTAAAGATGGAAAACACACAGAAGATATGGATACTGTATGTTATTATGTTCTTTTTGAATTGTTTGAATGCTGAGGAAAGAGCAACAGCTACTAAAAGATATTTGTTTATAAATGCTGCTGAATTAATCCAAGATAGGTATTTTAGAAATACCTTGGCTTGAAACTGAAGTCAAAAGTTATGTTTTGTTGGAGAAGAAGTTTTGCTTTTGTTTCTACAGAAAATGAGAGGCTATAGAGTTATTCTGAGTTAAGAAAAATCAGGTTTGATCAAGGAAGACCACTGAGAAATCTCTGGTAGGAGCAGATGGCCCAGATATCTGAGTTCTACATTCAGAACAGATTCAAGACTGCAGCCTGAGATAATCAAGCCTCACAGGATACTCCAGTCATTACTTGATGATAATTATAAATTTTCTTTAGGTCCCCATAAGATTATCAGCACCCCAAACCAGCAGAAAGTAGCCTGGAAAACTATGCCCACATTCCCAAAATATAGACTATGGATATTTTCCTTTGTTTAGGATGTTGGTTACAAGTTGTTATGGCTAATGGTCAGGAGAAAAGCTAAACAAAGGATATTGGACTCAAGTTCTTGTTTTTGTTTTTGTTTTTTTTAAAAGAAGGGGAGGTGGTGTGGGACAATGGTCTGTATTCTGTCAATTATATTTTAAATAAATACTGATTGGCCAGTAGCCAGGCAGGAAGTATAGGTGGGACAACCAGACAGGAAGTAGAGGTCAGTCAATGAGAACAGGAGAATTCTGGGAAGAAAGAAGTCCTAGTCTGCAGTTGTTACCCAGCCACAGAAGAAGCAAGATGTGACTGCCTTGCTGAATAAGGTATAGAGCCACATGGCTAGCATAGACAAGAAAAATAGGCTAATGTAAGTTATACGAATTAGTTAATAAGAAGCCTGAGCTATTAGGCCAATAAGTTTATAACTAATGTAGACCTCTGTGTGATTCCTTTGAGACTTCACAACTGTGGGAACCAGGCAGGACAGAAAACTCGGTCAACAGTGTGGCAATTCACTCTTCTCCCATCCCCACTTGATTCTGCTGAGGAGTCAAAGACAAAGACTTTTTTTACTTTTCTGTTTAAACTGGGGGGATAGAGCCACCCATGTACCAGTTTTAGATCAGCAAGTGTTGAAAAATGAAGAAGACAGGGGTCTTCATTATATATTGGCTCATTGCCTTCAAAGAAAAGTCCAGGTACTCTGTACCTGGCACAGAGTAGGTATTTTATTGCTCAACTATTTGTTGAATGACTTTAAAAAAATCCACAAAGGCAACCCCTCCAATTATTGGTTAGAGCATCCTGAAGACCCCAACATGATTCAGGCTATTGCTATTGCTTCTGGATGTCTATCAATATGATGGTAGGACCCTACTTCTGAAAACACTACACGCATTGTCTCTGGACAAGGAACTGTCAAATGGTATTGACAAGGAAGCATTCTCCCTGATGGCTACCTGTTATAGTACCAGAAAGGGCTAACCAGGCTACTGGCCACCTGTCATAGTACCAGAAAGGGCTGCTGGGGGGAAAGGTCATTTCTGTTTTACAGTTGTACCCAGATATGAGCTCTGTGAGCTACAATAACATGCGGCATGATATGACATGCCCAAGGGTACAACACTGGCATGGATACATAGTGAATAACTCCTTTCAGGCTGGATTTAAGGTCCACCACACAGGAGGGAACACATGGCTGGTTCTGTAAATCTGGATAAGAATTTATGGTTGAGGAGCATATAGGTCCCAGGGTGAACATGTTACTATTGTTTTGTTAAATTGACACAGCATCAAACTGCTCTCTAAATTCTGATCTCTAACAATTGTAGATTACTATTGCCCTCCAACCTCATCAAAGAAGTTTCTTTATATAGTGGGAAGTGGTTAATGAAGATCCTCATACCCACTCAAAATGCAGAGAGTAATTGTTTATGGAGTGTTCAGCTACAAATGGAGCATCTATATCATACTCTCCCCATTCAAGGCTCAGGGACCCTTGCAGAAGAGGGGGAAGAAAGATTTTTAGAGCCAGAAGTAAGGCAGGACTGAAATAACATCATTGGACCATCACACACTCACGAACTCACAGAATCTCTGGTTGCCTACAAAAGACACGCACAAGATCAAGCTAATCCACATTCCAGCAAAGGAGCTCTTAAGATGATGGCTTTTGGATGTGGGAGAATCAGAGCTTTCTTTTAAGGGTGTGGGCACTGGCCAGTGACTCATGCTTTAGTGGATGGACCCACGCTCATTAGAATATGGGAAGCAGAAACTAGAATCAGTGGGTTATTAAAAAACAAAAATAACAGGAGGTTGGGAAGGAATGGGGAGGTGGGTGTATATCTGGGATGAGTAGGGTAAATATGATTCTAGCACATTATGTGTATGTGTAAAATTCTCAGAGTTAATAAAAATTAAATATTGAAAAATGGAGAGTGAGAGAGAAAGAGAGAGAAAGAGCGAGCGAGCACAGAGGTAGGACCTCAGAGCCAGAGATGTCAATACCTCTGGCATTCAGTTTTGTTGAGTGGTGCCGGTTGGGGAGCTGCATCTTACAGTGCCTGAGAGCTTGTAGTCAATCTTATATTGATCCAAAGGTTTGAGCTGACCCAGCTGGCTTAGAGGCTAAATAAAACCACAAAGAAGAGACTATAGCTTTAATAAAAAATACCTTAAGGAAGGATCCATGTATTCAAGTTTACTGGTATTGAGACCCAGACGGATTAACTTAGTGGAGAGACATAAACAAAAGCCACCAATTTTGGAAGATTATTAGAAAAGCTAAAAATTGCCGAGATGTTTTATATGAGAATGCAGTGATTATGTGTTCAGCCTGGGGGAAGGTGAAGAGCCCTTTCTGATCCTCCCAGCTAAACACATTTCCTGAGCAATATCGGTACAAAGGAGAGAGACGTGGAACAGTGCAGACGAAGCTGGCCCCAGAGAAGGTGGCTGTTATTAGGTGCTGTCTATCAGCTGAAACCTTCAAGAGAAAAATGTTCCCTTATTTAATGTGGAACAGCTTCTCTAAGCTTAGTTGAAGAGAACCTTAGCATGGAGAAGAGTTGTTGAGCAATGGAACGTTTGAACAGTGAACACAACACTGAAATGGTATGCCATGCCCACAACTCTATTGAGTATCATCAATAGATCTTTAGGTTAATGACAATAATGTCTTCACTTCGTTAAAAAACAAACAAACAAACATGGGAAGCCCAAATAGTAAACTTTCCCAAAGACAGGCCACTAGCTACTACGGTGGTAATGGTGGCAGACGTAATATAGTTAGCCTTCCAGGTCCAAGGGTGGGCACTAGCTCCAGGACCTGCCTTGGGTACCAAGCCTGAAGATGCTTAGGTTCCTTATGTGAAGGGACACATGATTCACATCATCCACAGACCCTAAACCATCTCTAGACTAAGGACCTGGAATGACGTGAGCACTATGTCAGAAGCTGCTATGTCATACTCTTTAAGGAGCTATGACGTAAGACAAGAGCCATGCAGGATGTGTAAGATTTGTTCTGGAATATCT
The DNA here is from genome assembly GCA_028555095.1 of Dicrostonyx torquatus. Classification (NCBI taxonomy): domain Eukaryota; kingdom Metazoa; phylum Chordata; class Mammalia; order Rodentia; family Cricetidae; genus Dicrostonyx; species Dicrostonyx torquatus. The sequence goes on from JAQHUG010000202.1 coordinate 3,171,577, forward strand.
ATAGCTTGAGGTGACAGGGAACCAGGCCCAAGGAGCCAGCCGCAATCATTGACTGAACATTTAAAATGTACCATGTACTGTTACAAACACTATTTCCAGTGTGTGTGCAGGTGTGCATGCACATGTGTGTACGAGTATGTGGAAGGCAGAGGTCAGTGTTGGATATCTTCATTAATAATTTCTCTACAGTTTTCCCTTTTCTTGAGAAGAGGCCTTTCAGTGGGGCCTGGGACTTGCTCAATAGTCTAAGCCACATGTCTAGTGAGCCCCGCTGTTCTCCTGTCTCCACCTCCAGTGCTTCAATACAGGTGCAGATTGCCTGGCCCAATTTTTTTATGTGGGTTCTTGGGATCTGAACTTGGTCCTCATGCTTGTGAAGAAAGCATTTCACTCATGGAGTCATCTCCCTGCCTATATATACACATGCACACACACACACACACACATCTATACATCTATCTACATATTGCATAGTACTAGATCATCAGAGCTCTCTGAATGCATAATGTTATCATACCCATTTTATAGACTATGAAGAAACCAAGAATGAAAGGTGAAGCAGGAAGGATTACCACATCAGGCCAAAGCCACAGCCCAGAGTCTGTGTTTCTAGTTACTGTGTTTTGTTGGCCTTTTGTAGTGCTGTGACTGATTAGAACCAGACTCTGTCAATACCGGATCCATAGATTCTGTCCATGCTGCCTGTCAATATCCACATCCACACTTACAGCCAGGCCCTTTACTATACTGGTAGGTCCCATTGGACATTTAGGACTTATACTATCATTTACTTCCTCCTTGGACAAAAGCCCATGGGTTCCTGGCAGCCTATTTGGATAAGCACCTTTGTCATATAGGCCCACGTCTGGGTAGAGGGACAGCCAAGATCTGTGCCCTATATCTGGCCTTAAGCCTCTTTGCCCTGGACAGTTATGGTGTTTTAAAATGCCATGGAAGTGATCTATTAGTAGAACTCCCTCTCTACACCCCATCAAGAGGCAAAAAGCCCAAGTTTAATCCCTGCACTCCCACTTAGCGAGGGCCACCTTCCTAGGCTTTCACTAGCTCATCTGTCAAGTGGTTCTCATGTTGCTCATTCCCCAGTATTGCAGTGATGAAGCCCAGGACAGGGGCTGAACGTTGTGGGCACATGCAAAACCTTTGCTTCCTTTTATTCCTCATTTGACCCTTCTCTTTAGCAAGACAAAAGGCCTCGCCAGTGTGTGTGTGTGTGTGTGTGTGTGTGCATGCACACACACGCACCTAGGTGTTCATGTTTGTGTGAGCACATGGAAGCTACAGCACAGCTTCGGTTGTTGTGCATCAGGCACTATCTATCCATCTTGCTTTTTGAGATAGTTTCTCTCATTGTAGGCCAGTGTGGCTGTCTAGCAAGCCCCAATATTTCCCCACTATTGAGATTCCACTATTCCACTGTTGAGATTATAGGCACACAGCATCGCTAGCAACATCTCTTTAAAGAATGGGTTCTGTGGAGTCTATTACACTTGTCAGGCAAGTGCTTTATTGACTAAGCCATCTAACCAGCCCTAATGCCAACCATATTGACTTTCAAAAATGTGTATGGGTGTTTTATCTCATGCATGTATATCTATGGACCACATGTGTGCCTGGTGTCCTTCAGGGCCAGAAGTCAGTCTTAGATTCCCTGTAGCTAAGATAGTTGTGAGCCAGCATCTGAGTGGTGTGAATTGAACCTTGGTCCTTGGGAAGAGCAGCCAGAGCTCTTGACCTTGGAGCCATCTCTCCCACACCCTCATGCCATTTTTAAATGGCATAATTACAATGCCTGCTTGTGCACACACACATATTTGTCTGTGCTCTTCTGAAGGACGCAGGTTCAATTCCTACCACTCACATGGTTGTTCACACAGTGCAGTAAAAACACATGAGAGCTTTAAGCTATGGACCTGGAAGCTCATCCTCCAAAGACAGGCTTCATTACACACACTAGTGGTTTTGCATGCCTATGTCCCGTGAGGATTGCTTTTGGCATAGACCAGTAGAACATATGACGTAAAGTGAGTGAGGTAATAAAACACTGCCCAACCTGTCATGTGAGATCCAACAGGATCCTTATGACACTTCGGCAATACTTTGACAATACTGGAATGAAGGGGCTGGACCTGGATTTGGGTCTAGACTTAACTTTGACATTGGAGATTGTCCTGTGGCTGTGGCCACAGAAAGCTGCCTCTTTCTGCAAGCTTGAAAAGCTATTATGAGCCAACTACAAGTAGTTGTGGCACTTATGAGAACCTTCCCCAGGCAGAATAGTTCCTCCAGCCTCTCATTTCAGCAAACATTATACAGATCTGTCACATGTGCCCTTGAGTCACACTGGATAGGACTTGGGCTTCAGGCTTCATGGCTGCTACTGCTTGCTGGGTCAGCATTTAGATGAATGTATGTTTCTTCTGAGTTTCTTCTTCTATTGGCAGATAGAAATGGCTGCTGCTGGGCGGGCAGCAGGTCTGCCATGATTAGGGAATGTGCATACTGTGGTTTTGTGATGAATGCATTTTTTTAACCTTTAAAATTTAAAAAGAAGAAAATCCCTAAAAATTAAACAACTTCCTGAAAATAGTTCAATTCTAGAAATGCTTTCTTTTCTTAGCTCCCTGAAGATTCACTCGACAAAATGTCCATCATAAATAATGAGGTACCTTCCCTAGCTTTCTGCTTCTAGATTTACTGCCCAGAGGCGAGCCAGAATAGTCAGGGGAGAGGAACTCTGAGGTTGTGTTCTGTATAGAAAGAACCTCCATGGCGTCTGTGGAAATCTTTTCTTCATTTTAATATTTTTTTATTTATTCTTCTCTCATATATTACATTCCAGCCATAGTTTCCCATCCCGTCTCTCCTCCCAGTCCCTTCTCCTTATTTCCCCTCTGCCCCAGATCCACGCCTCCTCCATTTCCCTTCAAAAAAAGAACAGGCCTCCCAAGGAGTATCAACCAAACATGGCATATCAAGGTTCAAGAAGACTAGGCACTTCCCCTCATATTAAAGCTGGTTAAGAAAACCCAGTAGGAGGAAAAGTGTCTCAGAAGCAAGTAAAAGAGCTGGAGGCAGTGCTTGTCCACTCCCACTGTTAGTAGCTCTCTGTGGGGATGTTCACGATATGTGTCTCTTAGAAACTGTGAGAGTTCTGTCTGTGTGGTTCATCAGTGTCTGTATCTTCTTCCTTCTGCTGTGAAATACCTTCTTTCCTAATCTTTTCATTGTTAAAGGAAAACCCACAAGCTTCTTTGACCTTTTTTTTTCAATTTCTTATTGATTTATTTAGTCAGGTGGTCCTTTAATAAAACCAAAGGCCCATCCCACAAGAAGGATCCCACACCCATATATTGCTTGGGTAAGAACAAGAGATTAGATAGCTCAAAGACCTAGGGTAAGACTAAACATTACTGGTATAAAAAAATCAACAAAATGATTCTTAACGATATTTTGCTATACTCATAGATCAGTGCCTTATCCAGTCACAGAGAGGCTTCCTCCAGAGGCAGATGGGAACAGATGCAGAGACCCCACAGTCAGACAGTATGTGGGGAGAGAGTTTAAATGGGATGTCTCCATCAAATCCCTCCTCTCAGAACTCAGGAATCCTGTGGAAGAGGAGGTGGAAAGATTGTAAGAGCCAGGGGGGATGGAGGAGACCAGCAGAACAGGGGCCTTTGAATGAACTAAGCACATGAGTTTCCAAAGACTGAAACAGCAAGTCCAAGTCCTCCATGGGTCTGCACCAGATCCTGTTCTATGCTACAGCTATTAGCTTAGTGTTTCTTTGGGACTCCTGACTGTGAGAGTAAGTGGGTCTCTGAATCTTGTGCCTGCTCTTGGGGCTCTTTTCCTCCTGCTGGGTCTCCATGTCCAACTTCAGCACACAAGTTTTTGCTTCATCAAATTTTATTTTGTCATGTCATTTAATCACTTAGACACCTGTTCTTTCTAATAAGAGACAGCAAGGGAGTGAATCAGAAGGGGAGGTAGGGAGGAACTGGGAGCTCTGGAGGGAGGCAAAACCAAACCAAGATCTATTTATGAGAAAAAAGTCTACTCAAACAACAACAACAACAAAAATCAAAATTGTCTAGCCTTCGTGTGTGTGTGTGTTTTGTTTTCTGATGTGAGTTTAAGTCAGATTCTTTCCAATACAGTATCCCAAGTTGGTTTTGAACTTGTTATATAGCCAAGGTTGGCCTTGAACTTTTAATCATCTTTCCCCTAACTCTAGAGTGCTGAGTATTTGGCATGTGTGGTGCTGGGAACAGACCCCAGGAAATACTCGCTGTGTTGGAGTCCTTCCCTCTCAGCTGGTAAGAGCCTTCACATAGAGTCTGGAGTGAGGGAGTTTTTATGTTTCCACCTCCTCCGCATTGGGATTACAGATAAGCACTGTTGGGATCTGCTATTCACATGGTACTGGGACTCGGATTCAGATCCCATGCTTACGTGGCAAGCATTTTACCCACTAGCCATCTTCCCAACTGCTCGCCCTTTCCCTGTTCTTCCCATATTATCCAGCGGCATCACGCCAGAGTACAATGCAAGAAGCATCACCACGCCAATCAAACGTGGGCTTCAGCAGCTCAGAGACTGAAGGACTTCATTAAGTGAGCAGTCTGCACGGGCAAAGAGCATCTTTTTGAAGCTGATTTATTTCAGCTAAATTACAAGTATATCGCTGTTCAACTATCTGCATGGAGTCCATGCAGACTTTTAAAGTATCTTTCCCTTCCCTCTTTATAACCATTCTGTCAGTACTTGTAACCCACCAAGTATTATCACTTTGTCAGTGTTCTCCATGGCCTCCAGGGGTGGGGATGGTTGCTGCAGTGTCATCTGGAGCATGACAATGACACACAGGCACTGGAGTTCCGGAGATAGCCTGCCACCATCTGTGTTGCTAGACATTCATTCGCACTCGAATTCCGGCCCCGCCCCTTCCATTCCAACTCCCACACCTTTGGCAAGAAATATCCACACAGCTGGATTAGACTCACAGGATGTTTTTATTATTTTATTTTGTTTTTGCCTCATGAAAGTCTAGTTTCCTTCCGAAAGTATGCTCTCTCTTCATATATTAGCCCAGAAATCATTCCGAAGGAAGAAAGCATTTTGGAGAAGTGCTTTGGGTAAAGGCTTGGGCGAGGGGAACGGAATCACGTAGCTTCTGCATTATGCATCAGACATCCACCCAAGTCTTCCTCCTCCACACCCGAGAGTGTGATTTTTTCGTAAGCCCCCCAAGCCCTGAAGGTAGCAAAACAGATTGTGGACACTGTGGTTATGTTTGTGGCCTGTAACACTTCGGATTACAGAACACAAAGTAACCAGTCAACAATGCCAGGCGCTGCCCCCATAATGTATGGTGACAGCCCACATTTTGCTTTTCACTATTAATATACCCCAAACTTTTCTTGTATTTGTACATAAATCTCTCAATTTTATTATCTGTCTCCAATGCCCAGCTGCCAGGCCATACTTTTAGTTATCTGCCATCTTATGATGATGATGTTGATTGGTTTCCATATTTATCATCTAGAACCACTGCCAAAATAAATGTTATTTCATAGGATAAATATTTCCAAGAGGTAGACTAAGTTTACTATTCTTAAATGTAGGGAAATGATCTTGAGTTTTAGCAAAACAAACAAACAAACGAACTCTATAGAAACCAACCACCAACCAAGTACAACCACTGTGTTAGCATCTCAACATTCCAATTACTGATTACTCTCACACTGTGGTTAAACCTCCGACAACTCATACCATGAAACATGTAGATAGATAAAATTATTAAAGAAAATGCCACCAGCACAAGATTTTTGAGGGATTATGTTGGAGGTTGTTTTCTCTTTGAGTGTGTTATTTTGTGCTTCAACTATAGACATTAATTGAAAAAAAAAAAACAGGAAAAGGAATGTGGCAGCATCTCTTTCCCGCCTGTCAGAGAAGGTGGCTCAGGGGCACGTGCCTCCTCCTCATGTTGTCTTTTCTCTTCATCTGCAGGTGTTCACCTGCACCCAGGCTGCTTCCCTGTCATCTTAGGTAACAGTTTGATCTGGCCTTAAAGTTAGACTGCAAGAACTTGAAGGAGTCTGGGCGTCCAGCATTTGATGTGCTTAAGCATTCCTGTGTTTCCCAAGCTTACTTTATTACAAAGAGATATCCACTAATATCTGCTTAGTTAAACTGAGGCTCTAACAAGAAGAGTAGTTCCCAAAGCCTGTACTGGTAGCACCTACGCCATCCTCTTGGTGTGTGCAGTGTGTTTGATGTTGTGTGCAGTGCAGGCATCTGGGTGTTCATGTGGAGGGCAGGGCAGGACCTGGGTGTCTTCCTCTTTATTCTTTGCTTTACTACCTTGTAACAAGGTCTCTCCTTGAACCCGAAGCTCATGTTTCATCTAGGCTGGCTGGCTATGCAGCTCCTGGGATCCACCTGTTTCTAAATCCTCAATATTTGGATTACAGTCATGCGCCTGGCTTTTAAAGTAGGTGTTTGTCTTCATGCTTGTCCAGTGCTTTGCACACTAAGTCATCTCTATAACCCCACTACTCCATTTCTGACCATCTGTCTGAAACTCCTTGGTCTAGGAGGTGTTGAGAGTGGCTGGGGCCAGGGCCCACAGGAGCACACTCTGAGAATCTTGAGTTTTGAATATGGAAGAGCTGTCTATCAAAGACATGACATTTAAACTCAGAGTGTGCCTCTGAGTCAGACCCAGCTCCCCAGCCAGCTCTAGACTGAATTTAAAGCACACTTCTTCATTCCCAACCAGTGGTTCACCATCCTGTGACAGTGATTCTCAGTGATGCTCCTTGGGGCCCACTTGTCTCTTTGGATGTGACAGAGATGAGCTGAGGGCAAAGGGCTACAGCCGGTTGAAGCTCACTTCATTTCACCGAGTGGAGCAAACAGTCACAGCAAAGACTAAAGCCCAGTTTCCATCTAAGAGAATTAAAAGCAAACTCACTTGGATAAAATCACCAAGCCGACACCAAGGCTCTTCATATCATTTCCTTTTACCGCCTTCTCCTTCGCCTCATGACTGACCTCAGCAGCAGCTGTCCCTGCCATTGGTGTATCCAAAGAAGAGTTGAGCTGTAAGGACAGCCCTCTTTTCCAAGCCTGGTAAGTTCCCATGCAAAAAGGAAGCAGGTCATGCCAAAGGGGTCGGGCTGAGATGGCTGTAACCACTTACTCCAGCAAGATCTATTTTATTTAATGGAGAAGGGCAATGCCAAGAATTACTTGAAACAAGGGATAATCCTAAATGGTATAATTAGGAACCTAAATCTTAAAGTCGAGTTGCTTTTCTTGCTGACAGCAGGGGGCAGCAGATGAAAGTCAGTTCTGGGCCAGTTTCAAGAATGGAACAATCGAGATGGAAAAATCCCCAAAGTGCTCACAATGAAACATGAAAACCTTGTGCACCAATTCTTCCCCAGATGTCTCCTTTACCAAGGAACTAAGGCACAACAAAATCTACTTAGTTTATACTCTGCACCTTACTGTTCTATAGTTCCTATTTATTCAGGTATACCTGATCAAATCACCATCAAGACCTGAAGTTAGGACTCTTGTGGGGTTATACCTCATGGTGTGGAGTATAATTTTGGTGTAGGACCCTCCCTATTAACAGACACAAATGACAGACACACACTTGGCTAGCAACAGCCATTGGTTTGGAGAAAAGATGATCGTGGGTGGATATTAAGACCAGTTCCTGTTTAAGGTCCATTTCTGCCTCTCCCTGCCCCTCACACTGAGCCTTCAGATAGCCCTGAGCCTCTGATATCCTCTGCCAAGCCGATTGTCATCTCTGCCTGCCCCCTCCTACCTCTTCATTCTGTCCCGGTAACCTGCACAAAGCCATCTTGCAGGCCCTATCCATTTGACTGCTCTGCTAATCAGGACAACGCTGGGGTTGACGGGCGTCAGTTGTCATCTTCTCCTGGAGTGCCCATTTCAAAAGCAAGGTTCTGTGCTCCAAGTGCTGTGCACACATGCTCCACTGGTGCTGTCTCTGGGTCTCAAATTTAGCTCCCAGGACAGGAAGCATTGGCTTTTCCTGGTACTTTCGTGGAAATGCTGAGTAACAGACAGTTGAATCTGATGTTATGGATGGGCCTTGACACCGGGAGCCTTTAGCTGTTTTCGTGAGTTTTGAGCACATTTGAGTCCAGGACTCTCTGGACTAGATCATATGTAGTGAGTTCTCCAATTTGGGCTTTGTGATATCAGTTTCCTGTGTAAACTTCTCTCTCTGGGCAGTTTCTAACTTCCTGTCTAGCAGCTTCAAGTTCAGCCAACTCCAGCACTATAGTAGAGTTCTTTTTATGCATGGGATAACTTCCCAGCTGCCAGTGCTATTCTCCTGGAATGCAGCTATCACCCACCTGGCTCAGGATGTTAGCCTCTGTCCCTTATTGGAACCCTGGGCTACACTGTAGTCTGTGGTGACCAGTGTCTTTGGATGCCACTTTGCTGCCTGTCTCTATATCCTTCCCTATCCTATGTGTTCTTCAGCTTACTTTTGGATAGACAATTTACACCCATTCAAACCTTTCAGCATCTCATCTTTGTTATAAAATGAGGAGGGAGAAAATACCATCTTACATGGATGAGAATTTTGAGAAAGACTCAGTATTATCAAGCTGACTTGCCATCCCTGCAGATCTGCCTGCCTGCTTATCTATTGTACACTATCCTCCTCCAGGAAGAGAGTTCTAGAAGCAGCCTCTAACAAACACTTGAGAAAGGAATGGGTGGAAGAAACACACTCAGAGAGCCACAAAAAGCTAATTTCCTATAGCTTCTCTAGGTTGTGAAATGTCCATAAAACAAGAGTAGGTGACATGCCTAAATGAGACTAAGATGCCAGCTGATATCTGCCAACAAGAGATGACAAAGCCATTGTCACTAGGATGAAGATCATTCTCACGCAGGGTTTCAGGCGACTCAGGGAAGAGTTGTCCATCAGTCCTCACTTTCCCCTCATCTTTTTCACTTAAATTTTGGTGTGTATGATGTGTGACCATGCATAAAAAGTGTGTAGGGTGTGTGTACACTCATGTGTGAGTGTGGGGCATACATGCCACAGGTGCTTGCCTTCCATTTTGTTTGAGAGGGGTGTCGATAATTACAGACCAGGTCTCTTTTCATTTTAAACACGGTGATATTGAATGGTGCTTGATGTTCTAGATTCTGCTTTATGATCTTGAAGAATGAGTGTCAGGCATATGCTTCTGGTATCATTTGCTTCAAGTATTATATTCCAATTTGAAAAATGAAGGTTAAATTTCTTTTTAAGTCATAAGTTTTAAAAATCATGTTTTTGATGAAATAATTCATGAGCACGAATTTTTAAAACCTTAAATCACATCAGTGTGTCACATCAGGTATTTGGTTTTTTGTTTTTGTTATTTTTTGTTGTTTTTCGAGACAGGGTTCACATCAGGTATTTGTGCAAGACACTTAAGATCTATTCCCAGCTATGTGAGGAGCACGATGCACTGTTACTGACCAGAGCCACCAAGTTTCACAACGGAGCTCTTGAGCTAATTCCTTTCATAGGTAAAATCTTCTATCTTTTGGCTAATATTTCCCACCCTCTGTAGGTCTTGCTAAGCATCATTTTGTTGTCATATGAAACCAAATTCTCTTTGAATTTCCAGCCCTGACTGGTCTGGAACTTGCTATATAGATGAGCCTGAGCCTTAAATTCACCTTCCTCTGCCTCCCAAATCCTGGGACTAAAGGTGTTTGCTACCACACCCAGTAACATGAAGTTTTCAAGGGTCCACATACAAGTGGTGTCATGAAACATTGGTCTTTCTATATGTGATATGTAATGATTCATGGTGGCAGACATTAATTACATACATTGTGTTGTTGCTAAGGTAACAGTGATGCAGCACCGTGAGTATTCTTCCTGTCAGTGTACCCAGAGTCGTGTTACAGGACATTTAAAGCCACTCACAGAAATGACTGTGATATCTGCTGTGTAACCTGTGAGCATGTGTGCTGTCACCCACTGCACAGCTGATGCTGGCTCTTCAGAAAGCATGTCCCAGATTAAATGTGTAGAGGTCATGCAGCCAGGCACAGTTCTCCTTTTATTGAGAACTCTAATTTCAATGCCAGTGGGGAAAAATCCATTACTAAGAAGCAAGAACTTCAAATGAGTTTTTAACTGAAAGTGGAAACTACACTAATGGTTGAAACTAGAAGCATCAATAAAAATACAAACAGAAGCAATTAACTAATTAATTAATTGTGACAGGGTCACATGTAGCTCAGGTTGCCCTAAAATTGGTTCAGGAGGTAAGACTGACCTTTAAGATTTAACCTCCTGCCTCTCTCCCTGAGTGCTGGATTACAGATGTGCATCTCGCTGTGTCCGTGTGGTACTGGTGCTGGAGCCCAAGCCTGTGGACTAGTCAGGAAGGCACTCTATGGCAGAGCCACATCCATGCTCACAGTTCTATTTAATCACACTGGAGATCAGCGTTCTTCCCTTACCTGTGCCCAGGTACATCAGGAAGCAAGGAGCTCTCTGGCATCAATTGAGTGAGGAAAATGGTAGGGCTTTGGGGAACCTCTAGTGATGAGTGAAGTTCTGCTTTATACTGAGCATCAGGGCCACCTAGAGAGCCCCACCCCATAGATTCTGACTTAGCAGGACTTAGGTCAGCCTCTTGGCTTGCTGTTTGATGGTATGGATCTACTGTTCATTCAGCTACCTTCCGTGGCCTTGCTGTCTGCTTCTATCTTCTAACATGTGGGCACTGTAGCTCACCCTGACATGCCTGATGGGAGAAGAACACATCTCTATCTGGTAACATTGTCCCAGAACACAGAAGGACCTGATGAGGCCTAAAAGACAAATGGACTATCCTCCTGGGGTTAGCCAGATGGAGCGCTCAATCTGGCCTGGCTATAAGGAGTATAGCAGAATGCACTATCAGCTCACTTTCGAATATAGACTGCACCATCTCTAGATTGAGCTGGGTATACACACACACACACACATACACACATGCACGCACACACACACACACATACACAGAGGTAGATAGAAAGAGAGCGTGTTCTGACACACACACGCACACACACACACACACACACACACACACACACACAGAGAGAGAGAGAGAGAGAGAGAGAGAGAGAGAGAGAGAGAGAGAGCTTTGACTCTGCAGGATGCTATGCATGGATTTTCTACAGGCAAAGTTTGCATTGACATATAATACATTTCTATACAAATGGACATACAAGACCTACACAGAAACATACACATACAGGTTGTGGGGTGAGACAGGAAGGGAGGGAGAGAGAGAGAGAAGGAAGGGACTGGAAAGACTACCTAGGCTGAACCAGGGGTTAAGCCAAATGTCTGCTGGAAAAAGAAGCAGTAGAGAGAACTGGCATCCATGAGGCCTGCATTAACACCCTTCAGAGTAAACCCCCATCACATATTGTGTCAATCAATCCTAATACAAATGACACGACAGAAATGGGTCTTATGATCAGTGGATGAGGCTTCTGGACCTCAGAGGTTACAGAACATGTGTAGTGAAAATAAAATTACTGGATGGAGGAAGTCTGGGAATATGCATTTAGTTATGCCGTCTTTGAAGTCTGTATTCTCCCCACTGACAGACCATAAAATCTCAAGTAAATAGTATTGATACAGCATAAACAAAGAAAAAGCATTTAACCAGAAAGCATTATCCGTCTACCATCCGCCTCACGCTGCTATGATTTGGCGGGGTTTTGCTGAGTACACAAAGAGCTCAATGCTAATACTCTAATTATCCATCAGCCACCACCTCCGAAACTGATTGCCCTCTACAGCAGCAATTGATTAAATAAATGCACTATTTGCTAACATGGTTTGTTTTTCTTCCAATAGTGCAATCTGATAAATTAGTCACCATGTTTATGTGCCTTTCCATTACAAATGGTCAAGTGTCAATTTATAAAGCATTTTGGGTGGCAAAGGGCTAAGTTTTGGCAGAAGAAGCCTGGCCATGAATCAGTCCTCAAAAAAAAGAGAGCCCATAAAAGTCCCCGTGAGTATGTTCTATGAAGTGGGAGAGCTTAGGGAGCTACTATGGTGAGAAGATTCACTCCGGCCCTAACTTATAATATGAAATACACGACTGTGGCCCTGAGGTGGTATATATTTTTTTTAAGATTTATTTTTTTATTATGTATACAGTGTTCTGTCTGTCTGTATGCTTGCTGGCCAGAAGGGGACACCAGATCTCATTACAGATGGCAGCGAGCCACCATGTGGTTGCTGGGAATTGAACACAGGTCCTCTGGAAGAGTAGTCAGTGCTCTTAACCTCTGAACCATCTCTCCAGCCCCTGAGGTGATATTTTTAAGGAGTTTATATTAATGTGAGAAATGTCACATTATATGTAAAAAACGTATCTGTGTTCAGGTGTATATGCCAATGTATATATGTACAGACAGGTTCAAATGAGGAAAGTCATATATACGAAAAAAAATAAAGACGTGGAGCAAGTACAGCAGAATAGTAGCATTTGACTATTTTGGGGATGCCTTCCACATCATTTCTGCTTGTTTTTGCTTTTAACTTTGTGTTTGTTCTTGCTTATTTTCTATCCTGATAACATTTTAATAACAGGAAGTGTGTATATTAAAAAATAACTCACTGATTCATTTCCCTACCTATCAATTGTTGTATGAAGTAAAACTAATTTGGTAGCTAGATGGCAAATCCACTTTCTCCTGTTTGGTTACCTGTGAGAGAGAGGGAGAGAAAGTGGGGACGGGGAGTAGGAAGGAGAAGACAGAAGTTGCTGCAGTTGGCAGCTGGGAAAATACTCATTGTTGGTACTGTCCAGAGTTCTGAAATCAGACTCCCACATTAGCAAAATGCTTTCTGATTTTTAAATAAAGTATTTATTTTGGTGTGTGTGTGTGTGTGTGTGTGTGTGTGTGTGTGTGTGTGCAGCTGCCTGCTGAGACCAGAAAAGGACACTGACCCACCGGAGCTGGAGATGTATGTAGCTGTGAGCTTCCTTTCGTGGGCGCTAGGACTCAAACTCAGGCTTTCCATAAGAGCCACAGCTCTGAACAGCTGAGCCATCTTTCCAGTCCCACTTTGCCATCTCTTGATATGAAAGACACTAATGCTCTTTCGGTGTGATCTATCTATCTAATGCTTTCAGCGTGTTGATAGGGAAGGCAAGGAAGAAGCTTTAGTCTTTGTAAGATGGACTCTACCTCTTGCGTTCTCAAAAGCTGATGAGGAAAATAAATCAGTCCCTACCATTTAGGAAATGCTGTTGTTTTACTGAATTAAAATCTTTCAGCTTTTAACTTTGCTTTTGGATCTAATGGTCCCCTCCTCTTTAAATAATCTACTTCCTTTTAATGTTTAGAAATATCTTCTCTTTGCAAAGGAAGCCGATATCCCAAGGAATTAGACTTTCCTAGCAGGACTGGTCACTGGTGCGTGGGAGTTTTTGAGAGGAGAAGGAAGCAGTTGTCACTTGCCTCCTTCACAGCCCAGTCACTGAGCATGACTAAGAAGAGGTAGGATGTGTTGGGCATGCAGTATCCTACTTTCTCTGGGGTTGCCTTGTAGCATGGAATCTCTTGTGACATGCTAATTAGCTTGGAGACAAGGCTGGACTTTTGGGAAATGAAAGTAGGAGGCTACCCTGGGCACCTGGCAGGATAACATGAGTTACCCATGGCAAGCCAGGCACATAAAGGTACCACTGGTCTGAGTGGGTCTGGTGAATTACATTGTACTAAAAAGGAATCATTGGCATATCATCAGTGAACGTGTGTTCATTAAGCCTTACACACACACACACACACACACACACACAGAGACACACATACATGGTACTGTAGGAAATATAAACATGATGGTGTTAAAGGAAATACAAACAGATGTACAAAGGTAGATTCTGTTCTGTGAAGGGGTGTGGTCCTTTGGCTTGTGACCACACCCTGCTGCCACCCCCCAAGGGGGCCGGGTCACCAAGTCCCAGGAGGGGTATAAATATTGGCAACCCAGGCAGAGAGCTCTCTCTGCGCGGACCGCCGACCTGCCTGGCTTGCCTGCGTCTTCAGAGGAGCCCT
>JAQHUG010000202.1:3191919-3233541 GCA_028555095.1 Dicrostonyx torquatus
CACCTCCACCACCCACCACCTGTGCATCTGCACTCCACCACCCACTAGCTGTGCATCTGTACTCTAACCCCTGTGCATCTGCATCCCCACCACCTGTGCATCTACACCTCCAACACATCCTGAAATCAGATTTCAAATCAGATGTGCTGGCCATTACTAATTTGGAGGCACAAGAGTTCAGATGTCATTTGACCTGCAAATCCCTCTTGATCAGCATTTGCATAAAGGACCTTCAAATCCTGTGGGTCTGGAGACTTAACAGGAACCCCCTTGTACAGATAGATCAGCCCAATGACTAAAAACTCTGAACCATCTCTTAACACTTGGTTTGTAGTATTGATTCCTACTGGTATGTAAGACTGCTCAGTTTCGGGTCATCACAATATAAATGTTACAGTTATCTTCATTGAATCTTACCACATTTTTTTCTAATTTAGTCCACATACAAAGAAAGGTAGTCCAAATTCTATAAACTGTATTGACTTTGAAAAATTTAGCAAAGTGCTGTATTGAAATTCCATTTCATTTGACAAGTATTTGTGCAAAAAGATTGTGTACCAAGATATAGTTTTCTTGTTTTGCCACACTGTGAAGATTAAAGTCTCTAAAGAGCATAAACAGTTAAAATCAACTTCGGTCTCATAAGAAATTCTTTGTACCTTCATTACGTCTGTGGGAGATTGGAGAAGTGGAGCCAGTTGAATAGTTGAGCCAGGTAGCTTCCCAACCCTGGGTTCTTCAGCTGTTCCAACTCAATGTCTCCTCCCCAGGGTAGCCTCTCTCTCTAGGAACTTTCACCCAACTTAACATTTCCATGGTCTATGAGACCATGAAAGCAATATGTCCAAAATTGAAATCTACTCAAATATTATTATTTTCCAAGTCTGCAACAGAGAGCTATTATTTCTAACAAAACTATCTGCATGGATTGGAGCTGGCATGATCAAGTTCATGAATATATCTGTACAAAATGAGATACTATAGGGGAAACGTCACAAAGAAACAAAATGAAGAAAAGTGAGTATTTCCAATGCAGAATTGCTTAAAAGAGGAAGTTAACTTTTTCAGAGGGTTTCAGTTTGCTAAGGAAGCCAAGAGTCCAAGGAATTGGACCTTCCTAGGAGGCCTGGTTACACTATATGTCAGAGTTCTTGAGCGAAGTTACCATCTACATCTCAGAATCTGACTCCGAGACATTCTTTTTCTTCTTATCTACAATGGCTACTTCTAATAGTACCAGTTCTTGTCTGTGTTAAGCCACTAGGCTTCAGGACTAATATCTTTAATATCTGTCAGTCACCCGTTTCAGCATTGGAGGTTACGTTCTGAAGCAGCAATTGTTGGAATTGTTTTCTTTGCTTTTTCTTTTCATTGTCTGGGAATTTCATACCATAGCTGTACATAATGTATTTTGATCAACTTTCCTGGTGGCTTTTACAGTGTTTGTGCCCCTCCTCCAAAATGACTCCTGAGCCATGGAAGGAAGGGTGTGGCTCAGATTTCTTATTAAGGGCGGGATGTTCTGTGGACTCTTATTCTCTGCACCTTGACAATTGTGGACCTCTGTGTTCATCACTCACTTCTGCAAAAGAATCTTCCCTGATGAAGGTTGAGTGATGAACACTTCTATAAATAATAAGTGTCTTTGCCAAGGGATCATAAACTCAGAGCCCCAATAGGATGACTTGAATGGATCAGGGATTGGGTAAAATCGGCTTTGTGTTGCCAAAACTAATAACCCCTTTTGACTTGGTGCCATTTCTGTTTCTTTGGTAAGTCCTGTGCCCAAAGGAAGTAATATTATCTGACTTTCCCCAAGAATTTGACTTTTGCACAACATTATCATGGGGGTTCAAGTTCCAGGTTGAGAATTTTTCACTGATGAGGAATCTTTTAGAATGAAGATGTTTGCAGAAGACACCAGGTGTGCACAGAATTGCAATACAGGATTAAACATCTCCCCAAAAATGCTGATAAAGGGGTCATACACTTCCAGGATTACCTGTGTCTTCTGGGAACCTGCCTAAAATGAGGGTTCCTAACTGGTTGGAAATACAGAAACAGGTGTACTCTGTGCTTATGAGACTCTTCAATGTCTTGATATAGCAAGATATTCAGAGTGTTTGGAAGAGAAGTGGTAGAATATGTTTAAATCTTCAAAGGATGCCTGAAGGAGTGAAGCTGGCCGTTCGCTTCTGATGCACACACGTCTCTGTGTGGAGCTAAGATGCACAGGCTGTTAGGATCAGGGAAGCTGGCCATTCGCTTCTGATGCACACAGTCTCTGTGTGGAGCTAAGATGCACAGGCTGTTAGGATCAGGGAAGTTGCTCAACTTTAGCTTCCACGTAAAGTTCCCCATTTATGCAGGAACACGAAGGTCAAGCGAACTGGCAATCCACAGTCTGTAGCTGCCTCCTTTCTCACAGCACAGAATCACATGCTCACCAGCCATAGGGAGATGACAGGTGTACCATAAGTCACCCTCGAGCCATGCAGAGTGACCTAACAGGTCTGGGTAGTTGGATCTCAGGGTGGCCCCCAAAGAGCATGACAACATCTGTGGGGTGTGCCTCATGAACTGACTTGGTAAGCTCTGGATTATAGAAAGAACAAGTTCATGTATTTTTTGTTGTTTACTTACCATCCTATGAGGACAGATGTAAAATAAAATGAAATTGCCAAACAACTCTTCATAAGCATGAGCCAGAAGCATTTGGCCCTGGGGCCTCATAGGGTCCTACGAGGTGCAATGGTTTCCATGGGGATTTCTGGGGAAAGGATGGGATGCCCAGTGTTTGTTGAGTACCAGTTCAGGGGCTTGTTTATATTTCTCTGAGATTGTGTGGAGAGGGAGCAGTTATACACAAAGGTCTTGGACTTGGGAAACAGATGGTACACTGGACAGTGAGGCATGGTGAGCTTGAGGTGGACAAGGCAGGAACACTAGGTGGGAAGGTTGATTTGACCAGGCCATTGAGTGGTGAACAGTAGCAGTAAGGAAGAGACTCAGGGAATGTTTTCTGTGTGAAGGCTGAGGTACAGGACCCTTAATCGCCACCTTCAGGAGCTTCGTTATCATCAGTGGCATTCTTCAGAGCTATGGCACCTGGCTGCTGTTTCCATGAAATGATATTGCTCACTGGCTGGACCATATGGGCCTCTGTAGACACCAGGCATAGATTAGACTACTCTACACGGCATCCAATACCCTGGTCGATTCTTTCTGCATTTGTAAAGAAAGCTAAGACTCCTAAAGAAGAGTGTGGAGTCAGTCCTCAGAGACTGAATTTAGAGATATTCTTCCTCCTCAAGAGATTAATGGGCTGCACAATGTGTTTGTGCTTTAGTGTTGGGTCATCATTTCGGTCTTAAACATGCCCTTCAGCATTCAAAAGGAGATGTGCTCCAGAGAGCATGATCACAGGTTTCTGCTTCGAGAAAGGGAAAGGAACATGCATTTAGCAATATGATATGTCCAGCAAGATTGGTATATACTGGTAATGGCCATGAAAGTAGATGAAATACAGTGAAAATGGCATATGATGAAACTATGCAAAGGGTGGGGCATGGAATTATGATGTGTTACTAACTGTACGTCAACTACTGTGATATTTATACACTTATTTACTGCAGATATACAGAATCTGTCTTCTTAGCCATGATACGTGACTACTCAGTGGTATTAAAACACACACAGCACTGTGTGAGCCACCCTGTGGTTCAATTTCTACACCCATTTCACCTCTCCACGCTAGAGCTCTATTCTCACTGAACAAGACCTCTCCATTGCCCCCTCGCCCATTACAGCTCCAGATTCTCTGAATTTGATGGGCTTGAGCATCTCTTGTGATGGAAGCCATGTAATATTGATCTTTTCTGTCAGGCTTATTTCAGTACAATGCCCTCAACACATGCTACTTAGCAAAATGCTCGTAACTGCCATATTGGTACCATTTTTCTCGTTTAAAATTAATTTAATTTTCTTGAGAATTTAATTCATGAGTATTTATATTATTTCTCTTTCCCTCTCCAACTGCTTCCATTTTCCCTCACTTCCTCTCAAATTCATGACTTCTTCTTCTATAACTGTTGCTACACACACACATACACACAAAAAAAACCACACACACACACAAACATACACACACACAAAAACACACACACTCATACATATACACACACAAGCACACACAAACAAACAAACATACACAAACACACACAAACACACACACACGAAAACACACACACACGAACACACACACACACTGAGCCCATTTAGTGTTGCTTACAGGCAGATTTATTCAGGGCTGACCACTTGGAAAACATATAGGGGCTCAATTCAGAGAGACAGAGAGAGAGAGAAAACCCCAACTGATTCTCCATCTCTCAGTAGAAATTGATTGCCCATAGTATTTCATCTAAGGGTGGGCCTTGTGAAAGCCATCCTACCCATGCCACCTGGTATTTGCCATTATACAGGTTTTGTTCATACAGCATAGTCCAAACTGTAAGTAGCTGGAGAGATCGTGGAACCTAGAAGAAAAGTCCATTTTGAGAAACCGATATAAATTCTGTCTTCTAAATACTTAGGTGTACACCCCCAGGTATGTGTAGCTCTCGCCCCCTCCCAGTAGACGGCAACTACTAGAGGGCCCCATAACTTGTGAAAATGCAACAAATAATTGATCACGGGGTTGAAGCCAGCTGCTTCAACTGGTACAGTCATATCATAACCTCTATACCTAAGGGTCAAGAGACAGCGAGGAAATGGAGGCTTAAGGACTGTAAGAGCAAGGGACCTGCCATTGGATAGCGTCTTCTAGATGTGACTGAGAAGCCACACCCACGAAACCCCATTTCCCTCATTCTACTGAAGTCCTAGAGGCTTGAAGAGTTGTTTCTCTGAAAGTAACTGTGAGTGAGTAGCGTGGCCTGGATGGAACCAGTCCATAACTCTGTCAAGCACGAGCTTTCAACAATAACAGTAATTAATCTTGTGGGGACGGTGGGGGTTGGGGTAGTTCAGAAATGAGAACTCTCTCGCTTTGAAAATAACAAATTTTCCATAAAACTATTCCCATGGGGGCACTGACAGGGCAAGGGAGGTCTGAACTCAGCACCACTCTGCTTTCTTCACAGAGATGAATGCTGTTGTTATCAAGACTCCTACTTGTGTCTGGAACCTTCCAGAAAGTGGTGACCCCACTGAAAATAGACACAGTATCTATTTCCACATCTCCAAGCAAACGGGGCCTCCTTTCCCAGGACAGCTTCTTTCCACGGGGCTTCTCTGTCCGTTTCCAGTTGTTTAGAAAGTGTGCACCTGCAGGCTGAGCTTTGCCATTCCTAACCATTCAGTGGCCCCTGGAGAGGGGAGCTGTGCGGTTGCCAGAGCAACAACTTCCTGGCAGCATTTGCAAAGGTGGCTGGGAGGGGCTGAGCCTCTGCCTGCTCCCTCTTTGCTCTTGTCCAAGGTCGGCAGCTGGGCAGGGGTCCTCTTCTGAAGGACAGAGACTTTTGGGTCCCACCCGCTTCACACGTTGTTTTCAGTCTTTCTCTGCGCAGGCACATGAGACAAGGACTCTGGGCATACATCAGAGGGTGGTGACAGGGCACACTTCTTCACCAGGTCTCCCCATTCTCACACCTGTCTGTAGTCCGTCGAGGGCAGCTGATTCTTGGCAGGAACAAGGACACAGCGCATGATGTGTGCAGTAACATGAGTTAGGACGTCTCAAAAAGGCGGCTTTCAGCGATCAGAGCTGATGTCATGAAAGAGCAGAATACTGCGGCCCCAGGAGACATGGCTTCTGATTCTGCTACCTGAGATCTGTGTGACCTTCAGCAATTCCCAAATATCCTCTGAATCTCAGTTTTCTCCTCTGGACAGTGCAAATGGCAATATCACTGACCTCTGGGGTGATCCTGTGACAGTCAGTCAGTGTCACAGAACCAGGCACTCTCGGTACCACAGGAGAGCCAACTTACTTTTCACTGGTCATTTAGAGCCATGCTTGAGATTCTACTCATGGAACATGAAGGTTGTTCTAGACTTTAGATGAGAACTCTAGGCTAGCATAGTCATCCGCTGACCCATGCGAGAGCTCTCCCGGAGTGCCCCGCTATCACGCTGGGTCTGGGAAAACAAGCCGTGTTTCCAGGACTGAGATACCTAAGAACACACTCACACCTTGCATTAATTAGTAAACTGCTCATGCGTTGCACAATGAATCACATCTACTTTTCCATTTCCTAAAATTAAGTTATCTAATGAATTGGGTGCGTGAAGATGAAAACTGTTAATTCATTTATTCAGAGTATTAAAATGTTTAATAATTAGCCTGCAATACTTTACTGTGAGAACCTTTTGTTCAGTTAGTTCAGTGCTCTGCTGTAGGGCGTAGGTGTGGAAACAGTTCCTGCTCACTAGAGGCTGGTTCTCTGGGAAGCTGGATGTGGTCTGGATTCTGCAAGAAAGCTCTACCCTATGGTGGAGAATCACAATGAGACTCAGAAGGTGATGCTAAGCCGGTGACACCTGTGCCCACTGCTGTCATTAGGTATGAGAAAGAAAAACAAGTCTCGGATCCTTAGGCAGACAAGGCCTCTGTCACACACAATCCTCACCAACAACGCTTCCATCTACCAACACTACTTCTACCTTCCCCTTCTTGTGACAACCACTAGGTTTCCCTGCCAAACAGAGGGATAGGGAACCAGATAAAGCTTCCTGATAAAACTGGCTAACTCAAATATTTAGGTCAAAAGATACTTTGAACAGGAACATAGCAACAAACTTGCCAGGAGAAATAGCCTGTCAAAGAAAATGTAATCATTGCAAACATCTGTCACCTTGTTCTGTGTAAACCACAGTTTGAGCCACTGTGGATGAGTATGGTGGAGACAGGTAAGCAGCATCCACGTGCTTTTCACAAGTGTGCTGCTAGGGTGAGCACGGTGTCCCTTTGTCAAGAGCCATTCCTAGCGTTAAGACAGTGGTTCTCAGCCTCCCTAATGCTGTGACCCTTTAATACAGCTCCTCATGCTGGTCACCAACCATAAAATTATTTTGTTGCTATGTTGTAACAGTAATTTTGCTACTGTTATGAATCATAATGTAAATATCTGATATGCAGGATATCTGACATGTGACTCCTGTGAAAAGGTCATTTGACCCTGAAAGGGGTCACAATCTACAGGTTGAGAACAACTGCCTTAAGCACAGCAGGAGTATATGAGAAAATTTAGAAATGTGTCCACGGGCTTTTCTGTCACAGAAACAGTTATCAGCTCACATGATGGAATTGGCCGGCGTCAGAGCTTTACAATGCATGGGAAGCATAAATTCAACGCCATCCGGAAGAGGAGAGTTTGTTGAAGAAGAATCACAAGGTTTTGTGGTCCTCACTACCAAGACTCAGGTAAGTGGAAATTAATAAACACCATCAAATAAACACTCTGGAGATTAGTGGTTTCAAGTCTCCAATTAAAAGACAGACTAGCAGAATGGATTAAACACCAGGAGACATCTATGTGCTGCCTCTAAGAAATAAACCTTACTCCATGACAGAGGTTACTCAGGGTGGAAGGATGGAAACAGGTATTCAAAGAAAATGAGCCAAGAGGCAAGCAGGGACCACCTAGAAGCAACCTATGACCTTCTAGAAGAGATAAAGGTAACGTCATACTGACTAAGAGAACATCAGGAGGACATTGTAATTCTAAGCATGGGAAATGGAAACACAGACATTACTAGATGTAAAATCACAGATTCATCTTAACACAGTATTAATAAGGAACTTCCATACCCAATTTCACCAGTGGGTCATTCAACTAACACAGAGAAACATCTAAGTGAAGACACTCAGAGACCAAATGGTCCCAAAGATAACTCGATATCAAACAGCACAGAATATACATTTTTATCAGCAGTACATGCAACCTTCTTTTAAAGAAACCTTCGGGCCATGCGGTGGTGGCACACACCTTTAATCCCAGCACTCAGGAGGCAGAGGCAGGCGGATCTCTGTGAGTTCGAGACCAGCCTGGTCTACAAGAGCTAGTTCCAGCACAGGCTCCAAAGCTACAGAGAAACCCTGTCTCAAAAAACAAAAACAAAAGCCAAAAAGAAGAAGAAGAAAAAAAGAAACATAGAAATAACTTCTTGTGGTCTAGCTGATCACAATAAAACACAGGTAAACAACAACAGCAGCAGCAAAAACAAAAAACAAAACAAAACAAAAACCCAACAAGCTTCAGAAAGTAACAAACCTCATAGAGGTCAAACAACACAGTGAATTTGGATCTAGTCCTGAACCTTGGCAGTTTCCTTCTAGATCTTAATAGTTCATCCTTTGTAAAATGGGGATGGAGATGGCTCTAATCTAAATGTTATGCGAAGTAAAGGAAAATCATGGGAAATCTAGCATGGCGTCTGCCCCAGAATTTAGGGAACGCCAGCCCCTCTTCCCATTCTACTCCCAGTTAGTTCACAAGCCAACTGTGCTCTCCAAATGACAGTCCCACCGCCTTGTCACTAAGCTTATAAACCCTGGAGGAGTTCAATGTATGCCCACTTTAAAAGTACTCTGAGCAGCTTATCCAAGGAAACAACACAAACACTGATACACTGAAGTGTGTCCCAGGCAGGGCTGTGTATGTGTGTGTGTGTGTGAATGTGTGTGGTGTGTGTGTGTGTGGTGTGTGTATATTTGTGGTATGTGTGAATGTGTGTGTGTGTATGTGTGGTGTGTGTGAATGTGTGTGTGTGTATGTGTGGTGTGTGGCTGTGTGTGGAGCCAGAGGTCTACATTAGGGTCTTTCTCAGTCTTTTAATTCCCCACATTTTAACATTTGAGACAGACTTTCTCTGAATCTAGAGCTCACCATTTGGGTAAGAAGGCCCAGGCATCCTCCAGTCTTCACTTTCTCAGTGCCTAGATTACTGGTGCATGCTGCTGTACCCATTTTAAGTCAGTGCTAAGGATCAAACTCAGATCTTCATGCTTGCCTGGCAGGCATTTTACTGACTGAGCTATCTCCCTAGACTGCAGAATCAGGACTCTTAATTCATCTCCATATCCTCTTCACAGTAAAAGATTGCATTTTCATATGCTTGGGTTTTTATTTTTATTTTTTTGAATCCTGTATTACAAAGCTTCCCACCGTATCTGAAGACAGAAACCCTGTGGAATGGTTGCACCGAGAGCACCTCCATTGCCGTCGCTGTGGACAGGACAGTTGGAAACCAGATTTGCTATGCTTCTCTTGTGGTCCAGCTTTACTTCTCACTCACACCTCCAGCACATGGGAAGAGCAGTAGAATGAGTATTCCCAGCTCACTTGTTTTTGGCATCCTTTTAAAGCCCAAAGCTGCAGCATTGGAACCTCGGGGCTGGGACAAGCCTCCGGACTCAGGTTTCTGAGGTGACATGTTAATGAGGGAAGACGTTAGCCATAGGTATTAACAACATGGGTTGTAATTCCTGGTGGAAGTCTTTTCAGTGTCATTTCATATCACACACTGGTAGGAACAACTGCATTCATCTAAATCTCCTTTCAGCTGAGGCAATGGTACCCTCTCGAGAGGCTGTGATAAGGGTTAGGGAAATGGTATATATGACTGTACTAGCATGGTGTCAGGCTCCCTATAGGACCACAGTTTCCATCTCCCCATAGCCTCCTGCATGCCTCAGGCATTTATTCAGCCCATGCCCTGCATCCTATCATCACAACATGACAGCTGATACCTCAACCAGGCAGCTCTGACAGGAAAATCTCTGACACATGGCACCACTTTCTTTCACCCTTTAGTCTCTGTCACACCACCCAAGGTCAGACAGCATATATTCTGCCTCCTCTTGAGTTTCAGGATAAAATACATGCACATATTTTTCATTGTTGGCAAAAATCCAAACCAAACCAAACCAAAACCAACCCTAAAGAAAACTGAAAGCTTTTGGCTCTGAAGGCAAAGGTAGCATACAGATGGAAAATGTGTTCCCCATGGTCCCCATCTTCTCACTCAACATCCCCACCTGCCTCATTCTGCCGTTTGGACCCTTCCACTATCCCCAGCCTCATCCAAGGCTCTGATCTTGAGATCTGTGATGAATGGGACAGCACGGGTTTAAGATCAAAAAAAGAGAGAGACTGGATAAAAAAAATCCAGGCTGTGCTGGCTGTGTGACCTCAAGTAGGGGACGAGCTTGCATGAACTACAACTTCCTCCATGGTAGACAAGCTGCACCCACCTATCTGCCAAACAGAGGAAATGAAAGGAAGGGCCCAGAATTGGACAAGAGAGCAGGTCATGAACTTAAGGAATCTGAACTCACTTGGCTACAGCTAGTCCCAACTGAAATCCTTTGTTTCTTAAAGATCAAAAGTGAAGACTGAGGAAAGCCTTAAGAGATGGAGATGCTGTGCCATGGAAAGTTCTGACAGAAGGGAGCGAATGGGAACCAGAGCAAAAGAAGCGGGTGAAGTAAGTGAATTATTGAGCACGAGTACTCAGCCTAAGGAGAATAACAGGTTTCTGAGACTTCTTAAAGGGCAGAAGCTCGGGGTTAGGCAAGCTAGAGTAGATCGTAACTTCAGACAGGTACATCAGAACTGTCAGGCATCTGGAATAACCTGGGGGTGGGGAGGCTGTATCTGAGGGGAATCTGAGCTGTTGCTGCACATACGTGCATGCCAGGAAAGCTCTCTGTCTGTGCTGGAGGCTCTCCTGGACATCAGGAGCCACCTTGCACAGAACCAAGACAGCTGCAATAAACATAGTGTTTGCACTGGCAAAAAGAAAGTAGTTAACGGACAATATTTTTATACTTCATTAATCCTGTAGATGGATGCCAGTGACAGTGGGTCTGTGATGAGCCACCTGACTTCATGGGGCTTCTCTGGATAGTAGAAACAGAAATCCCCCCACTCACAATTCACTTAGGTGATTTTTAATTCAATGGAAGATCTCACACATTACCCAACAGGGTGGATGAGATAAATCTCTTACTGAGAAGAACTGAGAAAGTGTACTTATCTGACAACCTTCAGAAGGCCTTTTGGTTTCATGGGCTGAATATTCATCTGTTAGAAGTTGGGTTGAAAATTCTGAGCATTAAACAACACAGCAGAAGAGTCACCCAGAGCAAAAGTCTTGCAAAAGCACAATCATGATGGTAGTGGTGTTGATGATGGTGGTGGTGAAGGTGATGGGGATGATGGTGGTGGTGATGATGGTGGTGCTGATGGTGGTGGTGAAGGTGATGGGGATGATGGTGGTGGTGGGGATGATGGTGGTGGTGGTGATGATGATGGTAGTGAAGGTGACACAGATGATGGCGGTGGTGATGATGGTGGTGGTGCTGATGGTGGTGAAGGTGATGGGGATGATGGTGGTGGTGATGGTAGTGGTGTTGATATGGTGGTGGTGATGATGGTTTTGGTGCTGATGGTGGTAGTGAAGGTGATGGGGATGATGATGGTGGTCATGGTAATGATTGTGGTAGTGAGGGTGGTGGTGGTGATGGTGGTGGTGAGGATGATGATGGCAATGGTGATGATGGTTATGGTGGTGATGGTGGCAATGGCAATGATAATGATGATTATAGTTCCTGATAACTGAACAGTAATTATATTTAGTTTATATATTATAATTACCATTAATTGCATATGCATTATGAGCATATACTATATGATATAAAGTCCCCACATTAACTATAGAAGTAGCTGTAAGTCATTGTTTGGTTCCTTTCAGCTAAGACACTAGTTTAGGAAGGTTAAGGAACTTGTTCCTAATCACAAGTACAGAGTTAATAAATAAACAGCGTCAGGATAACCGACTTGTGGCCTCCAGTGGGTGGACTTTGCAGAACAAAGGGAACTACAGACTCAAAGGTAAACAGCATTCTTTACTTTAAAACAACAATCATATTCTAAACGTTACAATCAAATATTGTTTACAAGTGTGGGGGGTGGGTGGGAGTGTGGTTAGAACCAAGACCAGATCTAACCTTGGGAACTGCTATTAATCGACTTCTCTGTCTGTCTTATTAACTTAATGCACTAACACCCAGGAAAACCAAGGCATGTTGAGCTGTAAAATTAAAATCCCTTGATTTTGCACTTCAGAGCTAGTGTTCTGGTGGTCTTTGCATCTGGGACATAAGGCTCTGTAAACATTTGTGTTTTTTTTAAAAATACAAATTTTATAAAATTTGAAAACTCCCTAAATTTATAAAATTGTCACAAAACAGCAACAAAACGTGGTAGCAAAGCTTAGGGGCAGTGCCTTCCTTCCTGTAGGATTTCAGCCTTGGTATGGACTGTGTGTAACCCACCCCCTGCCCCCTGGACTGGGGTGAGGGCTTGTCTTCCCTCTCTATCTGTTCAACTGTGGTTCAGAAAGTGAAAAAGTCTAAGGCAGGATGTGAGATTTGGACATGAGTGCCGATGGTTGTCATCTGACCAGACAAGATGAATGAGCAGACAAATCAGAATGCAGAGCAGGAGAAACTCCATAGCATGTGGGGGAGCAGAGGTCAAGCCAGGGCTTGGCAGTATTTCCTCCCTACAGGATCTGCCTGTCCCCTGTAAAACCGTAAACCACGCGGCTGTTCCTAGAGCCAGTGGGTGCTCTATTTTCCCACATCACCCCAGTCTGCAGTCCTCGCTGGCCACTGAAAATGGCAAAGCACCCGATAAACAAAAAGAATGCCGACCTCACATTTCCTCTCCATGGAACACCACACTTGCTTATTAATCTGGAGCCTCCGGAGCTATTAATGTGCACTGTTAAAATGCAATTCTAACATGATTACGTAAGTTTCTTGAGGCAATTTTGCTGATGGTGTGTTTAAACTCCAGCAATCCGAACATCTCTGTGCAGGGGAAGAAACTTTAATAATATTAATTAAAGTCACAGCAGCAGCAAGCTGATTCTGTGCCTGGCTTCTTGTCATTTTTTACGGAGTCCCTCTGTTTAGATGAACGGCTCTTTCTGTCCCGAAACTTGGAACAGTATCTTTTCTTGTCAGACTGTAAACACTTTCCTCCTTGAGTTTTAGTTTTTTAAGAAAAGAACTTTCAATGTTGTAATATTATTCTATTAGTACATACTAATTGTGCATCCTTTCCATACATGCATGCAGCATATTTTGGTCACAGCCATGTTGCTACCCTCTCTGTCCCCCTCCCACTCCCTTCTACCTTCTATTCTCATGTTTTGTGGTTGTTGTTTGTGACCCAGTGAGTTTCATTAGGGTTACTAAAGGAGTGTGAATGAGGGGTTATTTATAGGTGCTTCAGTCCCTTCCCAGCCAGTGGCTACCTCACTGCAGAAAGTGTCCCCCCTCCACCGACACAGTGCTGTCATATTTTAACTGGTTTGGGGGGGGATATTTAATAAATGGCAAAGTACAGAAAAATAGTTTATAAACCATCCCCTATCCTAGCACCGAGATAGAAACTGTTAATAGAGGCGCTTGTTTCACTTTCCTGCATATGTCCATTGCACTCACCATGGCATCGCGTGAGAGTATTTTCACACAAGCACACACTGCAATTGGCAGAATCCGCCCTTGCACTCTGTTCCCGAGTCCCTCCCATCAGTCTCCTTTGTTTTCCTAGACAGCTTCGCTCTAATGTTCATGTCATGATTTTAAATCTCTATAAAATATAGGAACCACACAGGCAACCTTTTTGCTTTTGTGCATGTTTTAAAAACAGTTGGATCTTTCCAAATTTCTGTCATGCCTTTGTTTTCTACGTCGTGTGTTGTGAGCATATTTTTGCTGTTGCTGTCAGCACAGCCTTCTGCAATATGTAGTATTTCATAGAAACTATACTCTAGACATTATTTCCTTAAATAAAAGACAAACCAAATGTTATAGAAGCCATCAACATTCACTTTTTTAGATTGTGGAGTTGGGGTTGGAACCAGAGCTTCTGGCATGTGAGGCAAGGAAGCTGCCACTGTGTTGTGCTCCAGCCCCGAGTGTTCCCTTCATATAGCACAGTGGAGTGGACTTGTACCCCAAGTCACCGGAGCTAATGCTTGGTTGACACACAGAGCTGGGAGCAGTCAGCTTTGTTACTAAGCATAAGCAAAGAAGTTGCTTCAGAGCGAGACAGAAACTCTTAAAGACAAGAGGGAGCAGAAGGCCTCTCCATCTTTGTTCATCTTGTGATCATGGAGAAGTAGAACAAGCATTCATTCAACTTTCCTAGGGGCTGGAGAACAGAACAAATGAGCAGTTTCTGCTTAGATGTGTTGGTGATATGGGATCAGCCTACACAACTGAGCTCACCTCAGCTGGCTTTAAACTGTTCTCATCTTGGTAGAGACCCTTACAACTCACCTACCATTGGTCAGTCTCTTCCCCATTTCCTTTCCCAGGCTTTGCAGTCTGTTGTAAATGGTACTATGGAGCTGTCTGTGGCTGAGATGGTGTGGTGCCAGACTACCCATTGCCACTGAACTTTCTTGGTCAGTGACATGGCACCGCAGCCCTGACTTCCTGGTGACCAGGCTGACTTTCAGCAGTTTTCTTTGGCCCATGGGTGATGGGTTCCAGCATGCGTCAGTCAAACATGCTGGATAATTAGTGCACCTGTATAAAAAAAAAAAACAAATTTTCCTTTTCCTTTTCAGATGCTTTAAAGAAGCCAATGTCACCTATTGAAGGACTGCACCATGGGCAGATGCAGAAGGAGGGAAAGAGCTGAGCTGGTGAGGTCCTTTCAGTCCAGCTGAAATTACCAAATAGACAAAAGAAAGAGCAGGATAAGGTGGCTATGCCTGCTGTGTAAGTACCAAGTCCACAGAGGCAGGGGACCTTCTGTATAGGGAACACACTTAAAGGACTCCTGGCTAAAAGGAAGGTGGGAGGGGGAAGGTCTGAGGGAAGCTAGCTAGTGCTCTGACTCCAAACAACCCCCCCAAAAAAAGGCTGGCAGAGAGTCGATGCCAGGAAGACCAGACTAGGAGTCCTGCTGGCAATTTTTTTTTTAACTTAAGAAGATACACAGTGAGTGTGCTCCCTTGTTTCAGTTAAATGCCAAAGCAGAAGAACACACTTTGGATGCTCCCTGAAGACATTTCTCCTGTCCCCATCTTGGGCTCTGTATGATCACATTGCTAAGGAAATCCTGAAAAATATGTGCGTAATACTTATTTTCTTTTACTACTGATTTGGAAGTATTTCAGACATTTGTATTAGTGTGTATAAATTATACAAAACAATGGGTTTCATTAGAGAAGCTAGCATTAGCAGTTTTGAGATTGACAGCCAGGGCTAAGATTCCCGAGTTTTGCTCAGTTTCGACAATACTGTTTTTCCTTAGTAATCTGCTGTGTAGATTCTGTTCCATTATGCCCCATCCGCCATTTGACTAGATTCTGGGCAATAGAATAGAAACAAAAGGACACTATGGACCTCAAGGGGGACAGGCTGGCCCCCTTCCCTGCCTCTCTTCCTGACTTCCTGAAATTCATGGTGATGGATACAGGATCTACGGATACAGGAAATGGGTACCAGGACTTCAGAAGTACACACAGCCAGAGAGCTAGGAAGGACTTGTACCCCTGATTTCTGTCAGACTTCCTGACCAGCCTGCAGGGTGTAGCCCTAGATTCAAATGAGACAAAGATAAAAATGGAGCCAGCTAAAACCCCTTTGTTAGGCATTAATTACATATATGAACATATACGTGTTAAGAGCAGGAATGGGGTTTACAGCATGTGGTTCACGGCAGGTGCTCACAATGATGGATGAAACAAAGCCAGAGAAAACAAAAAGCTTCAATCCTATGCAGACCTAATTTCACTGAAGACTCCACTGCCAAAGCCCTCCCATCCATTCATATGCAGATGTAGCCAGAGAGGTTTACACTGCTCAAAAAAATCCATGATCAATTTAACATCAAAGATCCCATTTTGTTTTGTTTTCAGAAGCAAGACAGCTCTATGGTTCCTAAGGCTTCCTAGCTTCCTGGGTGTTGGGTGGGACCAGAAAGAATCCTCAGCAAAGGAGGGGAGGCTGTGTTCTGGGGGAGAGGGTTCTCTACAAATCAGGATGAAAATGATGGAGCAGGAGACCTGGATGCCACTGCCTAGTCAGCACAGGAAGAGAAGAGTTGATAGGAGCCAGGAGCAGCTAAGAGAAGCAGGAAAGGAAGGAAATGCCTGGTAGAAAGCTAAGGAGGCTAATGGCGAGGTGTTCCGAACACCCCTGAGAGGTGAAGTCTTGTGCTCAGACACACCCCTTCATCTAGAAAACGTTACTCTGGGAAAATTATGCATGGTATTAACTCTTCCTTCCCTCCCTACTGTTGAGTCTGTAAATCTCAGAGTGGGTGGGAAGGCAGATGTCATCAGGTGTCTGGAGACCCTGTGAGGTACTTTCAGGATTTAGGCTGTGCGAGGGCAAGTCCAGGAGTCAACTGCTGGTGGAGACAGAACCTGGCTGCCAATAATGGAGCTGCAGGCCTCATAGGATGAGAAGTAAGCTTGGGAAAACAAACTGCTTTATTTTTCAGGTATAATTTATCCTAAGTCCCATTATGAGTAAAATATAGACATATTTTGCACAAAGTAGGAAAGAGGACAACACATTCTTCACTTTTATTTGTGTCTTGTGTTTCAAGGGAACCTGTCCTAGTCCATAACTCAGAACTCAGCTTCTTCCAAGGAGCCGTGGGGCTTGGAGAGGACTGGAAGGTAGCAGGAGATGACACAGGACTTTGCTTTAGTCAAGTCAGACCTCTTCCCTTGCTTCCATTGACTTTTTGTTTTTAAGTTCAGGAAATCTTTTAACAAATTCCCATGAGTGTCCGGGGATGTGAAGCAACTACTACAAGTATCCAAATGAAGCAGGATGCACGGTCGCTGCTCAGTTTCTTTGGTGGGTTATGGAGCAGCAGCTGGTGGAAGAGGAACCTGGGCTTTGTAGCCAGGCGTGCTCCATATTCCCTCTGGGGAGGGGAGGACAGCACCTCATGTAGCCCAAGCTAGCCTCAAACTTGGTATGTAGCCAAAGATGACCATGAACTCCTCATCCTCTTGCTTCTATCCCAGAGTTGAGACTATAGGCGTTTATTATCACATGCCATGCTGGCTGGAATGTTTTAACTATCAACTCAACACAGCCCAGAATACCCTGGGAAGATGGAGTTAATGAGGAGTTATCTAGATCTGGATGATCTGTATGACTGTGTAGGCTTATCTCCACTGTTCGGTGGTATAGGAACACCCACCCACTGTGGGTGGCATCATTCCCTAGGCTGTGGTATGAACCATGTAAGAGTAAAGAAAGTTAGCAAGCAAACAATCAGGCAGTGTGGGTACACTCATTCACCGGCGGATGTGGTGTGACTAGCTCTTTTGGCTCTTGTCTTAACTTTTTAGTAATGACAGACTGTAACTTGGAATTGTGAACCAAATGAACTTTTCTTCCCTGATGCTTCTTTGCAGTGGGAACAGAAATGAAAGCAGAACACACCATTTATATGGTGCAGGGCAGAATCCAGGGCTTCAGGCATGCATGCTAGGCCAGCACTACCAACTGAGCTGGACCCCAGTCCTCAGCTCTTGGATGACTCTTCTGCAGATGTTCAAACTTTTTGAGAATGTTCTCCCCTTTTGAATAGCAATATAATAATTTATTTGAATAATATAATAATATAATTGAACAATAATAATAACTAATAGCATCTCTTTTGTGGTCTGACACACATATGAGCTCAACCAGTATAATGCCCACAGCTTTCATCCCCCCCCCATTCTCATCAGGAAGTGACCTCTTGGACATGGGGTGTAGGTGAGGGTTAAAGTTTAATTAACTTAACTTCATAATCTTACCTATGGTGCTTAGAACATAATCCCTACAGAACATACTCACCTAAAAGCCCCAAACCTCCCAAAGCTCTTTTCTTGACTCTTGTCCTAGCATCTAGCTGCCCCATGAATTTATAAACCTTTCTCAAAGAGAGAGAAGAGAAAAAAAATTAGTGAATTTCTTCTGGTTGGTTAGAAAACTATTTCAGAGGCAAACTTTTAAAAAGATTTTATTTCTAATTATGTGCATTTGTGTGCGTGTGTGTATGTGTGTGCATGTGAGTGCCAGTGCCCACAGAATCCAGAAGAGTGTGCTGGAACCCATGAAGCTGGAGTTCCAAGTGGCTGTGAGCTGTCATGTGGGCACTGGAAACTGAACTCTGGTCCTCTGCATGAGCAGTAAACACTCTTAACAGCTGTGCCATCTCTCCAGTCCCTGAGCAGAAGCAGATTTCTAAATAAGGAAGGGTTATATGAACAACCTGTAGTTACTAACCACTGGGAATGTAGCCTTATTTATCTGCCTCACTGATGGAGCTCTGGCTCTCCTGTTTAGTGATTCTCAATGTCATGACTCTGCAAAAGCACTCCTTTTCTTTGATGGCCTGTTGAAGCTAATTGGATTTATGTTTTGAGAGATGGCATGTGACTTTCCTGGTGACTCATGAATGTATGTACACATACATGTATGTACATTATAAATGCATACATACAAACATACACATATATGTTAAATGCAGCTCCATTAATAAATTTAATCAGGAAAGTATTTATAAAGATTTGGAGGCAGGATACAAGCTGTATGTTGTTGTTTTTTCTTGCATATTAAACGTCTCAGTTGCCAAATAACTACTAGAAGCCTCAGCATAAATATGCCTTTTCCATTCTCATGTGTCAAAACAAATGAGAAAAATGGGGACCACTGTACACTGTATCTTCAGGAATATCCTTTATAATGTAAACTTCTTGAGAAAATTGAGTCACATGCATGCCTGTCACTCAAGAATTCTGTTCTAGTCTATCACCTACAGGCTCATAAAATAATTCTCACCTCTGATGCTATTAATATAAAAGTAATCAGTGTGCGAATGTGCGTGTGTGTGTGCATATGTATGTAATTTTCTACCGATTTACTTTTCAAAGCCATCTGTAGCATAAGAAAGTGACCCCCAAAACTGGATCGTTTGTGGCAGATTATTCTGTCTGGTTGATTCACAGGAAGTAATCCCATTGAGTGGATCAAGTGATTCCCCTTTTCATTTATAAATTCTTTCAGAATGTTTATGAAATAGAAGTAGGAAAGCATTGTCTCTTTGTTGATATGGAGGTCATAGTTTAGGGATTAAATGTCAAGGGCAGAGCCATTGGTAGGTGGATTACTTGAAACCTTCTGCATTAATCTACGAGTCTCACATTTTTGAGTCATAAGAAAAGGTTTTAAGTTTGAAATGCTGATAAAGCTACATATATTTAAAAATATATTCTCACTATTTCTTAGTTTCTACTTTTCAATTCAGTAGTCACAGGATCTAATTCTCTAATTCCTTAACTTGTACCCACTTCATCTAAGCTGCTTAGACCCCAATATCAGTGTCTGAAAGTCTTTACAAATCTATACATGGCCTCTTCAATAAGTATGGTACCAGAATAAACTACATTCTGTGGGATCTGTGGTTCTAATAAGACTTAATACATTTATTTTCTTAACAAAATAACAAAAATTAATGTAAACGCAATCTATGAAAATTTTGTTTCTTTCAACATTAGGAAACAGTATGCTTGTAACTGTCACACATAATTCAGATTAAACCTGAAGTCTTAGGGAGCAATGTGATATGTGTGACATCATTTCCAACAGGATTGTGGAAAGATTAGCCTGTGCAGATCCCACACTCATCCTACAGAATTCATGGGCGATCAGTACGTGTCTTCCCACAGGCCATGGGCAATTCTACCACAGTTCTTTTGTTTTCTTCCTTTGATTTAATACGTTGCATCCTCAAAGAAGGGAGAAGGTTGTTTGTATGATCACTGCACAAGTCAAGGAAAAGCATGGTTGAAAAGCCTAAGATCCTTGATTTCTATCTAAGGTCGCCATGAACCCTAAGTAGAAAGCCAGGAGATAAACAATGGAATGTTTACTGAGTGCAGCAACACAAAACATTCACAAGTACGCAAGAATGAGAGAGATAAGCAACCTATGACCAAGAACAGTGCTTTATTGGTGCATGTGTGTGCACTCTAAGGTGGGGAAGGTAGGTGTATCCTGGAGTAGTTGGGGAGAAACATTCTCGGCCCAGGAAATGATACAGCGCACATGGTATATAAATGCATGCAGTCTTAGCCTTCTATTCCTAGTGGGCTGCTATCAGGAAAGCTTAATATAAAGACTGGGTGAGCTCTGCCAGGGGTGTGACTGTGCCTCAGAGTTTCAGGGGTAATCACTGCATGGTTCCACTTCAAGGGATGAGAAGAATGTGGCAAGCTAGGCCATTCCAATAAAGGATTTGAGATGCTTAGCTGGTCTCAATTCCTTTTAGCAGCCCTACAATGAAGGTTTCTCTTGCTTGCCAAAATAATAAGTATTCTTTCCGGACATCAAAATTGGAATATTTTGCAGCAGCTCTCAAGAGTCAGGGATGTGGAACATTTCCATCAAGGACTCCCTAAAATGGCTCCAGCGCCCACCCTCGATGCTGAAGCCCAGAATGCTGATTTTAAGCAGACTTCCGGTGATGCAGCTGTTGGGGCTGTGAACCACCCTTTGTGGAGACAAATGATCAGAAATACTGTTGGGAACTGTCCTCCATGCTCAAGTCCTCTCCTGGGAGCACCCTGAGCTCAAGTAAACTCAAGTCTCATGCTGGGGAGAGGAGCTATCACACACTAAGAGTTCTGTGTACTCAGCTGGGTTCTGGGTACTCAGCTGGATTCTGGGTACTCAGCAACTTCCGGTGATGCAGCTGTTGGGGCTGTGAACCACCCTTTGTGGAGACAAATGATCAGAAATACTGTTGGGAACTGTCCTCCATGCTCAAGTCCTCTCCTGGGAGCACCCTGAGCTCAAGTAAACTCAAGTCTCATGCTGGGGAGAGGAGCTATCACACACTAAGAGTTCTGTGTACTCAGCTGGATTCTGGGTACTCAGCAGCGTTCTGAGTGCCCCTTGTGTATTCATACAGGTAGCCTATGCTGTTAAGGTCATGACTGACTATGGGCAGGGGACAAATGGCTCTGTTGGCTAGGTTGTCTCTGTGTCAAAGCACCTAGTAAACACTCAAAGGAAAGAACAGGGGTCTTTAGATGGCTCTATGCAACAGATGAGGTATGCTGTATTAGTTCCATCAACATTGTGCATGCAGGCAGAAGGACAATCAGGACAGAGGCACGGCAGCCCCTTCAACTTGTCCAGACATGAACCTCAGGTGGCAGCCATGGCCTTCAGGCCCCGCTGAGAAGTTAGTATTTCTTTTTCATTTTAAAATTCCATTTGTGTGTGTGTGTGTGTGTGTGTGTGTGCGTGCGCGCGCACACACACACACACACAAGTGCACACATGCATGTACGGGTGCCTGCATGCCAAAGCATACAGGTGATGCATGATTAATAAAAGGTCAGGGTCAGAAATTGGGGTTCAACCTGAAGATCCGAAAAGCAAAACAGCCAGCCACTGGCTCTTACCTTGACCTCAGTCCAAAAATGGTGATCCTGCCTCCAGGAATCTCAGCATGAGACTGTACCTGAGAGCTGTCTTGCCCCATCTTATATTCCTCTCTAGGGCTAGGATCAAAGGTGCGCACCCCTGGGATTAAAGGCACGCACCACTCTATGGCAACTAGGGTGGCTATGGAATTAAAGATGTGTGTCATTGTGGCTACTGGGATTAAAGGTGTGTGTCATTGAGGCTACTGGGATTAAAGGTGTGTGTTACTGTGGCTACTGGGATTAAAGGCACGCGCCACCCTATGGCAACTAGGGTGGCTACTGGGATTAAGGGTGTGTATCATTGTGGCTACTGGGATTAAAGGTGTGTGTCTTTGTGGCTACTGGGATTAAAGGTGTGTGTCAATGTGGCTACTGGGATTAAAGGTGTGTGTCATTGTGGCTACTGGGATTAAAGGTGTGTGTCATTGTGGCTACTGGGAATAAAGGTGTGTGTCACCATTACCTGGTCTGTAAGGCTGACTAGTGGGACTGCTTTACTCTCAGATCTTCAGGCAGGCTTTATTTATTAAAATACATTTGAAATGCTGCTACATGTGAGTGCCAGTCACAGGGACAACATTTGGAAGTTAGGTCACTCCTTTTATCATGTGAGTCAAGGAATCAAAGTGAGGTGGTCAAGGTTGGTGCCTGGTGCTGAGCCACTGTACTGGCCAGCCGTTGGTATTCTTCTTGAGGACTATGGAAACATTGGTTCTCTAAGCTAAGTCATGCTGGGATCCACAGGGGAATATTACTGTTGTTCAGAAATGTCCAAACACTGAGGCTGTCAACTCAAACTTCTTGATTCAGAATAGGAGATATTTCTGAGCTGTTAGCTCTGTACCTTAAAAGTTTGAAAATGTTTCACTCAGTGCAGGGCTGGGTTTCTTTCATCCCATGTTAGCTGCATATCTAACTAACGAAATCTATCAGGGGTGCATCGTGACTCATTGGTTCACTTTCAAGAACATCTCCAAAGCTTAAAGGCAGGCACTGGGAAGAGGTAAAACACACCTTCCACTGGAAAAAAAAAGGCTTCTGTGATTAATGTTCTACAACAAAAGTCATTAACGATTCTCTAACTATACAAATGAGATAATTTTGTTGTAGAAAATGAATGAATGTTTTCTTTTATCAAAATCACACAGTGCAAAGCTACGATGACGCCCTCTCCCTTAACAAGCCATTTATTCATGTGCTTCAGGAATGAGATCACTTGGTCAAAAAGCACTTTGATGAGGAGCACATAGCAATTGTATTGAATGGCCATTTGTGTGTTGGATGTGAACGTCCTAATCACAAGATAGCTGAGACGCGCAAGCCTGGCTAGCAGTAGGCCATGTGCCAAACAAATGACTGAAACCGGAGATGACAGGATGGTGGAGTTGTGAGGGAAGGGAAGGAAGAAATGGAGCATTCTAAAAAGCAGGTTTGCAAGAACTGCGTTTCTGTCAAAGTTTATAGCAGTGTCGAAGTAAGAGATGCATTCCGGCGGTCACGGCCGGAGGCTAGTGCTAAACAGAACGGAGGGGATGTGACTGTTAGGTTGGATGGGTGAGAAACCAAAGCAGACAGAACATGGTCAGGGTGGGAGAGAGCACAAGGCATCCTGGTGAGCCCACCTAACTGCTTCCGCCCTTGCGCTGGGACTCACCTGTTTTCGGAGGTATTAAAGTAAACACAAGTGCACTCCCTGGCCTTTCTTCATGCAAAGCTTCTCTCTACCTGCCTGACTTCCCTGACAAGGGCAGCTCAGGTAAACAGCCACCTTCCTCCTGGCACTAGAACTGGGTGAAAATGGTTTCCATAGAACCTAATGGTTTATCTAAACCCCAGGTTAGATAATGTCCTGACATTCTTTCTAACCAGGATGCCCAGTGTTCTTGCATAGATGAGGTGAACCTACCAAGATCAGGACCTGTTCCTGGCACTTAGCTGGCATTTGGGAACCTGTTCCCTATGCTGGATTACCTCTGCCAGCCTTGGTGCAGGGGGAGGAGCTTGATTCTGCCTCAACTGGATGTGCCCTGCTTTGTTCATGCCCACGGGAGGCCTGCCCCTCTCTGAATGGAGATGGAGAAGGAGTGGATGGAGAAGGGGGCAGGTGGGAGTCGGGGGAACTGGGAGGAGAGGAGGGATGGGAAACTGTGGTTGTATGTAATAAATGAAAAAATGTTAATTAAATAAAACAATGTAAAATAAAAATAAAATAAAAAGGCATTGTTATGGTCATGGTGTCTCTTCACAGCAATATAAATCCTAACTAAGACAGGTATCAATGACCAATAATTGTTAATTCCTGTTTTTTTGTTATATTGTTGTTGGTGGTATATATGTATGTGGGTGTGTGTGTCTTCCTTTCTTTTGGTTTTGTTGGAGTGAGAGAATTTATTTCCTTTGTTTTCATGGGTATAGTTAACCTCCTTGGGCTGGAGTTTTCCTTCTTATATCTTCTGTAGGAATTGGTTTGCAGGCTTATATTGTTCATATTATCATGGAATGTCTTATGTTTTCCATCTATGATGACTGTAAGTTTTGCTGGGCTGGTTCCTGTGGTCTCTTAGAGTCTACAGCATATCTGTCCAGGCCCTTCTAGCTTTTAGAAGGAGTGGATGGGGGGAAGGTAGGAGGGGAACGGGTAGATGGGAGGCAGGAGGAAAGGAAGGAGGGGGAAATATGGTATGTATGTAAAATAAATGAAAGAAAAAAGAAAGTAGAAGCAAAAGCCTCACACTTTCCATGTGGTAGCTCAGTGGGGTTCTCCACACGGTGTTCTCCACGTAGCCCAGGCTGCCTTTAAGCCCCGCTGCCTCTATGTGCTACTTTCAGAGATCACATAATTTTGGGCGCTCATTGTGTCAGATCATGCCATCTCAATTATGCATTTCTTTTCTATCCAAGTCAACACCACTTCCCCCATTACATTAAAAAGAAGGAAAGAAAACCATGGGGTATTTGAAAATAATTTAACATTTATACATTTTTTTTAAACATGAAGGTCCAAATTTTTTCCCTCCCTCCCTCCATTCCTTTCTTTCTTTCTTTCTTTTTTAAACTGAAAGTAACAGGTTTGTAGTTGTATGTGTATATGTGGCACTGAATTGAGGCAGAAACTCAGGATCTCCTCTTGCTGACTGGAGCTGCCTTGGTGGGTCGCATCATTGTCTGAGACATTGGGGAAGATTAACTGGGAGAGGAGATGAGTGCTGAGCAGTGCTGGGATCTTGTTGCTCACTGAAGTGGCAGACTGGCAAAGAGATGAGTGTAAGACAGTCCTGACTGGGTTGTTTCTGTTCTGTCACGGCGACATCTTCTGTTAGTGTAAATGCTGCCTACACGCTTCATTGAGTGGGAATTCCTGTTGCCAGGTTCCCTCCTAAGAAACTTGAGCTTCCAGAATGACTTGAGATGCCCTGGAAACTGACTTTAATATCCTCCATTAGCCAGATCAGTAGCTAATGTCCCCTGCTGTCAGGGGACATGTCCAAAAGGAAATGGAGGAGAGAAGCAGAGCGAGGCCCTGTCCTATGCTCACCTATTACCTGCCCTTGATCTGAGTCCCCCAGCACAGTGAGTCATAAGCTAGGTCCCCCAGGGCTATGCACAGAACCAGCTTGCTTTGTTTGATTCCTACCATTTAAAATCTGAAAGTTGATGATAGCCATTTTAACAGCAGCAGCTTAATTATGTTTTTTGACCAGTTACTATGTGGTGCGTGTAAGTTCATTTCCAGCATGTGGAACTGGTATGTGCCTCCCTTCTCCAGGCCAACTTGTGCCGAGTGGCCACTACTCTCTGCTCTCCCCACTCCGCACTCCCTGTGCCAGAGCCTGTGTCCCCAAGTTCTATACATGAGGCATCCATATCTATGCCCCCAGTAAAAATACTGTTGCTTGGAATCATCATAGTTAAGTCTACCCTCCCCAGTCCAAGGAGTTCTCTACCTAATAGACCTGTGACTGTTGCCGTCAATTCCTACCACTGTTTGGCTCAGCGTCTGCCATTTGTGAATGAAACCCTCATCATCCCCCCCCACCCCCGCACGTGGCTAAGTCCCTGTACTGAGGGACTTGTGTAATTTTCTCAACAACTTTACAAAATCGTCTGGCTCATATGCCCTGGACTAGAGCACCTATCCACAGAAGGTGTGAAGAAAACTTGGGAGCACACTCGTGGAAATAACCAAATTCAAGGTCTTCTGACACACACCCATCTACAACCCTCCCTCTAGGAAGCAAAGTTTTGTGAAAAGCATCAGACTGAACATCAGGGGCCTCAGATTCTAGGGCTGGCTCTTACCAGAGGACACATGGCTTTTCAAGGAGGTGTCCCCCTGTGAGCCTTGGAACAGACGCCAATGCAGATGGCGAGATAGCATGGGACAGATGACAACCTGAAGACGCAGAGAGCCTAGCTGCTTACTCCAAATGCCTCTTCTGAGGAGAACAAAGCCAAAGCAAAACCAGGGCGAGGGAGTCTGGCAAGGCACTCAAGCCTGCCTTGGAGTCACCCTAGGAAGACTGACCTGCTAGGTTTTCTGTGACCCACTAACCTCACAGTGTAGGAAGCTGTGAGAAGACTCTGAGATGAAGATCTTTCATTTTCACCCTCGGTTTGCCCTAGAGTCATGGGCTGCTAAACAGAATCAGTAGAAGGAGTTGAAATACAGGCTATTAAGCCAGCATTTAATGATGTGAGTATGTCAGGGAAACACAGAGGAAAATATTGTGCATTACTATGGCTCTTGCCCCTGCACTATCAAATCCTTGGGGTTAACTTTGGAGTCCCTGATACATGTCAGACTATTTGGGAAGAATATAGAGGGTCACCCTATCTTCATTTCAGAAGTTTTTTGTTTAACCTCATGGGAAGTATTGCTTCTCTTTTTACAGTATTTGTTGATGATAAATAGCTTTTTTGAAACGATGGATTGATTGGTCTACAGAAATGAGTCTTTGTTTATGCTGATTCACACACACAGCAAATAATCTGCCTTCTTTTCTTGTAGCCACTTCTCATTGATCAGTCTTTTGTGAGGAAATTGCTAATGAGCTTATTCCTATTGCGAGCTTAATCAGGGTATCACAGCAGCATGGGGTGCTGAATTCTCTAAGTGTCATGGAGTCCTTTGCTTTGGGCTCTCCAGGCTGAGCAGGCGGAGGAGGGGTTCTCTGTTCTTGATGGCCATGTGCAGAATTTTGAGAAGGCACCAGAGAAACTATTCTGTTGGTATTGTGATACCAACAGACAGGCTCTGGTACTTTGGAATCCTCAGAAGCAAATGGGGTATGAATTATATATAAATTAAGTGACCATACTGAGATGGCCAAGAAAGTACTGGCCTGATGGCGCTGAGTGGCACACACTCCATCATCGTTGTACTATTTATGAGTTCAAGGCTTGAGTCAGCAGGTGGTAGGACAGGTTATCTCTTAGTGCCAGGAGGAAGCTGGGTCACGCTCTTTCATTTTTATTTGACACTGGCCTTGATCTCCCTTCCACAACTCATTTCCATGGAGCCACTAGGACAGGGCAGATTGCAACCCTACTAAAAGGCTTGTGGCTGTGGGACATACAAGGGACAATTCTACTTCGTTTCCTCCTCTTCTTTAGAAAAATAGTTCTGACGTGCATTGCTTCCTGCTCAGGATCCTCTCACAAGTTTTAAGGAGATGCAGAAAGGTTTCAGGTTAGGTAAAATGTGTGTGTGGAGCCCTCCTTGAGTATTGTGGTGGGAGGGGGCGAAGGCAAGTGGCAACAGCCACCCTGCAGTTCCCATTCTGTGCCCCCCGTCTTTTACTTGTTTATTTCCTTGGAAGAATCCTTTTTTTCTGGAATGCCTAGAGGCCAAGAGGGATGTAGAGAGTTACCAAGTGTTTGTAGGAAGAGTACCATCCCAGTGAGTGCGCAGTAACAGACCATGGTCATCTGTGACAGTTTCCAGTTAGTGATTTTATGTAAGTAGACCAAGAAGACAAAATTCTTAACCAATTTATAGTGCAATCAGTAATGGTGCAGAGGGCACAGAGCTAGGACCACATCAGGGGCCCATGGCTTTCAGTACTCTTGGTACCAAACTAGGAACTCTGGGAAAGTCCATTTATCTCTGTAGGTCTCAAGGTTCTGCCTTTAGGTCATCCACATAACACACACAACCTATGTCTTTTGGAGTCTTTAACAGATTTTGCCTCCAATAAACCCTTAGATAGGATGAATGGGGCACTAGTTTACAAACAAGAAATATGAGGTCTGGGCCTCAGGACCAATAGGGCTACCACAGGGCTAGCTCAACCCAACTGCAGGCATGGGCCTTTGAGGTACTCCTGTTGGGAGTGTCTATGGTGACTTGCTTTTCAGGCACCACTATATCGAGGATCTATGGATACTAGTTTTTAGGTTTCCAGGTAATAACCACTTGAAGAACGTCAGATTTATTAACCGCCCCATATCTTTTTCCTCTTTCACAATTGCAATGGCTATTTTCTTGGATTCTGCGTCTTAGAGTGTGGGCTGAAACCAGCAGCAGTGGTAGAGGAATTGAGAATGTAACACTCAGGTTTGACCTCACATCATAAAATTAGCAATGAGCACGGTGAGCCCAGGAAGCTCCCCAGGCACAGCCATGACTGCTGAGGACTGCTGTCCTGTCCCAACGCGTGTGCTACCTCGCAACTGGATGGTCCTGGTATTTCCTCACTTAGTGCACCAAGAAAAACACAGGGCCAACTCCCCTTGGGTCCCAGAATCAACCAGACCTAAGCATTCTGAACATGCATTTTTACAATGCTCAAACCTGTAGCTCTGTATCCTTCATAAACCCTCAAGCTTCTGGACTTATCGTGTGTGTCTTTGTTACTTTTTTCAAGTATGCTTGGCATCTGAAAATATCTTAGACACCAGCTCTGCAGCCCAACATACAGGAAACCTTGAGTTAAGCTGAATCTAATTGGCATAGTAATTTAAAATAGAGCAAATTCATTATTTATTCAAGGTGGTTAAGACTGTAAATTCAAGGTACTTTCCCATCCATTTCATCCAGTCTCACTCCAGAAATACTAGCAACTTCAGGAAATAATTTGTGTTTACTCAAGACTAATTTACAATCAAGACCCTTGTCTTCTCCAATGAAGAAAGACTATTTTGTTGACAAAACTGATATGTATGCACAACACATATATGATTTCTTTTTTAGAATTTATTTTATATAGCATTCACTCAGTAAAGTTTTGCTATGTATATGGCAAATGTTTGAAGTTTAAAGCCATTGAGATTTTATTGCAATACATTAATTTTCATTACTTTTCTGTTTAAAGCATAAAACCTGTGGGAATATCAAGTGCAAATATGGACTCCGATTCCCATGCAATACATTCATATTTAAATTAAGTATGTGAACGTGTGTATACATATATATGAACATATATTGCCTATTAGCTTAGGGTACCAGTTTAAGAACCCTCTGTGACTTTTAAAATATGAATTATGAATCAAATTTGCTAAGAAATTTTCACAAAGGGAGAAGTACATTCTTGCCCATCAAAAGCAAAAGTCTTGTGCATTTCCAAAATTGACTCTGCTTTTCCACATCAAAATGACACAGCAACATCTTCTGCCCTTTGGAGAGCAGCAGCCTGTGATGGCAAGCCCACATCCTGCACACCGCTTCTGCTGTTAATGTGCTTACATTAGCAAGACTGGGCTCTCTGTGGAAGCACTAGCCTTGCCAATCACCTGACTGACGAACTGGCATGTAGCTTACACAGCACTTGAGGAGGGACAGCAGTTAAGTGACAGATTTAATGAGATCATCGACTTCTGCCCAACACAGGACTTCAATTATGTTCTTTATTTTCCTTAGATTTTCTTTTGACAGCAGTCACTAGAAAAGCTACTTGGAGTTATATGAAGATTGACAAACAAATGCTTTTTGAAGATACAGATTGCCATAAGGATTATTGGCCTAATAGTACACAGGAACACAAAGTTTAAATATTATTACACATATCTATGTAATTCCATTATGTATATGGAATGAACAAATGCATTTCTGGAGCAAAAATGTATTTGATACATGCATGTACCCACAAACATGCTTGCTTGTCTCTTAATCTTAGAAATAACTTTCCTGTAGTTATTTATAATGAATAATTACAGCGTTTTCCTTGCTGTTTTAGTTGGGGGTGTGAACATTGCCATTGTTTCAACCTAGGAGTCACTCAAAACTCAAAACTCAAATCCTCCAGAATGAGGGCAGACTCTTCATTGCCAGCAGTCAGTGCCTAAGCTGATGTGTTCAAATCTGTCATATTTTGAAACAAGTTTTAACAGGAATGACTCAGCAGTACGGGGTCACTCCAAGTGGTACCAACTTGGTGACTGCACTGGAAGTATGTGGTCCCAACAATATAAATTTGTTGAAAGTCATCATGGAAAAATGAAGTCTCTCCTCTGTGAACTCCTCATCAAAAATACAAAGATAAATAATTCTGGAGTTTTCTGAGTGACAAAAATATGTTAAAACATGAAGCTTAAAAGGAAGAAGCTAAAAGCTTTGAGGCAGAAGATAAAAATGAAGTATAAAAGTAAGGATTTATTTCTATATGATTAAACAAGAAATAAAAACTAACTTCATTTTGATAGAGGTGTGTGTGTGTGTGTGTGTGTGTGTGTGAGAGAGAGAGAGAGAGAGAGAGAGAGAGTGTGTGTGTAAGTGTGTGTGTGTTTCTTATGGTACACTCACACACCTTTTACTATTCTATCTCTCAGGTAGGTCCAATCCTTAACCAGAATCACAGT
The DNA here is from genome assembly GCA_028555095.1 of Dicrostonyx torquatus. NCBI lineage: Eukaryota > Metazoa > Chordata > Mammalia > Rodentia > Cricetidae > Dicrostonyx > Dicrostonyx torquatus. The sequence goes on from JAQHUG010000202.1 coordinate 3,222,256, forward strand.
CCACAGGTGGTCTAGAGTGCATGTCTCAAGTAATTAATCTAGCATAATTAAAATACCAGAGGCACAAACTGGGGCTCCATGTACCTTATTAGTTAAATTGACAATCTGGCAGTGAATGGCGGAGTGCCAGCCAGACCCTCATACCCTTACATTCTGTGTTCAGGGGCAGCAGTCACAACAGGGCAGGAAGCACAGAGGTGGTGAGACAAGTCCTGCTGTGCTCACACACCATGAACATTCATGGAAATGCTTTGCCCAGCCAAAATCTTCCAGGAGATCCCTTCAGTTACCCCAACCATTCTAACAAGAAGGACTAAGTTAATGACTTTCCATTGCCACCTTTTGGTAGCCATTCCCCATTGTGACCACACACACACACACACACACACACACACACACACACACACACACACTGGCTCCCTTAGTACCATCACCATGCCATGCCATAGAACCAACAACCTGACAAGAAAGCTGTCCAAATTCAACAGCCATTCTCTAAGTCAATGACTACTTTCTAATATCCTCATTAGCTCAGATTTTTAAATTACCACTCTGTTGACACTGCCCTCTGAGACAACGTCACATGTACATTGAGTAGACTGGCAGTCATCTTGTCTCCTTGATAATTAACAAAGATGTTAAGGGCTAATGCCAAGCCAGTGTTCTGGCTGGACACTGTCCACCCGCTGCTGTGTCATTGTTTATGCTCTGTTAAGCCATTTTCATTGCACCTTATGGGCCAATATAACATCCAAACTAGAGGGTTCTCAAATTCTGGGCAGCATTACTGACCATACAGCAATCTATTTTCATTTCAAATCACCTCGACACTGCAGACAAACAAACTAAATTAGGGAAGATCTAACTTTAAATATCTCAAATTTCACATCTTTTATTAACCCCCTCAATCATACTTTGTTTTACAAGACACACCAGTGGTAGTGTTTCTCATTTTCAAGGAAATATGCTTCCTAGATCTTTCTTAAATCTGTTTTTCCTCAGCCAAATTAAGTTACTTTGACTCACTGTATTGAGTCTGCAGAGTTCTCTCCTTTCAGCCTTGCTTCGTGCTTTATTGTTTATTTTCACGGCACACACATATTGGCATCACATAGAAATCAGTGGAGCAGAGATGAGGGACGCTTTGAGGCTACCCAAATCTATATTAATAACAGCTTTAGTTAGACAAGCTAAAACAGCTGTTGGGAAGTGCTCTGAACCCAAAGGGCTACCAGGTCAAAGTCTAATGGCAACAGGAAACATACGGAGTGTTCACTTACCTGCTTCTGATCAACAATTATTTCGAGGTCTTCATCACTGCTTAGCTTTCCATAGCCTTGTTCTTTACTTTTCTTGTGAAAGAACAATTTTAAATATAATTTAGTTTCTTTTCATTAAAAATCTTAATTCCTACTTAATAATTCTTAAAGACAAAACTATTTAACCCTTTCACTAGTCACAATGCAGCACTCTTGGCATCAGTCCCTCATGTATAGCAAACCACCGTCTTATACCTATACATTGACTTTGCTTATCCTCTTGCATCCAAAGTATGCCTTCAGTCCTCCTCAATAGTCTGTCTTATTTTATAGTTTCAGCAAAGATTCTCTAATACTCTGAGATAAACCAGCAGTTCTTTGAAGACTCTTAGCACATTTTTCTCAAGAACAGAAACTTCATTTAGAATTATACTATTCTTAAAATGTCAACTATCACATTATATTTTAATGCCTTATATATTTTAAGAATAAGAGAAGTATTATACAATGCAGCCTCAGGTTCTTAATATTTCAACAAATCACATGAATACTAATATTGAAAATAAAAAGTAAATTTAACAAATAATATGCTTCAAAATTCAGTGGTTTATGAAGTTGGAAGAGAAAGGTATATCTATAAGTATGATTTGTTGCCATTTTATTATTTTATTGTTATGATGGTCCTAATGACCACTTTCCACTCCTCTCCCCCACAACAAAATTCATAAATACAAATTCTAAGGTTGGAGAAGGAGTCCAGCCATAACAATCATCTCACAGTTATGTTGCAGAAAAATGGTAGCATATTTATCTTTTTCTCTCCAGTGGGACTATCAGAAGTGTAATGGAACTTCTTCATATCAATAGAAAATAAAGATAAAGGTTATCATGGACTTTTCTGTTGTCCAAAGTAGAAACCAAAACCAAAATAACCAGACAAAACCCACCTTGCTCTGGATGCTATCCACAAAACTAGAATTAACCAATTAGATTTCTAAAACTTTAGTCTCTGGTGTCATATTAGCATGGGTATTGCTTATCAGTGGCCATGACACAAGACTTTTTTATGCTACAGAACATAGTCTTTCTCTTCTCTTTGAATTCATATTTGAAAATGTTATATTTCAAAATATATGTTATATCTCAAAATATTTCTCCCTACCCATACATATATCTCTGATTTTATGCCATTTACTCTAATACAGAGATCAGAGACTTCAAGTTGGGGATCCATCAATAAGAACCCCAACTTAAACTTCAACACTCAGGACAGAACAGACGGCCCCAGTGCTCCTCCCAGATACTGTTCTTCTCTTCATCTGAGGTTCCCTTCCAGGATGGAAGCAAAACAACGGGAAGAAGTGTGATTTGGGCCAAGCTGACTTCCTGTCTCCTGGCTTCTGGGTCCTCTCAGCTCAGCTGAGACACTCTCTGCTCCGCAGCCCTCAGAAATGCTTTTCCCCATATTGATCTGTATACGTACCAAGTAGCTCATCTGCATGACCCGGTTTCTGGACAAAAGGGCATTAAGTAGAGATGGAATGTGAGTCCTTCCATCCATTTCACTGTCAGACATCCCAGAATTCTTTGCACCAGCGGCAGTGGCTTCATTGCCAGAACTTGCTGACCAGAGAACCACAGATCTTGCCCGGCAACAGTATTAATAATGTACAACAATAATTGAAGTATTCCTGCATCACTGTTATGACTTTGTAAACATCCTGAAATTTTTGGCTACAAAAAGCTATGGATGTGAAATTTTCTTTTCCTAATTATTATCATGCACTTTTATGCTTCCTGGCTGCTGCTCCCCTTTAGTGATTTTTTTTAAAAAAACCCACCTATTATTTATTACATAAATATTGCATTTAATCCCTTCCATAGGGACTCCTCAGCCTCTTGGTCACAGAAAGTCTCAACTTCCCCACTTAAGCCCCCGCCTCAGAATTTGCTGACAATTTCTGTTAATAGATATAACAACGCCAGCACACACAGAACGTAATTCGAGACTGCAGTTTCTGTTAATGCTACATATCACTTTTCCCACTTAATCCCAATTCTGTTTGATTTAGTAGCACATTTTCCTGGGAAGAGCAGTCAGGAAAGGAGAGTCTGTGCAAATTACTCTCAGTAGAAGTTGCCATTTTCCAGGACTGGGAGGAGGCATTGGGAGATCTGATTCTTGGGCTTAAGCCTCTAGACTCCATGCGACAGGCACAGACAGAGCAGTCTCGCAGCTTCTCCCCTACAATCAAGCCTCATCCTCAAGTCTATCCCATGACCCTGGGGCACTCACACAGCAGCCCACTTACTGATACCTAGTGCGAGCACAATCCTCTTTCAAGCACTGAGCTGCCCACTTTGCTTAGCTGAGCCAAAGGCGGGGATCTTCAGCTTTCCTCCCTCCTCCCAGCCGGAAAGTCCCGGCTTCTTCCTATGCACTTTGCCAAGCCCAGAATCAAGTCCCTGGCTTCTGCAAAATCTTGCACATCAGCCAGAGGAGAGAACTAGGAGGAGGAAGAAAGCTAATCTGCCCTCTGTCCAAGAGTGAAGGGGCGGGGCTTATGGGGGAGGAGAAGCTACAGAGTAATCATGTCCTGCGCTCCACCCACAGCTCTGGCAAGATGCTGAAGCTGAGGGTTTCAACTGAGACAGAGAAAGGAGGCCCTCAAGGCCCAGCCTTCTCAGGCCCACTGCTTGAGGTCACTTTTGTGCACTCTTAATAAGGACATTTGAGGAAGAACTGTTAATGCCAGGGAGCTAAAAGGGTGAAAGGACTCAGAGCGGAGAAATGAGAGGCAGCATGACAGTCTCCCCTATGAGAAGCCTTGAGACCCCAGACCTCATGAGGGTCATATCTGAAACCCCAAACACAGTGTCTCTTAGCTTTCCCCACCGTTTGAGTGACATCATTCTGAATTCAATCAGACTAGCTTGAAACAAGATTGCCTGGTTCTTTGTTCCTGCTGGCACCCTTCGGAATGCCAGCCAATCGGGTCATAGCTGTGGTTTCCTGAAGAACTAGAAGCTTACCTGACAACTCAGCTCTGCCCTGCTCAGACTTCCACCCTCTCCTCACCTTTACTCATTGCCCCCCTGCCCCTCCTCCTTCTTTCCACAGAAGTGGAATTGAAAAATGGATGTCTTCATTTGAATTAAGTAAATTACAACACTTGTGAAGTTGTAAGGCATGCTATTGTGAAAATTTTTTTTCTTTTCTTTTTTTTTTTTACATTTTTTTATTGTTAAAAGAAAAATTTACATTTACTCCCCTTGTTCCCGGCCCTCCCGCTCCCCCACTACCCCACCGCCCTCCCCCTGCTTCCTTAAGATGGTGCAGGATATCCTGTCCTATGGGAAGCCCAAGGCCCTCCCCCCTCCATCTCGGTCTAAGAAGATGTGCATCCATATAGAATAAGTTCCCAAATAGTCAATACATGCAGAAGAGATAGGTCCCAGTGCCATTATCATTGGCTTCTCAGTCAGTCCCCACTGGCAGTCACATTCATAGAGTCCAGTTAGGTCATATGCTCATTCAGTCTTGGTCCAGCTGGATTTGATGAGCTCCCAATAGATCGAGCACACTGTCTCTGTTGGTGGGCCAGTCCCTCATGGTCCTGACTTCCTTTCTCATTTTCTCCCTCCTTCTGCTCTTCCACTGGACCTTGGTAGCTCGATCCCTTGTTCTGATGTGAATGTGGGTCTCTGGCTCTATCTCCATCCATCATGTGAAATTTCTATGGTGACGATTGAGATATTCAACAAAGTAACTATGGGGCAAGTTCAGTTCTGGCACCCACTCCTCTGCTGCCCAAGTACCTAGCTGGGACCTCCCTATGAATGCCTGGGATCCCCTCAAGAGACAAGTCCCTTGCAAATCTTAAAAAGACTCCCGTTAATGTAGATATCTTATTCCCTTCCCCAATAACCACCCTTCCTCCATCTCCACCCTCCCACAACCCAGGGCCCCCGCGGTACCACCCTTCCCCCGTCCAACCCCTCCCTTTCACCTACCCCCTCCCCCAATCCCAACCCCCACCCCCATCCCCCCACCCATGCTTCCAACTTTTGTCTGACGATTTTGTTTGCTTCCGACTTCCAGGAAAATCTTTCCACAGGAAAAAGATTGGGAAAATCTTTAACAATATCAATAGAAGCTGAGGACATCGAGTCCACAAATGAAGAAATTGTTTCTGAATATGAACTACTACTACTACTACTACTACTACTACTACTACTACTACTACTACTACTTCTACTACTACTACTACTACTACTACTACTACTACTACTACTACTTCTACTACTACTAATATCTGTGGGTTGGGGATACATCTTGGTGGTAGAACACTTCCTGAGAATACATGAGGCCCTGGGTTCAACCTCCAGCACTACCAAAAGAAATCTAAAAAAGAGCTGTTTGTGGACTGAATTTAAAGTATTCTTCATACTCAAGAGGAATGGAACTCACATAGGAAGTTTTGAAAAGGAAAAAGAATGCTTGGTATCTAACAGGATAAATTGTCCCCAATTGTAGTTTTTGTTTAACCTTAGATGTCAATATGAATGTAAAGGTTAAATATTTCACATAGGTACTTCAACAATGGTTTATCATGATTTAGTTACTGCCTCATGATATTTAATAGGCAAGAATGTATTAAAGTAAAAGTCACACAGTGAATTAACAATAGTGTCAGGGAGCTAAGATTTTTCCCATTGCTGTTTTAGTTCTCGGTCTCAGAGTTATCTGGGGTCAGTTCCTATCCTCCAGTGTCCCCTATCTTTAATCTCTTCTCTACCACAATTCTTCCTGCTGCCCACCAAATTGCTTAGGTTTTCCACCTTAGAAAGTGATTTCCTCACATCCACGTTTCTCCGCTCTCTTCACTGTTAAACTAGAAGGAATGGTCCACTCTCACTCATGGAGTCCTTCACTCTCTTTGTCCTTCTGCATTCACCATCAGGGGGATTACTCAATAGATTAGCAACCAGGAAGGGTAAGGAAGGCAATGCACACACAAGGTTGCCGACAGGCTTGTGGTGTCTCAGAAAAGTTCTGCTAAGTAGAAACATCTAGTTGACCTCTGGGACATGTGTATCCATTTCTAAGGAGAGAGACAGTGCTACACATACAGGTAGATGAATAAGAAAATGGCAGCGGCGGATGAGCTCAAGAGGCAGAAGAAATGAGGACTCAACTCAGAAGCCCAAAGAACAGCTCTGCTTTCAAAATAAGCAAAAGAAGAGGGGACATTCAAGGGTGAGAGGGAGAGTAAGAGGAGAGTGTGGAGTGCTATGGAGGTGACAGGTGATGGAGGAGGTGGCCGTGTAAACTGCAGCCTTCCTTAGAGGGAGGTGGCAGAAGTCACCAATGAGTAGGAAGAGAAGCAAAGAGGGAAGCCAGATGCACTGCTTGTGGGGAGTGAAGATGGGGAGACGATGCTTGTCCCTTAGGTAAGCTTTCATGTGAGAGGGGGAGCAGGAAGGCTGGCTGAAGACAAAGACGTGAGGAAAGGTTATGAGGAGAGTCAAGGGCCCTCAGCCTTTCTTTCTATCAAAGTCCTGAGCATGTTTACCACTCAAGAAAAGCAAGCAAAACATTGAAAAGTTGAAAATACAGATGCCAGAGGGAAACGGGGTGGGGGCGGAGTGGGAGGAGAGCAGAAAACAGGAGAAAAGACCTTTCAGACAAAGCAACTTCTCTTTTATAATTATGTGGGAAATCTTTGAGAGAAAAGAATCTGGAGCATTCTATACAAAATGCTAAATGTTATTTTTCTCTGAGAGAAAGAATTAATAATGACCCACACCTTTTTCTTTAAACGTGAGAGATTTTCTGAAATAAAAATGAATTTCATAATTCAAAAAAAGGAAACAAAATTTGATTGCTTAAGAGAACCAAGCAATTGCTGTAGGAAAGGCTACAGACATCACAGAAGAGTGCCTGTACAGGCTCCGCCCTTTGTCTGAGCGGTCTTGGGATAAAGTTTTAATTTCTTAAGCAGGTAGCATCATGCCATAACTACTGCTTTCAGCTCTGATGGCGAGTGGTGCAGGATGGCGGCATAAACGCCATCATTCATTGTATTGAGCATGCCTTCCACGATGTGACAGTAGTTTGGTCCTGTGTCCTTTCTCTAAGGTCCATAGTGTCAGCATAGCCACAGAGGACACTGCTGAGACAGCCAAAGAAATGATGAAAAGAGAAAACAGGAAACACAGCCTTTACCAAATGGAAAGGTTGATACCTGTCAACTCTTCCTAGGTCAAAGTCCTGAGTGGGCAGGCTTCTTAAATAGACATGGAATAATGGCTGTCAAACCCCTGCTTTTTTTTTCATTCAAATTCAGGAAGGGAAAATGTCATTGTTACAGAGTCTGAGAGTAGAGGGTTAAATGTGGGATTAAAGTGTGTACGTGTGTGTGTGTGTGTGTGTGTGTGTGAGTGTGTGTGTGTGAGATTGAGAGAGAGAGAGAGAGAGAATGCTTGTGCACTCATGTTGTGGTAAAACAGAATGTCTACAGGGCTCACCATTTTATTTTACTTCTGGGCCTGACTTGCACAAGCAGGACACATGGCCCACAGACTCACTTATGAAGGTATATTACCAAGTAAGAAGAGAATACATAGACATCAAATATCTTGTGACACTTTAAAGTGCTTATGCATAAAATATTGCACAAGCCCAAATATTTAGTAGTCTTTCCTATTTAAGGCCAAGTCTACCAGGGGAAATAGTCGTTAGCTGGGTGAGGTCATGGCCATGAAGCCGCGAGTTTTTACAGTGGCCTGGCAGACTGCTCTTTATGCTGGCTTTTCATGATTTTCTTTTCTTTTTATAGTCCCACTGTGTAGCTCTTGCTAGTCTAGAACTTGATATGTAGAACAGGATGGCCTCCAAGTCCTGGAGATCTTCCTGCCTCCTTACCCAGTGTGCTGGGGATAAAGACATGCACCACCACTGGCCCTGGCTTTTCTAGTTTTAAAGTGACAATAAATGGTCTAGATTCTACTACTAGCCTCTCCTGCTCCTTGCGTCCTTCTGTGTCAGTTCCAGTGTCTGCAGTGCTTATTCTGAAGAACAATACATGCTATTTTATGTCTACATATTCTTTCAAGGTTTGTTTTTTAAAATCCTGCAGTGCAAAACTATTTTTTCAGTAAAGGGTGAACTAAACCCTCAGGATTTTCTTCTCTCTAGTAAGTCATTGAAATCGACTTGAAAATCAGATAGCTTGCTGTATTCCTAGCACCGAGTGCTGGAGATGGGTCCCATCCCTAGGATTAGAGAGGAGGATTTATGATCAAAGGGCTGGGATTTTTATAGTTCGCAGGCAAGAGCAAGTGATCAAACAACTCTTTGAGACAAGTCTATGTTTTGATAGATAGTGCAAATAGATGCTAATTACTGACCTCATTCTATATCCTTTGATCTTAGTGTCTCCCCACATATGACAACCAGCAAATGGCTTCACTGTGCTCTGGAATACATGGAAGTACGCGACTCAGGATTGCACCCCTTGGCAGAGTTAGAACAGCTCATGGCTTCCTAGAGACTACACTGGCTTTAAGGAACAGCACTTGGGTGTCACATTGAGGTCAAGTAGGCAGCAAATGAAACTTAAATTTGAAATTTCAATTCTGTAAGAGTCAACCAAATGCTACATGGCTTTAAAGACAATAAAGAAGCCATTTCTTAACTCTTCCTCACCCCACAAAGCAAACAAAGACACACTCAAAGAAACAGCAAGCAAGACTAAAGTGCTTTTTACAGAACATTCTAGGTCCACTTTTCTTTCCTCTAGAAGGTTGTCTTCTCCATACACATCATGCTCCATAGACAATAACTACAATGGGTATAAATGAAAACGTTCTACCTTCTAAAGACACAAATGAGGGGCTGGAGAGATGGCTCAGAGGTTAAGAGCACTGCCTGCTCTTCCAAAGGTCCTGAGTTCAATTCCCGGCAACCACATGGTGGCTCACAACCATCTGTAATGAGGTCTGGTGACCTCTTCTGGCCTGCAGACATATACACACAGACAGAATATTGTATACATACACACAGACAGAATATTGTATACATAATAAATAAATAAATATTAAAAAAATAAAGACACAAATGATTAAAAATTAAATATTACAATCTGTGCATCTGGCGTGATATGGCCTTTATTGCTATTTCCAAGGGAAGAAGAAACAAAGTTCTCCATTTCCACACCTAACACACCTGGTCCTTTGTGGAAGACAGGACGGAGTAGGAGAGTGGGCATGACATACTGAATCCCTAATGGTAACTAAATCTTACTATCCACACCACCCCCTTTCGTCCCCGTTCAGAGAATTAAGAGAAGAGAAAGCTCTCCCCATTGGTTGTTTGAAGTGTGAGAATAAAAACCACTGCAGCTACAATTAAGACACAGAGATAATGTCCTGCACCAACAGCCCCAATGACAATATTTAATCTCATATGTACCGGCTCTACATGGTGGGCATGAAGCCAAGCGGCACTTCCTTAAACACAGGTGCGCTGACCCCAGGCCTCTCCATTTAGTCCTTTCTTTTCTCCCTGGAGCACCTGGCCTCCTGCACCTGCTGCTGATGCCATTTATAACAACCAATCAGCACATTATGCACTGAACACCTTGTGGAATAGAACTGCAGTATTGCTTTAATGAAAAGAAAAAATATTCTTTATCCCAGCCATATTATTTCTTTATTTTCATACCTTCACAAATCCAGCCCAGGTTTTGACATATCAACACAGGCTTGACAAAAAGTTATGAAATGTTGTTTCTGACAAGGGCCTTCTTCAAGTGTGTTGTGCACCTTTGGGCAGAAGTGGTGTGATGGATGGAGCTGCAATCAGCATTTCTATTATGGACCAAATGGACTTAAAGGATTTGTGGGGTTTTTTTTCATTTTCATATACGGCACTCAACTGTGACAGTTCAGAATAATACTTTTCTGCTCTTGAATGGAACCATTTCCTGGAGGTCAGCCTGTCCCCTGCTCTGCACCCTCCCCTGGCTTTGATACCCAGGCATCCTGCTCATTTCCACTCTCTGCCATTGCTGCTTTCACCAGTTTGCAGCTGATTTCTTTTCTTTATACCTCTTCTATAATGCTTAGAAGCTCACGATGACCTTGATACACACAAGTCAGTCCTTCTAAAGGGTGGGCTTGTCTAGACTTCCTATTTGTCTTTATGGAGGAGTACTTCTGGGCAGCTATTGGTGAGCTCTTTCCAAGCCACGAGATATTCCAACTTAAAAAGATCTTAGGCCACAGGTAGCTTGTTTACCCACAGAGTATGTGAAAATCAGGGATGAAATAAAAGCAGCAGAACCTAGAAGACATTCAGCAAAACCCAAGTCGTGTATGTTATTATGAAGGTGTGGAATAATAGCAATATCTGGTGAGTGAACACAAGGCAGCTTCTACTGAAAGGTAAAGATGGAATAACTCAAGCAACTTGCTGGAAAATGACCCCAAGTATTCTGTGACTCCATGGCTCTGGGAAAGGGGGATTTGATGTTTCGGGATTGCAAACTTGAGGAACATTAGAGGTTGCAGGACAGAACACATCACACTGCCAGGCATGCATCTGATGCATTTGTTTAGGCAAAGCCATGGTAGAAACTCCCTGAGGTTGTTTCATGTAGATGCTTTTGTAAGTAGGGATGTTAGCTTTGGTGAAGCCGAGAGCAACATCATCAGATTGGTGCTATGCACAGTTTGCTCTTGTTAAGAGTGGAGAGTGGGCTGGAGAAAAGGAGGTTGGGGCCACGAGAGAAGCAGGGAGCATGTGATGGCCAACAGCCTGAGAAGATGTGGGTTGCCGGAAGTAGATTACAACAAACCAATTGCATAAGCACGTGCTTAATTCATCACTTCGAAGATACCTTTTCACAATTGGCTTTGTAAGGCATATGTCTCCATTTCCTTTACTCAGGTTCAAACTTTAAGTAAGCGGGTTGACAATAAACCTAAAAATTCACTTGTCATAGAAATATATAATTATTTC